>JAYKAV010001278.1:260968-473873 GCA_035582835.1 Phoebastria nigripes | reverse complement strand
TACAGCACATGGGGACAGCCTGCTCCTGCGCCTTTAAGACTTCCTTCTTGAAGGACGTCTAGCCTTCCTGGACCCCTTTGCCCTTCAGGACCATCCCCCAAGGGACTCTCTYGACCAGTGTCCTGAACAGGCCGAAGTCTGCCCTCTGGAAGTCCATGGTAGCAGTTTTGCTGGCCCCCCTCCTTACTTCACCAAGAATTGAAAATTCTATCATTTCATGGTCGCTAAGCCCAAGACGGCCTCCAACCACCACATCTCCCACCAGTCCTTCTCTCTAAACAGCAGGTCAAGCGAGGCACCTCCCCTGGTAGGCTCCCTCACCAGCTGCATCAGGAAGTTGTCTTCCACACACTCCAGGAACCTCCCAGACTGTTTCCTCTCTGCCGTGTTGTATTTTCAGCAGACTTCCGGGAAGTTGAAGTCCCCCATGAGAACAAGGGCTAGTGATCGCGAGACTTCTGCCAGCCRCTTGTAGAATGCTTCATYNGCCKCTTCATCCTGKTTGGGTGGCCTATAACAGACTCCCAGCAGGATATCTGCCTTGTTGGCCTTCCCCCTCATCCTTACCCATAAGCGCTCGACCTTATCATCACCACAATYGTTAAGCTCTAGACAGTCRAAACACTCCCTAAAATGCAGAGCCACCCCACCGCCTCTCCTTCCTCGCCTGCCCCTCCTGAAGAGCTTATAGCCATCCATTGCAGCACTCCAGTCGTGAGAGTTGTCCCACCATGTTTCTGTGATGGCAACTAAGTCGTAGCTATCCCGCTGCACAATGGCTTCCAGCTCCTCCTGTTTGCCACCCATGCTGCGTGCCTTGGTGTAGATGCAGTTGAGCTGGGCTATCGATTTCGCCCCCAACATTGGCTTGCCACCCCTAGGCTCGTCTCTAGTGAGCCTGGTTTTATCCCCTTCCCCYTKCGAACCTAGTTTAAAGCCCTCTCGATGAGCCCTGCCAACTCATGAGCAAGAATCCTTTTCCCCCTGTGAGACAACTGA
Source organism: Phoebastria nigripes (assembly GCA_035582835.1). Classification (NCBI taxonomy): domain Eukaryota; kingdom Metazoa; phylum Chordata; class Aves; order Procellariiformes; family Diomedeidae; genus Phoebastria; species Phoebastria nigripes. Next base: position 472,874 of record JAYKAV010001278.1, on the reverse strand, counting down.
CCTCCATCTGTCGCCAGCAGGCCCGGTACCGTGTAAACCTCCCCATGATCAAAAAAACCAAGATTCTGCTGGTGGCACCAGCCCCTGAGCCACGTGTTGATCAGGCGTGTTTTCCTGTCCCTGTCAGTATTCTTCCCTGCCACTGAAGGGATTGAGGAAAACACTACCTGTGCTCCTGATCCTTCAACCAATCACCCCAGTRCCCTGAAGTCYCTTTTGATCGCTTCTGGGCTTCTCTCTGCAACCTCATYGCTGCCAGCCTGTATAACMAATAGYGGGTAGTARTCAGAGGGCYGTACCAGACCAGGGAGTTTCCTAGTAAYGTCTCTAACCCRGGSCCCAGGGAGGCAGCAGACTTCCCTRTGGGATGGGTCCGGTCGGCATATTGGGCCCTCTGTTCCCCTCAGAAGGGAATCGCCTATGACAATTACCCTCCTTTTTTTCTTAGCAGAGGCAGTCATAACGCGTGGGGCTGGCCGCCTCRCCCTAGGCAACCCCTTGGATGGGCCTTCATCTACATCCTCATTTACCTGGCCCTCAAGTTCCAGAGCCCTATACCTGTTGTGTAAGGGCAACTGGGAAGGTGAGGGAGGCCGGGCGGGGGTTTGCCTGGCACCCCGAGCAGGGACCCGTTTCCATTCCCTGCTGTCTCTTAGGTCCCCTCCTTCTGCCTGGTGGCAAGAGGGCAGGGGATCCTCTGCTTCTTGYRRRGCCTCCATCTGCTGCCTTTGCCTCAGGGATGGTAGGGTGTGGCTCCACCAATCTATCTCCCTCTCACACTCCCTGATACTCCTTAACCTTTCCACTTCCTCTCTCAGCTCTGCCACCAGTCTGAGCAGATCATCCACCTGGTCACACCGCACACAGACGTTGTCTCTGCTGCCCTCTGGTACAAGTGACAGGCTGACAGGTATATAAACATTTTTTTCCAGGTGTACCTACAAAGCATCTACTGATGGAGGTTGTAAAAGATAAAGTTAACCAGGTGTAATATTTCAACACTGGTTAATTAAAATCCAGGCAATCATGAAAACATAACATTGTTAACAGAGTACAGCGTTCACAATAAAATAGTTGCTTAATAAATGAATGCGACTCTGAAAAGGCCAGTGTCAAATGGCTTCATCAGAGATCATGTTTATAAGGAACAAAACATGGKTTCAACTACAGGGGTTATAATAACSCAATAAGCTCTGGAAAAAAAATTTATACATACGTAAAAATTAATCTCCCTGTGAAAACACATCTATATTATCAGGTGGCATATTTTGTACTTGTTCAGAACAAAACTTTTTCAGACTCTCCCATCTCATATGCTAGAATAAGTGCATTAAACACAGGTACTTCAATGAAAATGTTCTATAGCTCCCCATGTGTCAGATACAAATTTAAATCATGATTAGGAGGTCCATCCTATATAAAATGATAATAAACTAAGCAACAGATAAACTTCATCACTGGATAATTTTACTTAAAGAAAAGGTATCTTTAAAAAGACATGTTAGCATTAGTGATTTGTTAAAATGCACATCTTTTTACTTACAAACAATAATGAATTTTCAAATTTCAGTCTATTCTAGCAATAATAATATTAACGTGCTTATCTGTATTGAGAGCACAACTTGCCAATTTATTAACTAATGTGTGTAACAATGAATTTAATGAATTTTGTAATCAAAAGGAAATTACTGTGCCCTTTTAACATAGACAGTGATCTCTATGCCCTAGCAAGTGTGAGATCATTGCCAAAAGTTCCTTTTTTCTTTTTTCTTTTTTTTTTTTTCTTTTTTAAATAAGACAACAGCAAAAAAGCCTTATTTATTGATATGTTGATCTATGTAACATGCTGTATATACAGATTTTTTTCCAGGAGGGCAAGGCAAGGTGATAGCTGTCACTCCTGCATTACACAAAGGGAGTTTCACCATGACTTCAATGTGATTTAAATAACTCCTTTAAAGTTTGCAGTAGCACAGAAGCAACAGTCTGCCACATTTCACAGGCTTACATATATTTGCACCTGCTAAGCTAATAGAACGCTTCCTAATTCCCAAACAGGAGTTCACAGATCACATCATGTGAACAGAGAGCTCCCCTAGGTGACTGAGTGTACCAGGTATGACAGGAACCATTTCTGCAACAAGCTCCACAGCAGCTGTCAAACAAAAATCGTTTAGGAACCATTGTCTTAGGAGCCATTGTCTAAAGTTACCCTGAACCCTTCTCAACACTCAGAAAGAATATATATGCACACACACCTATATTCAGGTTAAACATTCTCAGGATCAATAAAGAAAACAGCAAACCACAGGAATTAAAAACAAAACCAAAACAAAACCAGCAACTCAGGCCCCAAAATGCTCATGTTTTATATACATATTATTCTGTTACTGACAACTTGATTCCTGCAATCAGGATATGAAGAGAGATACAACAGTCGCTGGAAATTCAGAGAAATGTGCCTTTCAAATGCTTTTTACATATAACATGTATTAATGCTTGGAGAATTTAATGGCATAGCTGAATTAACAATAAAAGATGATTTTAGTTGCTTTTACTTCAAACTTTCACAATTAGTCTGATCAGGTAGCATGCGGGCATATTTGTTGAAGAAGCATACTTCTTCATTTCAAGAAGAAATTGCCAACACGTTCCCTTACTCCATCAACTAAAGCTCTTCTTTTTTTTCAGGCTAAATCCCTGCAGTGAAATGGCACACAGATGACAGCATTCAATTAAGTTCAGAATTAATGTAGCATGAAAGCACAGTCTTACCGAGAAGGCCGAGTGAAATTGAACAGGATTGCAGGTATTTTCACCATATTTTACTGCAAATGATCACTCATTTTTTCTGCCATGGAACAGGTCAGTAGGGCAATAGTCAATACAGAGTACCCTTGGAAAACAAGTGGTTGCCTTGAACTGTTTAACATATTAATTCAGCTCTAATTCTTAATATTCACCAATAACAGAGTCAATCTATATGCCCGTGCTGTTGTCAAATAAGGAGCTTTCATTTTTCAACCAACTCTGTGGGTTATTGAATAATACTCCAATTTGCTATTTCCGAATAGTTTCCATAAATTTAGTTATTGGAATTAATCTCTTTCATTGCATGATGAGCTCTACTAAGTTAACTTACTACACATGTATATGTACTTATGAGTGTATTTATGATATATGCACACTTACGATTTTTTTTTTTGTGGACCAGCTATCCAAGATGGCTTCAGACACTGACCTTATCAAAGAACTAGTAGATTGGGTTAGCTGAAAATTGCTATTCCTATCTCATGAAAACTGAACATGGCAGGGGGGGTGGGGGGGTGGAATATGCCTATAATCAAACCAGAAAAGTTAAATTTGGAAAAATTGGAGACAAAAATATAAGAAAGAAATTAAAATTGTTTGGGATCATTTAGATTCAATCTGTTTAAAAATATTTAGGAGTAACTTATGTTTTGAAATAATTCAATATGAACCACTGAATATATGAATATATTTTATGAATATAAAATTAGACACATTTAAAAATAATTGAATATGGAAAAAATATTTCAACTATTAGAAGAGTTTTGAAAAATCTGAAGTTCAAAATAATCCTTTTCTTGTGAGAAGTTTCAGGTCTAACTATTCCCTTTCCCAAAAAGGCTTCATTCTTTTATTTTCAGTCAGCAAATGAGTCCCTAACAATCATCTGGCAAATCTGCAACCACACCAGACTTGATAGTCATTATTCCCCTACACACAGTTAAGTAGTAAATAGAATAACTAGAATTTCAATACAAATTACACCCAATTCTCCTTGTTTCGAACGCACATAGGAAAATTACAGAATTTGTTGATTAGCATGCTAGCATCTCCAAAACCCACGAAAAACCTCTCCTCTCACCCGCACAGTCAGCGTGCCACTCATGATTCAAAAGCATAGACCTTTCTTAGGTTTCTCAACTTCATAAGGAAAAGGCTAAAATCTTCGAGGGCCCTTTTAAAGCACAGTGTTCTCCACCTTGTTTTCCTTAGCACCCTCTCTTTTTCTTAAACTACAGGGCTGTTTGACATCTGATATCAGCTCTGTCATCTTCCAGAGGGCATTTATAGTAGCTTTGAATTTCAAGTGGGACTGGGAACCTCTGTTGTTGAAGTCATTGCACCATTACTTGCTTTTGTCCCCAAGAGGTAGAAGGAAAATCAGTGGTACCAAAGGGAGTATAATGTTTAAGAGCTCAATTGAAATTTTTCAGACAGGAGCTTGTTTATCTTCACTAAAATTCCAGAGAGGCGATGTAATTTGAAGTTCGGTGGGGTGAATCAGAGACTGACAGGTTAAAATAATTGAAAAGGAGCTCGCATTTTCTTGTTAATTGCATGCTGCAGAAGAAATCCCATGCTGCAGCCTTGCATCGAATCAGTGAACAGAGACCCAATATTTACTATCAATCAACATTACAAGCATTTAATAAAAAGTTTTCATAATGGAAAGGTTGATGGAGCTGAGGTGGATCATTTCCGTTAACCAACTCCTCTCCACAAACTACAACTCCATTACCAGAAGCAGCAGTCTCCTGTTCTTTTAAAGCTCAGTTTCTTCCTAGAAAAAACAGCTTCTGCAGCACATAAGAAAAACACGAAAAGCAACACTTTCTTGCATCTTCACTAAGGTACAAGAAGTGAATTTGGGACAAAAAGGGTTTTTTKGGGTTTTTTTGTTTTAACAGGGGAGGCCCTGGCAAACTGAGAAAGGTGCAAGGAAAGGGATGGGATAAAACACTTGACTCAGTCAAGCCAGCTGCGACTGACAATACATTTTAAATTAATATAAGTAAAACCTCTGAACACAGGACCTATGTTCCTGTAAAAACCATTTGCTTGGCAGAAGAATTTAGCTCTGGATTGTGTGCCTGGCAAAGGGAGTAATAATAGGACTCCTCATCATTATATACCTGCTTGTTTTCTGAGTTAGGAGTATCTTAAGTTTGCAAACGAAAAATGAAAGTGAATCGTACAACTGAATTTACCCCTTAGTAGAAGCCCTTTAAACTCAGTTGAGGACGTGCAGGAAAAAAGGAAGCCTTCAAAGCAATCTGATGTACAACACAGTCTGGAAATACCAAGTACCTACGAACTTCAGCATTCAAAGCAGACTGTTCATGTCAGGTCACGAATCTGCACTATTCCACACTCAACTAGTCGTATCTGGAAGTTATCCATGCCTACATGCTATGGATAACCTACCCCCATGGTATGTATGTACGCATTCATGGTACGGATCTCTTCTCCAGAAACTCACATTTTCTTACTCGCATTCTCCATTTATTCACAGATATATTAAATAAGAAAAAGATCAGTGAGTATAAAGCAGGTGAAGTCTGCTGGAAGGCAAGAACATAATCCAGAGTAGAGAAGAGGAAAGAGGAGGAAGGAAGTGTATAAGCACTTAGAGAAAGCCAAAACACAAGCAACAGCTCATGTCCCCAGACAAGATTAACTGTGCATCAGCTAGCCTGTCTGCATTACAAATTAAATGTTTGTCTATCTAGACCACAGAAGCTTTTGAATTATTGTYATCATATATATTTTCCACATTTTTTGGCAAGAGAAAAGAAACCTTTGAAGGACTCTCAGAGACTTTAGTCAAAAGGCTGATACTGTCTGTTCTTGGCTAGAGTTTAAGCAATGACATTAGAAAGGATTTTTAGAACATGTCTGGCATTAAGATGAATAATCAAGTGGTTAAATAGACACATGTTAAATGCTAGTCTATATTTAATAATTATAATATAGTTCTATTAATACAGATATTTGAAACAAAACTAATACAGGTTTATAGAAAATATATTAACTAAAATTCCATAACCTTACTTGCATGTAGATTTCTAGGGACACCATCATCCCTGAAGTAATGTCAATGAAGTGAGTGAGCTACGAATAGATGAATTTGGGTCAGTCTTTATCAGATATTTATTTTTCTTCATTTATTACAGAAGGAAACTCAAGTAGTTCAGTCATGTTTATGATTGTTTCAGAAGAAAATAAAGAGGGAGAACAATTTTTCAAAATATAAATGCTTAGGCTATAATGTCTTTTCCTTTAAATGTGTCATTAGGAGGAAGAAAAGCAAGACAGATAAGCCTTGTACTTGTCCAGGAGAATCAAAGTGAAATAGACTACCAAAATGAAGGAAAATGACAATTCTAATCACTAGTCCAGTAAGTCTAAAAGTAGAGCAAATTAGTTAATTAACACTACTTTTTTTTAAAGGTGTTATTAGTAATGCAAAAGGACAGCTAAAGACTATTTTATAAATTGTACTGGTATATTTATCTTCACTGTGTACAAGTTTTGGATATTTGTATAAAATATCCCAAAACCTGTCATGAATCATTGGAAATGATTGCTCCTAGCAGTTGCATCAAATACCTAATAAAAGTTAATATGCTGAAAGAAGGGGGGGGCATGGGGGAAAGACAAGCAAATCATACTAGACACCTGCAAGTGCCTGGGTACTTGCTTGCAACTCTTCAGCAATCAATTCTGCTTATATCACAGCCATTCTGTGGGGATCCTGGGCATGCTAATGGGGCATGTCACCTKACCTTCAGCCCTTCATTTTACTTGTCTGTAAAATTATTCTGATTAAAATACCATTATTTCACACACAGACTATGAGTCTAACTTAAGCAATGATCTAAAGCTTGCTCTGATGCAGCATCATCTTTAGAATCAGAAAAATTATGTCTATAACTCAAAGATACTAAGAATGATCAAAACCCAAACACTGGGTATCACTTGCATTGCTCTTTTCTGTCCTTTGAGGTCAAGAAGACCAAGCAGAAGATCTGACATAACCCTTCTGGGTGGGGGTTTCCCTTCTAATAGCCTCCACAGTGCATTTTCTAGAGCAGTTTAATGAGTGTAGTAAATGAACTCAGTCTCAGCATAGTTACCCACATTTTCTGTAACAAGGGTATTTTCAAAGCTAACAGCCAGCAGGCAGCTGCTGGGACGAAGTAGGTCTGTCTGAAGCTGCTTCTAGCTCTCTAGTGGCAGATGTGAAACACTGTAATTCCTCTCTGTATGTTTCTGGTTATTATTTTTATTGGACTAGTTATAGCTGCGTCCCAAGAAAAACAGAGCTCATCCTAAACCAGGTAGAAGAAATAACCATTTCTAGGAATCCCTGGGTATTAATCTTGACATTAAACAAGGTTTCATACTGCACTGGTATTTCTCCTTTAAGAAAAGCAAAGCAAAGCAACATTTGTGAACATGAATATACTAACACATGAGTTGTCACTTTCCAAAGGAGACAATTCATATTGAAAGATAAAGGGGAGYGGCAGGTGCAAAATAACTGAAAATAAGTATTCCAAAATGGTGGTCCCTTTAAAATATTTTTGTTTTAAGTACTTATATGTGCATGGGGGGGGAGGGGGTGGCTTTATCATGATTCTCCCTGGACTGGTTCCAGGTCCTGTGTTATTAAGCGCAGCCAGTTACAGCATCTCTTAGAAACAAAACAAAAACAAAGGTTTCTACAATTTCCTCAGCTTTGCTTTGTTACAGAGTACATCTATTCCAGGTCAGGCATAGGCCACTGTTTTCCCAAGTACTGCTTGTCCTCAGCTTTAAAATGTGGTACTTTCTTAGGTTTCTAATCAAAAAAGGTCTTTGGCAGCCAGGAATCCCTAAAGATTGTTAAAAAAATAAAAGTGTACTTTTCTACACTAGGCAAGAAGGTTTCACAATTTATCCATCTTTATCACCATATGATCAATTTTTCAATGCATTCTAATTAAGACTACATCCTAATTAGATCTATATTCTTTAGCAGCGACTATTGTGCAGTGGGTCTGTTCACCAAGACAGCTCTCCCTAGTTTATTTCCAGAGGAAGCTCAAAGTGCCTAGGCTGAGAGATATGTATTCCATCAGCTGAAGATTTTCAGTAATTTTCTGTTCAATAGCCTGAAGAGAAACCAGATGCAAATCAGGGTAAGATGATACTTGGCTTTCTGAGGGCTTAACACATTGCAGTGTGTGATTAGAAGCAGTACAGTCAAATACAACTTGTGTCTACAGGTTTCCTCATCTGAAGGCACCTTCCTCCTTTCCTGTGCATGTGAAGATTTGAGTTTTCACAGAAAACTCTAAAATAAAGTCCAGACCTGCCTCTAAGGAAGCATACCCTTCTTGCTGGCTCATTGCTCTGAGTTTTGAATTCATCCATTAGGCTGGTAGCTGGAAAGAGATGGAAGTCAGGTGCAAAGAGAAAGAGCAAGGAAGAACAGATATGCAGGAGAATTACAACACTTAAGTCTACTCTTCACTTCTGCCTAGCTGTGTCTATAACACTAGCGTGACTGGAGTTCACAAATTCAAGCAGAAAGATTATCTGCGTAGCTGCTGAAGCAAGGAAATTTGGACAATAATTGCTGGGGAACATGCTCAGCTGTTCAGGTTTTCTAGGATGGATGCAGTGCTCCTGCAACAACCCAGCAGTTCTAACCTAGTTCTGGAGCATCACCAACACATGACAGAACACACCAGCAAAGCCACAGTGCAGACATGCCCCTCAGCTTTCCACAGGTGGCTTCCAGTTCTGTAGTAAGCCCACAGTTGTCTTGCCATATACCATACACTGCTTAACATCAGCACAAGGAAGTCATCAGTAAAGAAAATGAAACGATTAGGTGTGGATAGTAGTAACAGAGAGATGCTAGTGCTGCCTTTACAGAGCACCCTGAACTGCAACCCAGCAGACTTTGAGAGTGACATTAGCCTGCCAAGCAAAACACTTCCCTTGCCTATGCCTGGTTTTCTTATGAGAGAGATGTGGATAACAAGTAAAAATATGCATGTATTTTTTGGCAGAACACTGTATAGAAGTACAGTATTTGTAACTGTACTACACTTATTAACATTATTAATTACTAATATCTTTACTGTTAGATTTTATTAGCAAACACATTTGTAACTGTTTTATAAATGACAGGATGTAGCACAATGTCTCATAGAACAGATGYACGAGTTTATTTCCTGGGGCTTTTCATTTTATGCAAGTCTTCCAAACAATCTTATATTTTCAGGGTTGGGGGGGGGGGGCACACTTGGTTGAGGTTTTGGGGGCGGAGGTTGAGTTTTTGGTTGGGTTGTTTGGTGTTTTGGTTTTTTTGGTTTTTTTGTTTGTTTGTTTTTTGTTTTGTTTTGTTTTTTTGTTTTGTTTGTTTGGTTGGTTTTTTTCAAATTTATGATGTTTCCTTTATTTTCCACCCCCAGGATCTTTGTCTAAAGTTCTTAAGTGCTATAAAGAGTATTTACATGCCTTTAAATGAACTACACATTTCACACTGCAATATTTAATCTTCYACGATATCGAGAAGATGCACTCTGTTCTTTGAAGGTAGCAGTACATCTTACATGTTATTACTAGAAAAGGTCATGAAAAGATCAATACATGCCTTACGCTTACATATCTTACTATAGGAAATTGTCCTTTAGAAGCAATATAAAAAAAACTCCCTTAGAAGGAAGCAGCATCATAAGGAATAAAAGTGGTAATTAATAGAAGGCAGATGGAATGCCTTGAACTTTCAAGGTTTGATCCTGTGCAGCCTAAGAGGAGATAACATCCATAATAGACTCTTAATAACACCAAGCACAGATGTAAGTGGAGCTGACTAACTAGGAAAAGCAGGAGGGAGGGGGGGATGGGGTTGGGGGTGAGCTGCATGTTTACTTACTGAGACATGGATGAGAATATAATCAGTAGATTAAGCAAATTGCTTCCTCCTGATGCCCCACCCATGCATTTTTTGTAATAATGGCATAATTCCCTGCTCCCTCTAAGCACTGACTGCATCTCAGAGCCAGTGAAGATTTTACTCAGTAACTAATTCAAAGGAACCAGGTTACAGATATAATTTGAAGTTGTGGTGCAAGTCACCAGTTGGCCCAAAGTCTATTTTAACAATGTGTTGTTACTACTGTTGTTCCATTTCATTTTTGGTTTGGGGTAGATGGGCGTAACAGAGAGTCAACCTTTCCCTATTGTATCAAAGGCCTTACAACGATTTGCCATTATAGATAACATTTTAAATCTGTTACCTTCCCATCATTTAAGCATGAACATTTTGGCTGAAAAATTTTATCACAGCTTCCTTCTTGYATGGCCATGATCACCAGGAAATCTGCATACTACTTAATCATTCACATCCTTTTCGCACATAGAAAAAAATGAAGAACAAAACAAACCAAGTCTGAGATCCAAGAGGGATTTTTGTATTGAAAGTGAGAGTTACTGGAATGTAGGAACCTAAGCCAAAATTATAATCTTCAAAACCCATGTTCACTCACTGCCTAAATTCCTCCAATATGTTAGTTTTCAACATTTCAAATTCAATTCCATCTGCCTAGAGCTTGGCTTCTGCACATCCATGTCAGGCAGGTGAGGAAAGCTGAGGAATTCAGAACTTTGCATCTGTATCTTGTTAACACACTTCCACATATTTCAGCTGAGGGGGTGGTCTAGCAGGCATTCCCATAGTATGCTGAACAAGTTTAACTCCATAATAAAAGTAAGGTTTGTCTATCCACTTCAACCGCAGTGACATGCCTCATTCATTCTTTTATAGGATATCCTAGTGATGAGAGCACTCACCCAGGAAAGAAAAAAAGCTCTTGTTCTGAATACTTTATATTTAGACGTGATTTTATAAGAGTCATCACCACAAGGACAGATTTCCTCTTACAGCACATGACATTCCCCCCATTCCTTTTCCATTTACTCTATTTGAATCCTGAGAATCCCTTTTGAATCCCTAGGAAACAGACCAACTTCAACAGGAGAGATGGATAATACCTCCACACAAAACAGCATCCAGTCAGACAAGGCACAACTCCAGTGAGGATGGGGGCTGAGCCCTCACCAGACAGAGGGAAGGAGGACAACACTAGTAACCTGCATACTGTGGACATCTCTAGTCACTCCTGTTTCACAAAAGAAAACCGCTAAGTAACTTAGTGCTTTGTTTAAAAAAAAAAAAAAATCACTGCAGTATTGGCAAAAGGATTCCCAGTTACAAAATCCAAATGGGTTGGGCAGCTTCTGGGATGGAAATCAGTTTTAGTGTACACTTGTGCAGCTTATCTGGCTTACTAGCTCCCTTCATAGAGTAGCTCAGTAGGCAACCATCTCCATCTGTTGAATTTTGTGTGTCTTGCTGAGAAACCAAGGTCTCTTCTCTAAGTTTGCACGGAAAGGTTAGGACTATAAATTTTCCCGGTAAGAAAAGAAGGGCCAAAGGAACCTGTTGTTGAATCCCCATCTCTTATTTGTTGTTGGTAACTTGTGTATCTCCTCTCACAGAGGCACTGGGGCTATGACCTGTATGCACACACCCAAGACAGGGACAGCTTTCAAAACTGGATATTCAAGCTTGTATACTGACTTTCAGGCATTTCCTCAGAGTATTATTGTTCTGCTCCTTCTTTGGTAGGTTCTTGTACATTTTGTCCCAGTGAAGTGTACCCAGCTGGACTGTCCAGGCAAGTCTCTTACCAGTTTGGGAACCAGTTCACCATACCCAGCTGTGACAGTCCTACTTCAGCTCCTGATCCAGATACTTATCCAAACAGATAGTGTTAAAACAAGTGCCTCCACCTGGAAGCCATTTCAGTGACTGGTTGCAGATCTGCAGTACTGCAGAAGTTAGAGCCCAAAGCCAACTTGTGAAGGTGGCAAATGTGCCTGATCCCAGCTCTGCACCTTTCACGAGTAAAGAGAATTTTTATCCTCTAACTGTTTCCAAAGGAAGGTCACTCCCCATGCATTGTCTGCAATAGATTGTTCTGCCTTTTATTTTTTATGGCTCATGACATTTAACTAACTAAATAATAGGGCATTTTCCACAGGGTGTCATTCATATCCTATTACTACGAAGTGGCCAATTGTCAGCATGTGGCCATGTTTACTTAAGCTGTCACCTAGAAACTACTGTGTTTTTCCATTTGGAGCTCAACTATATTCCAACATAGACAAACAATGAGATATAAGCATGTTGGCAAATAAGCAGCAGCCTGCCTTTAGTATTTTGCACCTATTGTTTCACTTCCCATAACCAGTGATTTTTGTTACTGAAATAATTTTGACCCAAGACATCCTGTAGCGTGACTAAAAATCAATCTCCTATTTTTTTTCAGGACTCTCTTGGAAAACATTATATAACTTCTTTTGTCCTTTCTCTTGGAACCCATAGTCCTGAACWGTTTTCTTATTATTATAGGCTTGAGGTTTTGTTGTTCAAGTTTAAACCTAGAGACACTTGAACCAAGATTGTTTTTAAGATTAGGTACGTCTGTCTCTAGTGAGAATGGAAACAGAGTCAGTTCTCATTTTGTGTTGTTCCTTTACTCTGGAAGGAGCGTAAACACCTCAAAATACAGGTTACATTTTTAGCCTTTTTCTAATAATTAATTACACACTTCAAATCATAAATTTATGCCTATGGCATTACTAAATAGGTGTATTGTAACTGCTAACTTCACCTCATGGTTACCTAAACCAGGCACCCAGCAAAGACTGATGAGATAAGTTAAAGTGAGCAACCCCTCCTGGGGAAAAGGCAGTCCCTTCATTCACTTTAGTGATTCAGAGGAAGTTGGGGGAATTTAAATTAAGCAAAAATATTGATTTTTAACTTCCATTATTTCTTAATCTTGGTAGCAACTCGATGCACCTTAGTCACAGATTTTCTTAGGCATTGAACAGGAACAAACAATTGTCCCTTTTGTGTTCCTCACTGCAGCACATCAGACATTGAAAGCAATAGAGAAATCAATAATAACTGCATATAACTTGCCTGCTGAACGTAAGCAACCCTTGCGCACGTGCCTGGGCTGAAAAGTTTTCCTTCTGATCCAAGTGTCAGGCTGAGACTTTCACCTACATAGAGATATGTAACTCCCCAACACTTTGAAAAGCAATCTTCCTACCGGAGGCTAACGATAGGGGGGTCCCAATGACTATGCCCAAGGTTTAGTTTCCTTAGACTAGCCTAGGTAGTCTGCATTTTATTATGTATAGATATGGACAGATAGAACTGGGCAATTTACTTCGTTGCTAAACCTGATTAAATACATTTTATTAAGGTTCCTTTGTCTTTTCTGGATTACAAGCCTCACAGTCTGGATTTTATATGCAATTTCAGCAGCAGAGGTGAACTTTCCCTGAATCTGCATTAGGCTTCTCCACTCACTCAGCAATTTTTCCATTTGCTTCAGTTACATAACCACTCTTGAAATAACATATGGACTTACTATAGAAGTTCAGTTGTTCACACTGACTGTGTTTGAAAGTGAGCACAATCATTGACCTTGAAATATCTCAGCAATGTAATTCTATCTAATTCTCTAAGAGATGAAAATAAATATTCTATCAAGATACGGTCACTAGAACAACTCAGATACCTAAGCATATGTCTTTGCTAAGAATTACGTTGCATGCCAAGCTTTRCTTAGGGTGTACATGGAAGACTTGTGCCTAAAATAAGTCCATATATGTTATTACACTTTATACAGGTGCCTTAATCTATGCGAGAGTGAGTTTTAGTGTACAAATGAGTTTGTCTTGTTCTCAGAGCAAGTTTATCCTGTTAAACCAGCACATCTGGTTAATATTTAGTTTCAAGCAGACGACAATGCAGAGCAGACTGATTATTTGCCCAATGGTTGTAGGCAAATTATGTACAAAAGAGCACAGCACAAGGACAGTGAGAAAAAAAAAATACAAATATCAGCTCTTTAAAAACAGATAGTTTCATTTCTTGCTTGTCTGGCTGAACAACAACAACAAAAAAAATTTCACTACATGCAAAGAAAAATGACCAAACCGTGACATATCCCCAATGCTTGATAAAGATGTCTCCAACCATGCTAAGCTTATATTACATCCAATTTCAAGTGTGTGGAACTCAAAGAAAATATTCTCTGTGAAAATATCATCTGAATAACTTCAGTTAAGGTACACAGAAGCTATAGAATAATTTTGAGCTAGTTTAGGTTTTTTGTTTTCAAAAGTAATCTCCAGTTCTGTGTGCACCTGAAAAAATTTGAGAAATTCATGTTGAATGTTCCTGGTATTCCATATAGATTGTTAAGCAAGGCTGAGAATAGGCCCGAGAGTAACATGAATGAGGCACTTTGAGGTGAAGTGCAACAAATACATTAGCCAATATTTTAGCGATAATTTCATAGTGATAATTTCACTAATGGGCAGGAAAACATGGTAAAATGGCTTTTGAAATATTCTACTGATATTCCTTGAAAACATGGTTCTACCAAAAAGGTTTTGGTTTTTAAAGGTTTGTACATGAACATTTCTCCCCCCCCCCCCCCCCCCCATTTATCCTCCTTGTTGTCTACCCAATTCATTTTTTCCCCGGAATAGTCTCCTTAATCTGTATTCATGTACTTTCTTTCCCAGACACACTCTCTCTTCTCCATTTGTTCTGAGACACAAAAGGTAGCCTGCATATTGCCCAAAGATTATTAGCTTATAGCTAATAAGTTCTGACTGGTATAAAAGACTCCAAGGGAAACAGTTCTGTAAAGTGGGAGAGAGTATGCAGACCAATTCAAGGTTAAAATATTTAAAATTGGCCCACCAAAGAGATACAGAATAACAAAAATTCATATATTTCAACTTTTAAGGAATCTTCAGCCTCCCGTTGTCTTCCATTACACATTTTACAACCAAAATTTGTGAGGTTTAACATGCTCTCCCTACTCCCAGCACAAGACAACTTTACTTAAGAATCCAATTTGTCTGCCATTCATCAATGCCCTCCACGTGAACCTCATGGCATCACAGAGACATTTCTATCCCCTGTATTCACAGTGCTGGAGTCTCTTGAGCCAACAAACTGTCAAATTAGTGCCAACTCATGACAACTTTATGATATGTAATCTTGTTCACCAACAAATGGTCTGAGACCCCCTGCTTGCTACTGCTGTCAAACGAGAAATGCTTTTTTTGTGTCTCTCTGTTAAATTTATATTTTGAAGCAGTTCCCAGCTGGGAAAGTAGTGGGTTTGCCTCACAAAAATCTTGTATAAGCACATTTAACTGCTTTCTCCATGTGTTACTTAAAAAGAAGCTTTTAGGTTTTTGCTTGAAAATGGTAAGTTAGGGAACAGTAAATTGGCTTAGATTAATTTAAAATGTACATTGTCCTGCTGATTCAAAATACTTATTCACCTAACAAGTAACAAATCCTTACTCCTTCAACATTCAATCACAATTCACACAGTGCTAAAAATATTTTGCCTGACCTATGTGGGCTGTAAAGCCCATGTATCAAAAGCTGAGGTGCAGATAAACCCAGTTTATTCAAACATATTCAGAAAGAGGAAAAGTTGAGTTCACAGAGAAACAGTTCTTAGGATTTCAAGATGCTAAACGCTGGATGACTGAACAACGTGGAGAAGTTAGGAAAGTAACACACACACCCCTACATAGAGAGTTCTTTGAGACAGGAAATGAGTCTTTCCTTTACATATCTTTATRACAACTTTGTTCTAGTCATTGCAATATAAAATAACAAGAGTATACTAGCTGAATTGTTATATGTATCCTGAAATAATCAGCTTTTACATCCCTCTTTGTATAAGTGATCTGATAGTAGCTGCCTGCATTTATTTCCTAATTGGTGGCAGAATTAACCACAAGAAGGAGCCAAAGGGAAAAATTAGTGTGTGAGAAATGCTTAAAAGCAAGAATGCTATTTTCAATTTGCTTCATTTATAATTCAACAGATACAAAGGGTTCAATTCTGCAAAGTTCCCATACAGAGTACCCTAGTGAAGTCAGTGGAAATACAAGGATTTACAGGAACAAGCCCTGTAAACTGTCAAAAAACCCAAACAACCGGGGGGGGGGGGGGGGGGGGGAGGAGGACAAAAAAATGGGACATCAGGAAAACAGTAGCAATGACTTTCATTTTAAAAGATTAGTTATACTGTCTCCCCTTTAAAAAGGTCCAAGTGTAACACAATTGTGCTAGAAAACAGTCTCTAATTTTCTTCTACTGCATGTTTCTCTGCTCTACAGAACACCAGAAAACATTAGTGCTTTTGCTTAAAAAAATCTATTCATAGGTGCAGTACACATATCTAGACTTGAGCCGATAGGTTTTAACTAATAGAGCACTTGTACATACCTCCATATAAAGTCTATCAAGTAATATCCCCAAATTACTCGCATAAGAAACAACCTGGACAATTAATGGACAAACTTTCCTCACCATCCCATTAATCTAGGTGTGTTAGGACTTGCAGAGACTACAAGGCCATGTGAAACAAGATGTGCAAATGCACCGGATCCCTGGCTGCACGGCCACTTGACATTGAATTTGTGGCTGGGTAGATTAGAGAGACTGCCGCAGAATTGTGTGGGGCGATCCTGATCTTGGGAACACAGAGCTGCTGGAAGGGGAGCATCCCCAGACAGAGTGAATAGTGCTGCTACAGATGAGCAAATGGTGTCTCTGGGTATGGATGGCTTCATATGAAGATAAAACTCTATTCCCAATCAAAACCCCAAGGATGATTCCTAAAACTCACCCACAGTTTGGGGGGGGATATGTAGCACACATGTATACCAAATGAGAGAAAGGGGGTTTGTTTTCTTAGTACCAATTCTTAAAAACCCATTCTTGAACTTCTGGGCGAGGTTCATCAAAAGCCTAACTCAGGACCTCAGGCACCAGGGTAACCTGAGCACTGCACCTTGTCACAAGACAGCCAGTGACTATGAAGAACTGTAAGAAACAAATTCCTGCCAGCTCTTCACCCCCCATAGCCTGGAGAGGAAAGCCCAGCCCCCTGGGGACTGTCCTCCTCGAAGTGCACTCAGGAAACCCGAGGAAGCAAGTGCTTCCCACTACCGAGTTACCCTCCCACTCGATTCTGCTTGCAGAAGAGGATGGTGGCCCCTGCTGGCGCATGCCATACCAGAAAGCCCAGCAGAAGCAGCTAGGCAGATGCTGTCTGAGATTACCCCAAAGCTATTCCATTTTTTGTCAGAAATTACTACAGATTGTCTCATGGATGAGGATTCTGTAGCTTTAAGATCAAAAATCATTGCAGATATTCCACCATTATTTTATAATTGAAGTTAAGATACTTTTTGGGGGGTGGGGGAATTACTTTCTAACATGGCTGATATTAAAGCCCAATATAATTCATGGAAGAGAAGAATCTGCAGCTCATCCCATTTCAGCTTTAATTTATTTGAAAGTGTTGCTTGTTCCTGTACCCTGGCCAACTAGTGCTACGTTACATAGTCTGAAATTGGTTAGGTATCAACAGAAAATTTGACAGCACAAGTAAGCAAGTTTCCATACAACATCTAGCCATACAAACTAACCAATTCAAATGTACAAAGCCCACAGTTCTTCCATCCTTGCTCTTTCTGGAAATGAAAACATCAATATGAATGATGATAGATTTTTGCAAAATAATTTGTCCACTGGAGTTTCAATTAGCAGAAAAATTGCGAGATACTAGTTAGAATGAAGTATTGGAAAGACAGAACCTCAGAAATTGTTTATAATCCTTTAAACTTAGTCCTTTAGGCTAGCATTTTCTGTATTCAGATAAGAATTTTTAGATCATGAAGAAAAGAACATTATATTTCCTACATAGTTATTCATACTGATATGACTTTAAATTATTTGAATTAATTTTCTTAAGTAAAATCTCAGGTTCATATAGCCAGGGACTTCAATGCAACTAAGAATTTGCCGTGTTGAAAGAATCAGAAGCGATATGCCTAAACCCAGGCAATCTAGTCAGTAGCTCTGCATATACAACTGCCTGCCTACAAGCTGCTAAGACGTGCTACTTGGTCTTTCCTGTCGCACATCAACAATCCATCTTTCCCATTTACCTGCCACCTAATCAGAAACAGAGAAGTGATCTTTCCACTTGCAAGTTAACAAGTTAGAATTGCTGCTCACTTCACAGAAGGACAGCCAGAGAGCTGAGCAAAATATGTGATCTACAAACGCATTTCAATAATGCAAGGCATAAAGTCAAGCAGGAAGATGCTTTTTTATTAGTCGTCTTTTTAGCAGAGAAGTCTTATGTTGTAAGCCAGATAAATCCCTGTTGTTCCTTCCTCTGTATTAGCACACAGAAAGGTACCTTTCCTCCTAAGTACCAGTTTACAGTCTAAACAGAGCTGAGGAAGAGGGGAAGGGAGGCACACAAGCTTCTTGACACAGTAAGAAACGGAAGCCAACCTCTGGTGTTCCTGCTGAGATGTATGCTTTCACCCTCACTGCATGTCCAAAACAGATATAAAGGCTAGCGGTATTGCAGTGTATTCAATATATAGTACAGTTTGTATTTATAAATAATACATATACTCAAGTATACTTACAAAATATGCTTAATCATTGTGGTCTATGATTCTTCCATGAAAGCTGCTGCTATAAAGTTGCATAAAGCATCATCTGAGTACAGGCTGTAGCAACTAACATCTCTGCAGTGTATAGTTGAGCTTGAACCTTTCTGTGCATGATCTACGTTGGTAAACTTGTGTTTGTAGTCGAGGGAAAACTGCACAGACCTCAGTATAAATGTGCTCAACCTTTAATGTTCACTACAGTTATAAACAGTGACATTCACAACTGTCACTSTCAACTGTCAAATAAGTCCTAACAAAAAAGGAATGGATCGTTATTGCAGATTTTGAAGAAACTACTCTATAAATCCTTCAAATCCTAGTCTGCTACAGAAAAGCAGTAATAACCAAAAAATTTAAAAAAAAAAWAAATAAAAAGAGAGAGAAAAAAGAGCAAGCAGGAGATTATGGTGCATTTGTTCTTTGGTGCCAGCTGAGAAAGACTCCTGAGAACAATCTGTATTTATCACGATTGCCAGACTCAATTAAACTTCAGCATATAAGCCTTGGGTCCCGAGAGCAGGTAGATTGCTTTCATGGAGAAATCAGTTCTGCAGGGAAATCAGATCAATAAAGCCCTCAAAATGTGCCACAGTTTCTTGCTAATTTTCCATTGCTTACCACTCAATAGATGAGCATTAGCCAGCCTGCCTTTCCTTGATCAAGCATGTAGTTAACTCCCCCTAAAAGAAGTAATCTGCTGTGCCGCACCAGACACGCTTTCCTCTAAGGGATCAGAAAGACCCAGCGTTCCAGGCATCACTTCTCCACTTAGAATTGAATTTGCGTTCAGACTTCAGATAAAGCAAGAAATGAAAACATTACTTCTAAATAAAGAAAAGCATGAATCTCATTCATACTCTCTTTCATGGAAAAGCATTAAAATTAATTCTCACCACCGTGCTAATGCTTCACATTCATTTTCAAAAAGCACTGTTCAGTGTTAATAACAGATACTCCATCCAACTAATCCTTCACATATCCTGTCATTTGTTTTGGCTTTCAAGCTTGCTGCTTTTAATGGATTCTTTCTCCAAGTARTGCACATCAGCCTAGATGCTGTATCATTGCAACAGACAGAGGTGCCTCTCTTCTTCCTTCCCCCTACATGCACATTTTCTGATGCACCTTTCCCAACCTATTACCATACAGTGTTAAAAACAATACACACACAGAGAAATAATCTTACTTGAACAACAATATATTGTACCTGTAGGTTAACAGTGAGTTAAAGTAAGTATGGTTTCATAGTTAAGATGTTAGAACAGGACACACAAGACCTACATTTAGTTCCAGACTCAGCCAGGATTCTCTTACCACCTTAGGTAAAATTCATAACCCTTCAGCTACAGCTTTCTTATCTATAAAATGAGAATAATGACATTGTCCATATGGTTATTTTATTTTTGAGCAATTTTGAGGCTTAGAGTGTTCTGTGTTTCCCGATGTCCAATATTTAGCACCTCAGAATACAGATTGATAGGGGTCTCTAAACATTTCAGGGAAGAATAAGAAGAAAAGCAGAAAAGAATCCTTCAAAGTCAGCCTCTTTCTTGTTTAAGTCATATGTATTTATAGAAAAACTAACAGTTTTCATTCTTTCATTGCCAGAAATTAAATGGGATGCAAACCCTTTGACACAATTAGACAGGAGGAATCAAAGAGTGACTGACAGTTCCCTTCATGAAAAGATTAGAGCCACGGTTGGAGGCAGGATCCTCTCACTTGCTCCTTTTCACTGACAAGATCTGTGATACATTGGCTATGTAAATCTCTCTCTCTGCAAGTAATTATATAGATAGTGTTTGATTTTATATATCTATATCTATCTAGATATAGATAGGTATCTATATAGGTATATAAAAATCACACACAAGCAAAACGTGGCAGCAATATATCTTGGCAGCCTACATGAAGATGACCTTTTAAAGGAATATCCTTTTGTAAAATCAAAATGCCATTCTGCTTCATAAGACAAATTTTAAAGGAAAAATAGCGAAGCAGTATTGAGTTAATGTAGAAATAAAAACATATATAAAAAAATGTTCTGGTATATATACACGCACATACTCACACACACAGAATATATACACATATATAGAGAAAAAAATGCATGTTTAAAAGTCCAGAGCAGGACTTCTCATTCACTAGGTAATATCACTGTTAAGTTTTATCATTGCTGTCTTAAAATAAGTTGGTAAAAGTACAGATAGGATGCACAAGAAAAGGAAATCTGTCCATCATCAGAAGTTATAGTCAGTGCAACAATATTATGAATGTCCTACATGCATATCCTTTCCCTTATCGATTCCTTTGGCTAACATTGTTCCAGGAAGGCAGCATATGATCTTCATGTTATATTGCAGTCATCAATAAATTGACAGTTTTGTAGTGTATATACGTTTGTACATACATGTGCTCAACAGAAATTACTCTGGCACCATTCTTGTATGATTCCAGTTCAGCATATGCTTAATTTAAATCCTATGCTTGAAGTTTAACATGGGTTTGTGTCCTTCATCTAGGCAGTTTGAGTAACTATCAGAGGGAAATATGAATTTTGCTTGATCCTGATTTGGGCTGGATTTCTACAGGTTCTGTGCAGAGCCCATCACATACTGTGAACTTTGTTATCCCCTTAAAAATTGGGTATGAGATTTGAAGTTATAATTAAAAAAAAAAAAAAAAAAAAAAAAAAAAAAAAAAAAACCCACACCTGTCACTAGCAAGGGCACACCGGGGGGGGGGGGAGGTAAAAAAACTCATGAGTATCACTGGCAATTGTATGCCATTTTCTGTGCATTTCAGAGTCTCTGAGTTAGAGACAGGCTTTAAGCTTTTGATAGTTACTTTTAGTTAGTCTTTTACATCACTAACCATTGACATTTTACATCACATAACGGGGAATGCCTTAAGGAAGAGCAGCAGCAAAACAGCAAATACACATCTCTCTAACTCAATCTAATTTCCAGGGCACCCAGAGTCCCTCGGTTCTGAGAAACTCCCCCATTCTGCCACTCTCTGAGGTAGGYGAGACAAAGTTTAAGAGACACAGCACGCTAATAAAGAGAGATGTCTGCAACTGCCAAGTTTCCTGTTCTTGCGAGCACTGGCACTGTTCCTGGAACAGAGAGGAAGAACAGTCTGTTAAAGTACTATTGTCTCCAATAGCTCGAACATCTGCAGGAATGAGGGGATTTACTCTTCTTTCCCCTTTCCTTTCTCCCACTTCTTGGCCGCTTTCAACTACAAACACTTGTGATGTTTGTGTATGTGCCATACTGCAATATTGACTTAAATCTGACAGCAGAAAGCCCCAGTTATTTATTTAGTTTTAGCTCATAACACTAAGTTTCTGTAGCAGCTTTTCAAAGCATTATACTGAGAACTCATAGAAAACAGGACATTTTAAAACCTTAAAAAAAAAAAAAAAAAAAAAAAAAAAAAAAAAAAAAAAAAAAAAAAAAAAAAAAAAAAAAAAAAAAAACCACACACCACAAAACTATTTGTTCCCAAGGAGTAAAAAAAGCATCCACATAAGATTTTATTACATGTAACTGGCCATTTTTCACTGTTGAAATTAAAGCTTTGGAGAAAGCTACAGAATATAAAACCGAAGTCATGTTTCCAAAGTGGTTTAAGATGATCCAGAGTCAAGCTGAATATGTGAATATATCTAACACCAATTTCCGTTATAAATTTTGTTATATGTAATTGAAAACACTAACACAGGGTCTTTTCTATAGTTAGCTAATATGTTACACTGGAAAGAGGTCTTAAACCACTATTTTTAAAACATACCTAGGGTTTCATCCAGAAACATACAGGATTCATCTTTTGTGAATAACAATGTATGCTGAAACAACTTCGCAATAGCCCCAACTCTCCCCAAAATGGTTTTTTGAAGCATTGCAAGCACGTAAGCAAATTAATATCGTGGAACTCTCATTTAAATAGTTCTGAACTGGTGCATTATCTGAGGCGAGATATAAGTATAATCCAGTTTGTTACCAAATGGCATGCTAGCTCATGTTCTGAGCGTCCTGGTTGTAGTGAAGTATGTTTGCTCTCTTCTGAAGGTACAAACATCTTCATTTCTTAGCCGTTAGAATTAAAACTAGTATTTAAGAGTTGGAACAACTTGGCATGTGAAAAGATGAGTTAGTCTTCATATGGGACTAATTTAAATAGATCAAGAATGGATATCTACCTAAAAAATATGCTCAACCACACATTATAGGCTCAATGAAGAAATCACAGAATGAAGTTCTGTATCACTGACTTCTACAGCAAATTAGACCATAATGGTCCCTGCTGTCCTCAAAATCTATTCNCAAAAAAAACAAAACCAAACAAAACAAACAAAAAAACCCCATAAAAACCACAAAACAAAACAAAAAAACACAAAAAAACCAAAAAAAAAAAAACAAAAACAAAAAAAACAAAACCAAACAAAACAAACAAAAAAACCCCATAAAAACCACAAAACAAAACAAAAAAACACAAAAAAACCCCACACCACACAACCAAGGTACAAACAAACAAAATAAAAATACCACCAAAACCACACACACCACACCTGACTCATTTTCCCATTCTGTAGTTCTATTCAAGAGTTTAGTTGGCTTAGGAGGGTGAGCATCTTCCTTGTTATGATAAATCAAGTTTTCATCTCAGAGAACTTTTAAAACACATTATCTGCAGCATTCAGACATGAAAAGAAAAGTGTCTAGCACACATACCCTGACTGTATTAGACATGCTTTCCAAGCTTATATCTAAGAGTTCAGTTCCCCTCTCATTTCTCAGGTCAGAAAGGGCTAACGGTACTTCAAAAGGTAGCACATACTCTCAGCTGGWTAAGTTCTTTCACTGTAGGGGGAATTACGGTCCCAAAGGAAGCTCCTTTCTTCTATTAAAAGGAGAATTTTTGGCTGCTGAGGGAGGCAGAGCTGTGGGAGAAGATTTTTAATGAACTCAAGTAGAAATTGCGTGAATTAACAGCTGCGTCACTGGACTGGGAGTCAGGAGACATGCTCTATTCCTGGCTTTGTGACCTCAGACAGATCAGTTTTACTTAATAATTACTGCACTACAAGTAATTGGTAGCTAAAAGATCTTGTAATGCAATAGTCGCATAGTACTGTTAGCCATTTTATGTTGTTTTCAGTTTAGCAGCAAATGAGACAGAAGATGTCTCAGCCCTTCCGAAAAGATGAAGTGGAAAGAGAAGACAAAACCCAGGACCTGGTTCGCTGGGTGCCACATGCGTGCACAGTGAGGAGCAAAAAGTAAGAAAGAAATCCAAGAACCAGGATTGCCCTAGCCATACTGACCAAGCAAGGAGTAGCATCCAGATGATCCTATTTCCAGGCGTTTCCCCTTTCACTGGGCTATGAAGCCTTCTTCACCTGGTGCTGTTTCAGTGGCCTCATGGCTGATGCCTGAGGTTGTTTGCTTTCTGTTTAATCCTTTACAAAGCATAATGACAACCAGCAACTACCATCTGCTTCTACTCAGTCTTTTCAAAAGACCTGAGGTGCCTCTTACATCCTTTTTAAGATCAATTCAAAGCAACACAAAATATCCAATGGCCAGTACTGCAGAAGAAACTGGAATAGTGACATTTTTAAAAAATAAATAAAAAAACCCCAAACCTAGAAATCATCAAGCATTTTAACACCACAAGTCCAATAAATAAAGTCACAGAATTGTCTAGGACTTTGCTGGTCACAATGTCAAGCATATTTAAGGAAACTAGTGAAGTATAATAAATTGTACATGCAACGGGTCATCTTGCCTTCTGAAAGCAATATGGATAGCTTAAAGTTTGGAAGGGGGAGAGGATTATTAATCCTCTATAATACTTTCTTATTACAAGACTATCAATCACTTTACTATATGTTATAAAACAGAGACTAGATCCCCAAAGCCTAATAAAATTTAGAARGACATTCTGCATCCTCTTCCCTTCTGGTTTTGCGGAGTCTTTCCCCAGCTGGTATTAACCCAGACAACCTGTCTCTTCACATTAGCCTCAAGTTGCCTCTGAGCTCTCAGTGCACCCTGGGTAAGAGATTTCTGTTCTCGTCCTGCACCTTAACCAGTAAAGTTTCTAGTTCTAATGTCAATATTTTCTCTAGGTCAGGTCAATATTTGATATCTTGGCTTTCTTCATAAATGAATTTAATACTGCAGCAAGAAAAAGCCCTCTGAGTTTTATCAGTTTTGAAACATAAGCTCAAAAAGGAAATCTCAGGTGTCTCTTGAAAATGGAAGGAAAATATCCCAGCTATGAACTTTAGACAATTACTATAATTTTTAGTATCTACCTATAATTACAATTCAAAAATTATTGTATCTAATATTTTTCAGAAAGCTGCCCCTAAGTATTAGGATACATTAACCTCATTTGCCACAAATGGGGGAGGCGGGGGGTGGAAGGGCAGGAGAAACCAATTACCAGATTCCTACTGTGCTGCATCATGAAACCAGGTTGAACAGAGTAAGAGATGTAGGATATTTGCAATAACCTCCGTCATGGAGAATTCCACTGAGTAGAAGTTTCTCTTTCCTATCAATCTGCAAGTTGGCAGGCTAGATATATGACATATAATGTTTGCTCTCTCTTTACCCCTTCTACATATATTTATGGGGCTAAAGAACTTGGTAATCAAAAGGTTTGTTACAGCATAAATTCTTCATCAGAATAATTACCTGATGGCAGCATCCCCTGTTGTACCTGACACCTAGCTGAATTAGCAGGTGTTTACCGCAGTTCTCGTGTGCCGTGTCCAGTTTGCCAAAGTGAAAATAAAAAGGCAAAACAAAACAAAAAACCCACACAGCATTTTTCAGCTATAACTTTGCTATGCAGAAAAAGGTGAAGTGTCCTGTTGTGGGGTAACAGAGGCACACAGCATGTCCTCAGTGGACACAGACAGCAATGAGCTATGACTTGGCAAGCACAACTCAAAGCTGGGTGTCTCAGCACTGTGACAGCACACACACTTGGTACAGGTTAGCTCTGCGCACCCTAAGATCAAAGGCAAAAAACTTGTGGTCTGAAGCCCTCTTCTCTAGAAACACATCATCAGCTTCAACACCTACAAAGTATTAGCTTAAATCCAGCAGTATGAGGAGAATACCTTTGCAAAAGGCTTTTCAGCTCCAGCCCAGTAAAATCAGATTGCTCAGCTAAATTAAAAGCGTGTTTGTTTTAAATACCATTCAGGAACAATTAAGTCCATAATGTACTCAAACTATGAATTTGTACAAAACTAATATTTAGTTGCCAGTATAAAGCACATCTTTTTTCCATTCCTTTTATAATATTCATCACCAACATACAACCATACTCCATGCAAAACTATTGAAAAACAGTGAGAACAAAGAATAAGAGGATAAGAGAAGATATACTTGCTATTTGATTGCAGAAGTAAAATTATAATGGAGTTTCTAGAGACTGAAATATTTCAGTTATTTTTTTGTGGGAAAGAATTTAAAGTGTTTTATACTTTTCCTACTCTTCCTGCCTATATTTGCATGAACTTTGTTTAAAGAAATCAGTCTTGGCTTTTCTAACAAACTGGAAAGGTTAAACCCCCTGTCTCAATAAGAAAAGAAACAAATTAAGAAAATGCTAGAACTGATGGATCACGTGTGCTTTCTATCATCTTCAGTGTAAGCACCAGCATGTTTTAGACAACAGAAGTTCTCCAGTCCTATTTTACTTTAGTAGTATTTGCAATAATTAAGTAAATCTCTACCACTTCTCCAGTAGCACGATAAATATGAATCACACCCCATAAACAGTAAAACACATAGCATCCCGATACAGTGATGGAAGCCAGCAAGAGTGAGGAACGAGGTGGAAGACAGGCACACCTGGGAGAGCCCTGCGCCCGAGGGCCTGCCTGTGGCATAAGTTAGGCTCAGATGTCCTTCCTGCCTTTGGCCATTCTTCACACCTACCATATGTTCTTTCGTACTGTGAGTTTCCTCCCCAGAGCACAGAATAAAAAGATTACTTCAGTCGGCCCCTTTTGCACTTTAATCCAGCTGACCAAGGACATGCTTCAGCAGGTAGATGCTCTGGTTTCATGTTTCACAAGTAAGCAAAACAAAGAGCAGCAACAAGCTCAATGTGTAAAGTAACACGTCATGGAATAAAAACACCTGGCTTACGCACCCACTCAAGAAAACCTAGTATTAGCCAAAATATAAATTACTAGTATATATAGCCTCTGCAAAGAGCATTTCTAGATCTACTTCTCAGTGCCTAGCAGGTCACAAGACACTTCCAACTCACAGAAAGACATCAGCATGACTTCTGTTGTTGTCTTGAGGAGGGCTGATTCACAGGACCAGGAAAACAGGAGCTACAAAAAGACCCATGAAAGTCTTTCTGGTGCAGGCAAGAGCTCCGCACATGCCGTGGACTGCAGAGCAGAAGGTAACCTCTTCTAGTGCTGCCCCACGTGCAGCAGTGGCTGAGGAGCCTCCAGGCATCCTGGGCTGCCAGTAGCCCCTGCTGTAGGATGAGCAGCAACTGCCTGACGCCTCCCTGGGCACTAGAGAGAGGAATTTCACATAACAGCAGCACCTGGGGAAAGAAATAGCCTGTTTAAGTGTGTACAAACCTGATTTCCTTCCTGATGTCCTCTCCTTTCCTCCCTTCAATAAGGCACCTCTTTATTACGTTACTTGGCAAAGAGCAGCTTGTTCAACACRAGGGCAATTAGCTTAAATTTTTCTGGGTAGGAGCTTAAACCAGCATTTGTTAGTGACCTCTAAAATTCAAGCTGGGTCCTTGTTGCTGTCAACAGCATCCTGAGAGGAGGTTAGAGGTTCGGTGCAGTAACAAGCAAAACAGTGCTGCTTGCTTACCACGTGTGCGTCCAGTGACCAGCCAGCCTACTGCTCCCACTTGCAGAGTAGCAGGGGAACGGACATTTGGGACTTCAGCTACCAATTCAAGACAAAGTCAAAAAATTGAAACATATCAACAAGATTTCCCCCTTTCTTAACACAGAAGGGAGAAAGGGAGTTAACTGAAGCAGCACACTTGCCTTGTCGTAGCACTCCTCTTCTCTGCCCTCAGATCACAGTTTAA
Source organism: Phoebastria nigripes (assembly GCA_035582835.1). Taxonomy (NCBI): domain Eukaryota; kingdom Metazoa; phylum Chordata; class Aves; order Procellariiformes; family Diomedeidae; genus Phoebastria; species Phoebastria nigripes. The sequence goes on along the minus strand of JAYKAV010001278.1, from coordinate 445,295 downwards.
GAAAGCAGCCTGGGATTACAGTAAGACTGTAGCAATTACTTAACTGCTGCTCTGAAAAATACAGACCCTTTCCCTCTTGTGGCCCTTTTCCTGTGCTCCCAACAGAAGTCTTCCTAACAGGAGAGGAGACCTGACATCTTCATTTCTTTTCATTGATGAAATACTGCTAAGGGTAAACACCTTTAACAGAAATTATGTGTTATCACCAGCATGACTGAATATCATAGACAATGCCTAATACTGTGTCCTGTAACAAGCCATGGATTTTAGCTGTATCACATCTATTTGTGCTAACATTTGCAATGGAGATAATTTAGGAAGATGGAGAGGATTTAAAACAGTTCGCACAAAAATCTAGCAAAATAACAATCAGTAATAAACCAGAAGCAATCCAGCTCTCAAGCTCTTTTTAGGGAATGTGTAAAACTGGTCAAGGCTTTCAGCCTTTTACGCATAAACAGTCTTCCCAGGCAAGCCCAGCAGGTGCTTACCCAGAGCTTTGCTCAGAGGCCAGAGAGCAGAACAGGAGTTTGCTGAAGCCTGGGACATATGGAAGCAAACTGCTTCAGTGTCCAAATTAAAAAGCTGCAACAGAGACAATGAAGGGTGTTGAGGTTAAAACAATGCTTTTTAACAGTGACTAGTTAAAAGAACTATTTTAGCAAACCTATAATGCCCAGGTGAATACAAAAAGATGTTCCTTCAAACAGGGATAACACGTAGCATGACTGGGCTCAGCAATGTCAACCCACTCAGCCAAAACCCATCACTGAAGTCAGAGCCATTTCTCAAACAAAAACACCTCTCTTCCACTCCACTGAGCGGGCAGCTCACTCTGGAGTCCCTGACCTGATTTCATCCGTGGCTCTGCTCTCACGCTTCTTAACCCACTCTGGAGCTGTTTGGCTGCACACCCTGGTCACAGAAAGACGTGTATACGTACATACACACGCATGCTTCTTGCCAGCCAGGATGTGCGGCTTCATGAGTACTACACCTTCGCTCACCGAATAGGGCTGAACCTCAACAAAATGCCAGATAGGTTTACTGGTCTAAAGACCAAAAAAGTAGCCATTACAATTAAACTTGATGGTGTAAAAGTCTCCAGGCCAGCCATCACTCTGCAAATGCCATTTCCCAAGAGGCAACAGATAAGCGTATGCTGGCCTGCTTCCACCTCAAATTTATTACACTCTAGGGAGAATAAATCTTAATATCTAAGAAAAAAAATCAATTACAAATGCATGGTTTATGAACTTATTTTTAGAAGTTGGTCAAAGCATCAGGGTTTTTTCTTGGTTAAGTTTTGTCTCCTTTTTTCACTGCAAATATGCCAGCAATTGACTAACAGGAAACCAGAGAAGACAGTAAAAGTTAGCTGAAAAAGTACCTCCTTCTTCCTGACATAAAAGCTTTAGTAAGGCAAAGTATTTCCTGAATATTGCAAAAAAAAAAAATATTAACAGTATTATTATATACCAAGACAGAAAAGTTACATTTGCCTGCTATTTACTAGTTACAGTATTTATTCCCAATTTTCATGGACTTGGACACACAGCTGAAGGTGCAACATGGGTATCGATGGATGAATAAACATAAGCCACAGCTTTTCCTTACTACCTTACACGCCACATCAGGTGTTATTCCTGCCCCAACACTCAGGCAAGAGGCACCAGCCACCCTGTGCTGCTGTTCAGGGATCACCAAAGGTTTGGTGTGGGGAAGGGGACCTCAACCAGAGAAAGAGGAGAGGAGAAGGACCTGGAGGTCTGAGGTCTGTCTGCTTGCTCTCCCAGCTCCAGGTCTGCCAACACACCTCCTCACATTTGCCATCTCTGAGCACAGTTACTGCTCCTGCAGCCGTATTTCTAGATTTTCCTCCCAACAAGTGTCCCTTTGCCATCCATTCACCTGACGCAAACGCAGTGACTTCTGCACCAGAAATTGCTTGAGCTGCATCATATTTGTAAAACAAACTTTCAGAAAGAAAAAGAAAAAAAAAAAAAGACAACTCATCCTTGACTCTTACAATGTATTTTTCACACTGTATTATACCAAACCAACAGGCTTAGAAAGAAAGGGGGGTTGAGGGGGTGCCATTCTGTTTGTACAATTTATTTTATCCAGCGCATAGCATTTTCTACAGTTGCAGCACCATATTCTGCAGGAAGAAATGCAATATAAGTATTCTTAACCTCCAAGGAAGCTTAGGTTAAAGAGCCCTCTACTGAAACCTGTGTGTTCTCACAAGTTTGCTACACTTCATAACTTTCCTTTCTCCTCCACATCTCAGAACAGTTGCATTGATTATTCAAGCCATAATATCATAACCTCCTTCCATAGCTAATACTGTCAAACAGTCAAATCCTGGAGGTATTCACTGTTTTTATTTAAAATGCTTTCTCTTTCTGCTGACAGTATCAGTGCTTACTAAGCTTGAACTCTTAATCACCCAATATAATCAGAGAACAGTCTTCAAGGCCTACATTTAATTAACTAAGCTTACAAATTTGCATGTACCTAGGTGTTCTTCAGGCAAAGAAGAAGAATATGCAGTTCTTCCTCCAAAAATTTTACAGCACATATCATTCCAATCACTTTACTTGGGAAAAAAAGAAAAAATAAGTTACGGAGTAGAAGAGTGTGGATGGTTCTAAATTTTACAGAATATCCATTAAAATCCTTTTCAGTACAAAACTCAATGTAAAAAAAGAAAAAGATGAGAAACAGAAAAGTAAGTTGCATGCAAGCTTTCCACTGGTGCCAACTGAAGAATAAAACACACAGTTATCTGACACAGAGAAGGTTAAGGGGACAAAAGAATGAATTGGGTGGACATGAAAAATTGAAGGAAAGACAAATTCGGAACTGATGTCAGGCCACACATTTTAATTGCGGAACTGCATGCCAGACATTAACACAGAGCTGGGGTCATTCAGGGAGCGATCAAAGGGCACTTGGGGGACATTGGATACTGGGGTGCAGCAACTTTCTACAGAAAATCTTGCTAGTCTTTACTTACTTGTACTATTGCTGTGTTATTTGAAATAGCTAGCATGAACTGCGATGCTCCCTTAGGAAAAGGAAAAAGAAAAAAAAAAAAAAAAAAAAACACACCACAAAACAAACACCAGACAAACACAGAAAGAAAGAAAATAGTCATACCATTGAGGTTGTCAATCATAAGCAAGAAAAACTACAGGCATTCAAAACAAACTGCCCCTTCGGAGCTGAGGTCACCTTGTCAATATCAATCTTCTCATTTTGATGCACATTAAGAGCTATTGGAGTGTCCCCTTTTATCCTATGACTGTGAATTGACCTTACTGACACTACTGAATACAATATGGTCATTTAAGGATGTGGTAATTATTGGTAACTGCACTAAGTTAGTAGCACACAGGGCATCATTGCTCTGGCTTGTATTGCCACCTGGCCTTTATTTAAGAGATTTATTCTATTTTCATATGCTTTGACCCAAACTATATTCACATCAATCCCTTATTTACAGTTCTGTTCCATTGGACTCCCATGACAACTTACACTAAGAAAGAGTATTTTTCACCTAAAAAAAAAAAAAAAAAAAAATTAACAAAAAAAACAAAAAAAAAAAAAAAAAAAAAAAAAAACGTCTTTTCACCTAAAAAAAAAAAAAAAAAAAAGCTGTTGCTTTACAAATTTTAATTAAGCCTATAAAAGCTCATACTATACAAATACCTTTAGTCTTCCAACCTTACCGTAGCACCATTCTGCATTCTCCATCTTTAAACATTATGTCAACACACTGATGGAAGAAATGCTGCACTAGTACTATCTTGCCATTTGTAAAAAAGAGCAGCTTATTGGAGAGAAAGGTACATCTGTGAAGCATTATTGAGAGTATAATATACACGCAATAATGCAATGTGCTTGCTAAACTTCAGCCCTTTAACAGAAGCACTGAGATCACCTGCATGCAGGGTAGCACCAGTTTAATGACCTTAATTTAGTTAAAACAATGTGTGTATGACCCACTTACCAGTTTAAAGTATGGAAAGAAAGGAAGTCTATTCAATAACAATTTAAGATATGATCCATGCACAAAACTATGACTTTAGTAAGAGAGGCTTAAAATGTGATAAAAAAAAAAAAAACAACCACCACACAACAAAACAACTCACTGTGACTGTGTGTTTTTTTGTATGGAATGGCAATTCTCAAAAGGGAATACTTTGTGTGCACTACTACCTTCAGCATGGTATTAAAATGCTCTTTGTCGTCTCACATTTACTCCTTCTGACAAAAACACTTGCAAATGCACCAAACGACTTCTGTCAAAATACAACAGAGGAACAACCACAGCTGGGCCAAGAATGAGACCTCCTGCTGTGTGTGTCACAGCCTGTTGCTACAGAGGTGACACAACATGCACCCCAGTGCCTTCACCAGCTCATCAGAAGCAAAACCCACCAAACTGCAGCGCCCTTTCTCCGGGATTGTACTCCACTTCCAAAGTGAATCAAAAGGTAAAATAGCCTGTCTCCAAGACTCGAGATTGGGAAGGGCAGGTGCCTAAGATATGTATACATGCTCCTTTTTGCATGACTTCCGAGCAGCTGCAGCCTTGTGAGCCCAAGGTGTAGCCTTGCGGGAGGACACCGGTCAACCTGGGCACACATGCCAGCCACTGCACCGCTGCCAAACACAAGCCACAGTGCTTCCTCGTGCGGCAGCTTCCTTCGGTCTGAAATTGGCTTTACTGATTTACTGATGAAGATATATAATGTGATCACCATAGAGATGACTTTTTGTTAAAAGGAAAAAGAAACAATCAATAGTAGCTTGGGCTGGAAAAGGACCTTGGAATTGATTTGGAGATGACATGCTGGGCTTAGGCCCAAAGCAGAGATCCTGGCCAAAGTCTAATGCTTTTAGAGTTCTTTTAAAGATGACCCCAAATTAAATTTCCAATTTCACGGGCCTAATTCACTACAGATTGTTTAGAAACACAGCTAAGAAGAAAANACACACACACAAAAAACAAACACCAAAAAAAACCCACAACACACCACCACAAATATCCTTCTGAGGTTTTGGAGTTCAGGTTAATAAATTTTTAATCAGATCTTGTATATTCTTCCATGCTTGTTCACTTTTGTTGCTATAGGTTGTCACATTCTGTTAACCCCGAGGATCAATAAGGAGGCAAGCTTCTCTGACAGCTTGTAAACACTACTGTTTTCTTCACACTGTTTCTATTCAGTGCTACTTCTGCCATAGATACCCCCACATTTTTAAAGCTATTTATTTTCCGAAATAGATACAAAATACTGTAGCAAGGAGAAGGCACAATACTCCACCTGTTTAAACTAAGAACTATCTCACCTTGTTTTGCCATACCACAAGCCAGACTTGAGAAGCTACCTGGCTTTAAAGATTGCCATACATTCATCCCTCCAGACTGCTGCAGTCCCATCACATCAGATTCATCTGAAGTGCAGTCTTACCTGCAAACTGTGCCAGTAGCATTTGCTTCACAACTGTGTGAAGAGTGAGAATAAACCACACACTCATGACCCATCAAAAGGTCACTGAACCTGGCCCYACTATGAAATGCCACTATATACATCCAGGAAAAGATCCGGAGCACCAGAAATGCAGCGGTGATGGGAAAACCTGTCATCTGCTACTCAGAGTATTTCAGTACCTCCAGCAGCCTGAACAGTACCTTTGCACAGTTCTCAATGCCAAAGTCTTAGTGCTTACCTAAAGCATCACACTACAAAGATAAGGGTGATGGGGTGAGCAGGGAGGGAGGAGAAAGAGAAATAAAGGTGAAAAACATTTCTTTAAAGTGAGTCATACTCACTTTGACTGTGGCTTCAACTGTGTCTTGACAAACAATTAATGCTAGATTTTCACGCTACCACTCATTTGGCAGAACATATTTAAGCCAATACAAAACACAGATCAGATTTCAAATTAGCAAGATCACCAATGAATTATATGATGAGAACGATAGCAAGTCTGTGCTGGCACCAGGCTTCAGCATGCCACCTGGTATTCCAGATTGCACTGATTCCAGCCTGTGCTGATCCCCACCACCTGGTGCATTGCAAAATGCCTCTTCTGCAATACTGCAAGGCTTTCTGAGCAGCCCTCTTGGAGGGAGAGCCCTTCTGTTTCCAAGGTCACCCACGTTTCCAAGAAACAGCCTTGCAGAAAGGCTGCTCGGCTGGACCAGATCTTTATTTGCATCTCAGCACTGCAAGAACTGTACACCATTTTAGCCTGCTGATTGACCAGTGCTCCTGACACTGCACTCATTCTCATGACCAGGACTACTTTCTCATGCCCATTCTGCTCACTGAGGGCAGCTATACTCCTCCTGGACACAATCCATAGCGAGCATCCCCACTCCAAAACAGCGTGCTTGCTTCTGCCCAAATCAGCTTCTCCTTGCTGCTTCAGTGCTACCATAACTTCACTGCATGCAGCATCAAGCATCAATTCTCCACAAGAAAATAAGTGAAGGTGGTCATTGTGCCCTCACAGCTCAACAGATAAATAACCCTTATGGACCATCTCCTTTTCTCCCCTGTTGAGCCAGTTTGCGCAACAGCTCRTCCCTGTTCCCTGGTCGCAGTTGGGGCCAGATCATGAACTAAAGCATACCCAGACATGCCTGGCACACACCTTAGCAAGCCCTGCTGTTTGCCAAGTTGAGGGCATCTCGTGCCATATCATCTGACCAAGAAACAGAACTTCTTAAATGTGAGCAGACAAATTTGCTACCCCAGAAGCTACCCAAGGGAAGGTCTGTTGCTATATTTAGCTACAGATAATTTTGTAAGTCCAAAYAATAATGAAATTATCAACTGTATAGCAGAAGAGATCAGATGCCTGATCTATGTTGATGAGCAGAGGGGAGTCATGCAAGGGTCCAGCCCAGCTTCCCCACAGAAACCTCACTTTAGCAGGAACAAGTCAGCACTATTGTTGCACACAGGCAGCTCTGCATTGCTACTTATCTTCTTAAAAACTGACAGCAAAAAGCTCCAGGGGTGAGGGCTGAAGGAAAATGGACAGAGGCTGCAAGGCTTGGCCAGGGTCCCTCCAGGAGTGCTCACAGGGACACAGCACACAGTACCTGCTCCTCCAGCCCTTACCATCCCCCAGGGACACGCGGCCAGCTGGACCCCACGCTAGAACACAAGGCTCAGCAAGCAGCACCATCTATAAAATCAGCCCAGCCCATCCACCCCCTGGCACTGCACATAGCAAGCACCAGGACTGATGCAAAGTTCGTAACAGCAGCAACATACTTGGCTTAGAATGCCTTTTTCTTACATTAGCCAGTGGCTCCTAAGGAGGCTTCCAGCAACACCAGGGAATCAGTAGTGCAAAGGATCCTTCTTTCTTACCTGGTTTTATCACCATCCTCCAAGTGCAGCCGCTTTCATGACCATGCTCAACCTTTATATGGACCAACTTCAGCCACCTGACACTGAACAGCTTTGATGCTGAAACACCTGCAAAACAAGGTGTAGCAGATCAATTATCACTCACCTTAATCAGAAAAGCCTGTGTCTCATCTGTTAGACCACAGAGCCCTAGCAAATTTTCTGGGGTCTAGCTAGCATAACAGTGGGGAGGGGAGCCAAGGGACTGCCAGGGACACACAGAGCCTGCCTGTGTGAAGTGTGGTGCTGGCGCACCAGCTGAGCTCCTCGGGCAAAACAAGCACAAGAGAGCTGGAAGTGACTTGTAAAAAGATGCTAGAAGGTCTGGTTGTATAGTGGAAAACAAAAAAGATACCAAAAGATACCAAACAAAAAACCTACCAAAATAAAGTTAAATCATTATAATTTTTTTTTTTAAAAAAACACACACATTTTAACTGATAAGATAAAGATATATGGAATTACTGCTTTGTGTCTCACAGCTACAATGTTCTAAATTCAGTACCAGGAACACTAAAGCACATTGTCATGCCATTGCTCTGTTTCCCACCTCAGCAAAAGGAGATAATTTATGATCTGTCTGCTATCAGAGTAGCTTAGAGGCTTCTTACACTAACATGAGTAAAAACCGTCAAGACTCTTAGGGTGGAGGTAGAATAAAAATGCAAAATATATTAACTCTCCACATTAGCTATGGCTGGAAGGAAAATAGGAGGCTCAGCAGACTAATTGCTTTACTCAGTATGGCAAGTTATCCATTCCAAAAGGCAACTAGTGGCATGAAAATAATAAATGAATGTTAGAGGGCATTAGCAGAGGTGCAAGGATTCCCTATCATTAACAGTGCTAGTTTATGCTTTTAAGTTTACAGCAAATTAGCCATACCTTTCTAAAGCTTATCAACACTTCTCTCACTAGAAATTAAACCTTGAACCCTAAAATACCAGCATCTCTGCCTTTTCATAATAACAAACCTTAAATGAGATAAACTAATAGTTTTATGTAGTGGTTAGGAAAAAACACTGATTCAAATCATGCAACASTAGCTTCAAAGGCAGAAGTCCACTTATCCTTGCCTCTCCTAATATATGCTAATTTGCTTCAATGAGAACATTAACTTTCAAGAGCAGCCAGGTCTGCTTCACCTGCTCCAATTTACCAGAGAGGCTGCTTTGGAGTCACAGCTGAAACCCCAGTCGCACAGGTTGCCCTCAGCGGGACCCGCTGTGCACACGTGGCCAGTGTACACTCCAGCCCACAGCACAGATGTGTGTTCAGGGGCCCCATTCACGTCAGCAAGGTGAAGGAGCAAAGAAGGCTCTCAGAGAACTTGTTATGGGTTTGAATGGAGTAAGTTACTTGATACTGTGAAACAGTCAAAGAGAAATCACTTCTGGGCTCGGGGAGCAAGAGGCTGGGGCAGGTTCTGCTTTACACCATTAGGCATTGTTAAATGAAGGGCACATTTCCCTAATAAGCCCTTTTACCCCTACAACAACAGGATGAATTATGTCCAATATACATTCCAGTTCACTACTTGAGAAGATTAAAATGGCGTCTTTCAATTTTCCAGAAGTGAAAGGCTGGATCACTATCTTTCCCACTTGCAAAGCCTCAGGAACTAACAGGCATCACTCCATCTGGGAGACAAAAATCTGCCCTTCCAGCTGGGACCATAACCCACGAGTATTGATCAAACGTCCACCTCCCTTCCACATAATAGAATTTCCCAGTGAGCTAATTGTTTTTACTTCTTTCATCTCCGTAAATGAGGTCAATGGCAAGGGCAAAGAAGAGAGAATTAGCTCTAAGTGTTCTTGGCTTCAAAGCAAGAGGAGACAGAGCTTCCAGATTTTGGAGAGTACCATACAGGGTTTATAAAGCACCGTGGGACCTTCCAAACATCTGAACTTAGAATTGCTTCAGCTTAGGACGAGGCTTGCCTGCACTGCCCACGGATTTATGCTTTCTACATCTGCTGTTACAGTTTGGCAATGCCACTTGTGGGTCAATGATGGCCTTAATTCTTGCTGTCCCTCCAACAGTGACCGGCTCTCGTCCACACATCCTAAAGCACTTTGCAAAAATGCATGAAGCTTCACAACAGATGTGGAGGCAGGCAAATACCACAGTGCGTGTCAGTGCCTCACCATCATTACCATCTGCCTGCAGCGACAGAGCTGAACGGCACCTCCTGCCCTGCAGCCCCACATTGTGAGAGTGTAAGCGAGGCAAGGCAGAGTCATAAGAATGCATATTTGTGCATGCAGATATACACCAACATCAGGTTTACAGAAAGGAAAACTGAACCACCAGCAAAGATGCGAATGGCAGAATTAAAACCTGACTCTCAGGAGAAAAGTGGGTCCTTTGGCTTTCTCTCCCAAAGCAGCAATTATTCTCTGAGGTCTGGCCTTTAGCCCTTCTCACTTTTTTTTCCCCCATACGCAGGCACATGTCCTAAATCAAGGCTTTCCCTTGTGCAATACTGCAGTTTCCTGCAGTATAAAAACCCTAGAAGACCCATTAGTGTCTCAGCAAAATAATATTTTACACCATAGCTATCACAGGCAGAACTATTAACAAGCATCAGGAATGATGGCCTGAGACAGGCACCTGCAGACTTCTGCTTGTATGGGTAGGGAAGCAATCAATTTGCTGCAGAACTCTTCACAGAGTTACTTCCCATATTTTGGGAACAGCTAGAATTCAAAAGAAATCATGCTGCTAGTATAAACAGCAAGAGCAAAACTTCAGTTCTCCGACAGAAAGATTAAAAAAAAAAAACAAAACAAACACCTCAACTTTGTATACAGCACAATGAGCACATCCCATATTTTTTCATCTCTGAGTTGCAGCATCTGCTTTACAGCCCTCAGGTTATAACTGGTTCATAACGGCCCAAGTACAAGAAAGGTGGAGAAGTCAGAGCAGGGCTGAGGCTTTGGGAGGTGTCAGGTCAGTTATGGCCTCACCAGACCTTGCTCCTGCCAGTCTGCAAGGAGGACACTAGTGCCAGCCACCACCTCTGCAGGGCAGGTGGGAGGAGGGCTCTCATCTACGTGGGCAGCCAAATAGCCAACAGGTGGAAACACTTTTCCTCTCTCCCAATCGGGGCAAGAAAAAACTCAATGCCAGAAGTCTCAGCAGTTTGCTGTTCCTCCCTAAACGCTAATGCTAAAGCTGTACAAATCAGTTTTGCATTCTGGAAAGATGCTTTTTAAGCCAAGCTCTGATTTTTGTGGAGTTTGCAGAGACCACCTCTCAAGAGACAGAAGAGACCTAGCAGACGTTACTGCTCTCAAAACACATGCGGTACCCTGTCCTCAGCCCCCATTAACCAAAAGCTACAATACAAGTAAGGTCGATAGTAGCACAACGTCCAACATTTGTAAATGGATTCTGCAAAGCAAAATTGTTAGGGGAATCTTCCTGACATCTTTACATATGTTTTCACCGCATTATTGCCAGAAAGGACACCTTATAGAATATAAAACTACCCCGAAACATATGCAGCTCAACTCTGGGACTAATTTTTGAAAGTCTGTTCCTTCCTGGATGCAAGCAAATGTTATTATGTGTCTAGAATAGATACAGTCTAGACAGATGGAACATCATGGGGGGAGGAGGACTGAACTCACAATCTGTTTGTTTCCTGAAGAGCCTTTTGTGACGAACTTTGTAAAAATCCTTTCTGTAAATCCAAGTGAATTAAATTGCTTTATATAGCACTGGGATAAACAACTTATTGACAATTAGATTTTTTTAAATTACTTAAACGATGAATGTTGGAAAGACATGAAAAAGCAGGAAAATTTGGATAAAATAATTTAAAAATACACACATTCCAGTAGGCTGGAGATTAATTCTCTTCCAAAAAAGTATTTTTAATTTAAATCATACAAGCAATCCCATTGAAGTCAGGGTTTTAATATTTTCAGGAATAAAGATCTCAATCTTTCTTTTCAAGCTATGACCAGTGTCAGATCACAGAATCATCTATCAAGATCCTCAACAATCCATCTCTTTCCCTGCGTTGATTACTGCCTGTAATGACCAATGTGCCCTAGAAACTATTGCATGATCCGAAGACCTCTGAACCTTCAGCAGTCTGCAGCCTTGTAAGATTTGCAGCCTCTCTTGATAATTTTTGAAAGAGCATACAACACTAAGGGCTGTATGCTGAAACGAACACATGCTGAAAACTTGTGCATAAAGGAGAATTCCTATAATATAGTTGTGGTTTTGCCTGGCATCAGATGTATATTATTTAAAAAAAAAAAAAANAAAAAAAAAAAAAACCAAAAAAAACAAAAAAAAAACCAAAAAAAACAAACACACACACAAAAAAAACCAACAACAACAACAACCAAACAAAACCCACCAAAAACAACAACAACAAAAAACCAAACACAAAGCAAGGAACTTACAATCTTACAGCCAAACCAGAGAAAGAGAAGACCTGAGACAATCTTAGCAGGCCTGATGAGACTGAAGTGATTTTCAGCTACAGATAATGTTATTTTAACCTATCTTTGTTTGTATCACTTAACCCTGTTGTGGCACAAAAGCCATGCTCTTCCTCATGCACTGAAATGCCAGGTTTGGTGCAAATCCCAGGGGGAAAATATGAGCACGTTTCAGTTCAGTCCCAACTATAATATATCCACTTACTAGCCTGCTTCGTCTCTGGCACAGTGGTTTTACCCCTTCCCCCATTCGTACAGAAGGAGCTCCAGCAAGGCAGAGTAACAGGTTCGTGATCACTCTTTTAGCAATTTCCCATGACATGGTGGTGGGACTTCTGTCTCGAGGTCCTACTGACTGCTCTTCTCATGGGGAAACAAGAAAAATATTTGTTCAGACAATTCAAAGTAAAAACCTACTGCAAATATACAGTTTGTGTTTGAGTTAACTTTTGAGTTAGCCAGTCTTTACCTTGTTTTGCTTACATTCAGGCTATAATCTTCTCCTACATGAAAAAATCTTGGGAACTCTTTCACAGATATTATCCACAGGTAATTTAAAATGAACCTTAAATGGCAACCTGTTTATACCACAAAAGGTGAAATTAGTAAATGGATGATACTGTAAATAATTCAACTAGCTTTTAATATTTAATTTCTATGGATCATAAGTTTGTTTCATAGTTCCTATGAAACCTGCCCTTAATAGTAAGTAAAAAATAATTACAATAGCATTCTTCAAACATCTGTGTTTGAATGGTGATTGCACTAAGCATGAGGGGCTGCAGCCACAGTTTAATGAGGTAGTAAAAGCAAAAACTGCTCAATGAATTTGCCCCCTCCTCTGCCTCCCCATGAGTTTTTGCCAAAGCAGATGACACATGGAGTAGTGCCACACGGCAAACTGGAGCAGAGAATTGATCTGAGTCAAAAGTATCTCCCTTGTTTTTTCCTTCAGACACCACTGACAAAGGAAACTGGCAGCATTCACTTGGGATTACTATCCAAATGCCCATGTCCTTAGGCCATAGTCCGAAACCCTGATTTTGCACCTAGGAAACCTGGCATTTAGCAACAGAAATTCGAAGCCAAAGAGCCAGTCACTCCACATTGCATCTTCACAGATGACCCGTCTCGGGTTCACTGCTAAGTTATCTTGCTGCCAAGTAAGCTTTCAGTACAACAGTCTTCCAGTGTAGGAATTTAAGAACCTGCAAAATAGGAAAACATAACCCAGAGAGGAGAAAAAAAAAAAGTGTAAAGACAAAACAAATTCAACTATACCCAGCAATATCTTGGGGAAAAAGAAATGGATGAAGGAAAAAGTTGTGGATAGCTCTTTACCTGATTTTATACAATCAGCATAGAAATGCTTTATCATCTCCTACAATATAAGCAACCCAACATTTTTAGTACTATGTAGAAGCAAATATCTTTTTTGTACTAAAGAGAATTAATTTTAATCTATTTCCTCTGTTTCCTCCATTCAGGCAACTGCTTAATACATTGATCTTCCATGCATTTCCATGTTCTCCACCAATACATTTCTTATAATTGGAATGAGCTGCTCTATTAAGCTTCTTAATAGATTCTGTGTTCTCAAAACCCAATAACTTCAGGACAATACATTAAAATAGACAACAAATTAAGCTTGGTGTTTGCAAATGTGAGGCTCCATCAACAGTGACCTTTAAAGCTACAGCAAGGATGCTGTTTACAATTGGTTGCAGAGAAACCAGTGTCTAATATGTCTAATTGCATTAGTTTGTGTCAATGCTACAACACCCTGAGACTCTTTGCAAGCAGTTTGTTGGTGGCCAGGAACAAATTACAGTCCTGACGTGAAGCAGCAATGGACATGTGCAGATGTCAATGAATTCAGTTAGAGCTGTGGGTCCGTAGCGGTTGTGAAAAAAACAGGACCCCTGTATTTAGCTGCATCACCTAGCACAGACACAGCCTAGTTTGAGCGATGAAGTCAAGACTGGCCTTAGCTTTGTGTATACAAGCAACATTGAGCATTACACACAGCACAAAAGTATTTTGACAGTCTAACATAGTTATTTTAATTATATCAATTGAATCCAATAACTATTCCGCAATATCACATTAACTTAGTTTGAAATACAATGTGAATGGAGGTTTTATTTGCAAACCATTACAAAGATGTAATTCCATTTTCAAATAGCAAATGATATAAAATAATTCTCTCAACGTTACTTAGCCCTGGTATGATTCCTACATCCTCCCACAGCTATACAGCCAGCTACCTTCCCATGTATTTTATACCACCTCTTAAGTCAGTCAGAGAGGAGTTTTCCACCACAAATAAGAACAGGGTGACCTGACCATGTGTGGGCCAAATTCTTGAACAGAAAATGAGCAACTGGAGCCAGGGGAAGGGGATGCCCAGACAGACACTTTGCAAACTGTCGGAGCGGGTATTTGCCAGATACCCACCCCACAACCCAGCTTCTAGGACAGGGTATGAGACCTCATCTGCTCCACCATCTGCATCCATGTATCACCAATTCCAGTTTGAAATCACACTGAAGCGACACTAAGTTAGGAGGAATGAGGTCTAATCCTTGTAAAATTAATCCAGGTAGTTAACCCAAAATGGAAAATACTCTTCATCTAGCTTTATGCTTCCTAGGAAAGGTTTTATTTAAAAAGGCAGCTCCTACCTGCTCTTCACCTAGCATTAGCCTTTGCTAACCATTTGCACAGATAGCGCTGTGGGTAACAGACCGCCGTCAGCAACACGACTGCCCTCTTGATTGTACCCCATCACCCCCTCAGATCTCATCTATTTTTAATTCTAATTCAAAACCGCATATGGCCTGTTTCTTTGCAATTTCAGTTTCTCCCCCAAGCTACACGTTTCTGCAGCCTCGTAGGTTGAACTGTTGCTGTTGAAATCCCCTTGCTCACAAGCAATTAGCATCCTCTCCTGGGTGAAATATTTTGCGATACAGTTCATTTTGCATTACCCCGCCTGGAAGACCCGTATGGTGCCTTCTACCAGCAGATTACTTTTTTTTTCTTCCTTTAGCATGGAAATCATTGTACAAAAGACTTTGCTTTTGTTACAGGTTTTCATGTTTGCCTAGGGCTTAATCACGAACAAGACTCCTAATTATTTGTACCTCCTGCAGCGCTGACTAGGTTTATCCAAGATAAGAACAGTTCAGCCCCTTGTTCCGCCACCTGCCAGTGCAAGACTGTTGCCAGCGATTCCCTCCGATAACTCAGGCTTTTTTTTGCAGCTGATGAGGAGGAGTAAATATTGGTTTTGTTCTCCTAACAGGCAGTTTTACTTGGTGGCTGCAGTAAGGGACACAGCCTGCAGGGCAGGCGTTGGCCTCCTTTCTACCAAAGGCCCAGGCAAGGGGGGAACACAAGCCACAGGCCCAGCCCAGTGGCCAGAAACGGGTTTCTGAGGACAGGGGGAGGCATTTGGGGGCTTAAGTAACTTTGGGGGTTACTTAACGCAGTGCAAGGCCCTTRCTTTCTCCAAGGCCAGCAGCTTTCACCGGTGCCAGGCCGGCACACAGCAGCTCTCCAGAGCAAACCTCCCTCAGCTGCGGTTCAGGGGTGCCGGCGCAGCACCAGGGAGGTGTTGAGCACTCGGCCCAGCTCAACTGCCTCAGCCCTAACCACTGCCCTTTCTTATCCCGGGGGCAAAACTAAAACATTGAATGTTAAAAACAGGCCAAAAGCACTATTAGAGGTCATGGTTACTACTAAACCCAAGGTTTTATTTAGTCTTTCCGGATGAAAAACAAATACCTTTTGTTACCAGGACTCTGGTAGCTCTCCTCGCATACAGTATTAATGTCTCTCCCAGCTATGCAAAGGCTGTAGCATAGTTGTCATTTTCAGACAAATACAGCAATGATTTCAACCTGTATGTTGTGCAGCACTCCCCTCATGCTGGAGCAGAGGATTTACACTGACCTACCCCGCAGCACTGTAAATCGCGGAACAATTAGCAAAGGTATGGGTATGGGCCCTGGCCAGGCTCTCCGTCGCAACACCTGGGCGGCACGAGGCCCCCTCGGGCCAAAGCAGAGCCCCGCTCTGCTGGGACAGTCACTAAACTGGTTCTCTCATCAGCTTCCAAAATAAAGTCGGCACGGCAAGAGATCACAAAGCCTCTGCCTTTCTTTTAGCAGGGCTCACAACACACACCAGCTCCTACCTACAACCCACTGCATATTAAACTTTTTTTAATTAAAAAAAAAAAAAAAAAAAAATCTGTTAAACGTACAAAATTTTCTCTCCCTTTGAAAAGGGCTACCTAAAGAGTGGGGGGGAAAAAAAGGTATAATCCAGAACAAGCATCTCGTATAGTCTTTGCAGGTGAAACATTTCCATCCTTGGTTGGCTCTCCGAGTGGTTCTCTCCACAACGAAAACAAGACTGAAGTCAACCATTTCCCCTTTTTCATCTTTGGCAGAGCTATTATGAACAAACTAGATCAAAATTATTTTTCATTACATATAAATAGCAGATGTGAAACCTGAAGTCAAGTGTTGCAGTGGTAACTTCTCAGGTGGTCAAAAAAACTACAGCTACTTGTCACGCGTGAATACACAGAAGATGCAAACAGCAGCACATAAAATGGAAGTTTGCTCACAACAGCATAAAAACAGGATTAATAGGAAACACTTCCTTGATGGCTTAGATTAGACCTAGCCCAGTGCAGTATGACAGAAGAGGAAACAACGCTGCAGAACAAAGTCATGGCATCCCTGTGCCACTCTGACGGGCAAAAAAAGCCAACTGCTTTGTTGTAAATATCTGAAGGCAGCGGTTGTCTATTCAGCAGAGAATCTTCAATTATTTAAGCATAAATCATGTTTTCATATTCACGTGACCTTAGCTGAATCTCATGGGGGGGGGGGAGGGGAAATTACTGACAAATTAATTTGAGTGAGGCTTCAGCTTAATATCATATAGGCAAAGATGGATGCATTAGAATTTCAATATCAGTACACAAAACATGAGATTAATTAAGAAAATCCTGAAATGCTAAACGTTCACAAAAAAAGTCTACAAACCCATTCAGCAGAAAGCTTTTGTGTGAGGCAGCCTGATCCCACACRGGATCTCCCATCTGAGATAGCAAATATTACTACAGTGTAATAATAATAATAATAATGAATTCTGGCTTGATGATAAAGAGTGAACTCATTCAGGAAGGAGACCAAGAAATTACTGATGTTATCTGACCCACTGCCTGTTTGAAGACTAAGTATCAAAAATACATATATCACAGTAACTATTTGATGCCATATATGGCACAACAAAAATAAATTCCACTGCTCTTCCAACAGAATGATTGTTCAAAGCCTCTTGTCACACCAAGAAAGATTTCAACTCTCAGTTAATTTAACAGGACTGAAACAATCTACTACCTCTCCTCTCCATTCATCTTAAGAAAGTCTAACACCATATCATCAAACTGAGCTGGCTGGACATAAGATGTTCCCAAAGGAAGCAAGTTACCCCATCTGTGCTTATCTCACAGAAAATCACCAAGTAGTTACACACATTTGGGAAGGGTCTGATACTGCTTGCCCAGAAAGTTGCAGTCATTGAGGGATCTACTGACAGTCTCTGTGTGCCAAAACTGGTCAAGTAACAGAAGATCTGGATGGAACACTATTTTGAAGATCTGCTTAGTATCTAGTGAGAAGTGGAAAAAACTGAGATGCTTTCATGCAGGACCAGATGATCTAAGCACAGGAGCGAGCTACTCTGGTGACATCTGCTAGCACATCAAAGCTAGAGAATCCAAAACTCCCTGCCTAGTAATAGCTGATCTTCGTGCCTTTTAATGGAAGACTTGCCAAGGGCAAAATTTAGGCAATGGCTCAAAGTACTACCAAGACAGAAGCACATGCAGAGACATCCAGAGGAGTTCTCTCCCACAGAATTCCACTAGTACTAAGACAAAACACTTAGAAACAATATTCTGTAATTGACATTAAAATACTTTATTGGSTAGATATAATGTGCAGTATGGATAGAAATATACTGAAATACAAAGTCCTCTGGAATATCATGTAGAAAAACCACAATCCATACTTCTACATCTTATTTATGTACATTGCCAAATGTATTCAAGAGCTTGAGTAAGGTCACATTTGCATTTTTTTCTTCTCTTGAAAGCATGTCTAGTGTAGTCCAAGGCCTTTTTGTTTCTTCAACAGAAAATTGCACAGCTACCCTATTTCCTCATTTGGCCTAAAATCTGATTAAGTTTTTACATATTCTTCTCTCCCTTGCTAGATCCTTTCAAGCTTGACTTCTGCCTTTTTTTCTCCCTTTGCCCTAGTATGCGATAGATTTTTTTCTTAGCCTCCTTTTGCCTCTTGAATTTCTGTTCATCCTCCTTCTGCTTAACTTTGAGATATTCTTTAAGCTGTTCCCGATGTTTTACTTTGGCTTTCTTTATCTTGTAATTATTCACTGTACTCAAAGCACTGAGTAGGGCTGATATCTAAAACAGAAAATAGAGAATCAATATACAAACAGTTCAGTTTTGGTGAGCAAGAAAGTTTAACCTCAGCAGAGAGCCATACAATGAATCAGATATTCAGGGCAAGTTCCTAATTATTTCTGCACCTGTTACCCAAKTTCTAAAATGGTTTAATCATTTCTCTTGTTGGGAAGTTAATCAAAGGCTTAATTTTTGTGAACTCTGATTTTTGGTTAGATACTATTTAAAAGGCTATTCCTAATTGCTACTATAGAACACTTAAACTGAAGTTTGGTTCTTCTTGCCTTTGCAAGCACTCTATAATTCTCAATTTTTGAAGCAGAGTATTTGCTTCAAGTCCTGTCTTTGTTAATAATGCAAAGCAATGACAAGTCAAATAAAAGACCACAGCTGCCAATTTAAGTCACCCATAATGTGAGAGCACTACATCCAACTGAAATACCTTGCAAGTCCTGTGACAAGGACAGAAGTCCTATTTAGGCTTCAGGTGACCTGTTAGTTTAAAAAATAGACACTGTCCACTCAGAGCCAGTCCCATATATGTACTATGTGCCAAACAGGAACAAACCAAATTGCAGGTGATTATTTTTCACTAGGAGTATATATGTCTTTAGCACTAGCAGTAGGTTCAAGTGCTAAAACAATAGTTTGAAATGGTCTAAGCAACACATTTACCCTTCGGGAGTCCTTATTTCAGAATAAGTGATAATTACCTTCTTTTCATGAGGCTCCCTGATAACAGCTGGTCTCCACTGGTCTTTTGGAGTCTTGCCTTTCTTCTCAAGATTCTTAGGCTTGTTCTTAAAAGGCAGTGCCTTCTGCAGTGCTTTAGGAATGTGGAGCTTATTGAAATGCCTTTTCTCCCTCACAATAGGCTAAAAGAATTGATATAGGACATATATAAGATTCATGATCTTAAAAAGCTTTTATTTTCCATCTTTCAGGGGAAAAAAAAACAAAACACCACAAAAGAAAAAAAAAACAAAAACAACCACCACAAAAAAACGCAACAAACACTCAAAAAACGTTCTCCAATGTCCTTGCACCGAACCGTGAATGGTATGTTTACCCCTATTTTACTATGGCAGAAGTCTCAGTAAGCTTTTGGAGAAGACTTCTCCCCTGCAGATTACTTTATAAACTCTCATTGACCCACAACAATCTGCTTTGCACTGCTTTATTTCCGTCTTGTGCCAGGAATGACTGTGCCTTGTGGATAAAAATATGAAGTCACATATGCATATGTATGAACACGTATTTACACTACTCTCAGGTCTGCACAGGTCTGAGGCAGAGTGCAAATTTGACTGTGATCACTGGTTTAAAAAACAAAAAAAACAAAAAAACAAAACAAAACAAAAAAAAACCCATATCAAATATACCTTATAGAGAGAATCTTTGTTTTGTTTCAGTTTGATGCCTCGCTCATGCCTCAGCTGGCCTGTTGTCTTCATTCCAGTCCAACTATCTTTCTCACCTGCTGGCTTCAGCAAGGATGTTACRGGGTTATAAAATGTTGGGATAGAAACAGGATACCAAGTCCTCACAAAGACAATATCTGGAAGAAAAGGAAATGTTACTTGGCTCTATAACAACACAGTTCATCACATCCACACTCTTAAGGAAAGATTGCCTGAACAGAATAGATAACTAACACCTAGACCGCATGCTAGTATTGTGTCTGGTATATATACCAAATCTCTTCAATGTTAGGCAAAAGCAATGTAACTATTTGTACACTTGGATTCTGCAAAACCCCATGAAGTCATAAACCGTACGTATTCCTGAAGAGCAGCCAGCTGAATACCACCCTATTCATTATTCATATTCAATTAAAGAACTAGCAACAGAGTTCATATATGTATCTGTGCCTCTACCATTACTGACAAAAATTATTTGCTTTTCCTCTGCCTATTTTTATAAAAGAATTAACTTGCTTTTATTTTGCACTATCCATAATTTTGATGGGTTTAGGAAAACAGAGGTCATATAAACCCAAATAAGCATAAAGTCATGTTCCCAACATCACAGTGACGCTCAGCAAACACAGGAGATCACTTACCCCTATCCCCTGCATAATTTCCCCAAAAGGTTAGGGAAAAAAGCTAACTAGAGTTACAATGCCACTTTGGATTTTTCAGAAAAATGTCCTTCTAGCACTCGTACCACTAAATACAATTCATCTTCACATTCAAGGAGAAAACCATACCATGCTGGGTAAAACACTTTAAAACACTCAGAGAAATAGGTCTCCAAGACAAACCTTTTCATCTGCATACTATATGACTTCTGAGTATAACTGAAAGAAATCCAACATAAAATGTACTTTTTAAAAATTTCATTCTGCATCTCACCAGATATTTCATGCTCTTTGAATTCACATCTCAATTATCAGATTCCAAAGATTCTGAGACATGCCTTTTCAATCTGTGAAGCAGGATGAAAGTTGTGTGATAACTTACATGGAAAGTGCAACTTACCACTCATCAGCAACTTGTCTTCAAATGTTGCTCTGAAAGCACCTACTGGAGTTCGGAGGGCCTTTTTGATCTGTCCTCGGATACCACTCACAGTACGAATCGCTGCACCTTCAAATTTAGCCACTTCCAACTGAGAGTTAAACATTCCCTGAAAGTGTAAATTACCCGCCATCATTCAAGATGCTAAGTCTCTCTCTGTGACCTATATAGGCCACAAAAATATAAGTAATTCCCACAAGCATATCTTCTAAGAAATAGGAAGAACATAACATTGTCTTTATACTAAGAGTGCTGATCATACCAAAAACCTACTCAGATGACTTTAAGRTAAGCTACTAAAAGTAATCTACTTAAGAGTCATATACCACAGGTAAGGCTTCTTAGCATGAAATATATACATTTAAAATTCTAAAACAGAACATATTTAAGAGAATCTGTCCAGTTCTCTTTTAAAGTCATTTGCTGGAACACAGCATACCTTAAAAACAAGTAAGCTGCCTTAAGTTGCTAGCTGTGAGACTCTAATACAATACAGCTCTCCAAGGTTTGTGCTTCTTTCATAAATCACACGGAAGTCAGGAAAAATTCTGCGTATGCTTAGTGCGAACACTCGAGTGCTTCACTGTTGGGATCAGTGCTTAGCTGCTTACTGCCCCAAATGCAGAATAACCTAACCTCTTCCTGAGCCTGAAAGCCCAACTAAGGACAGCTAGAAGGTCACTGAAAATTCACTTCTGCAACACTTCCTGCCCCAAACACTTTTGTAACTGTAAATGTGAAGTCCTAAGCACTGCTAGAAGTCATCTTTGATCCCARAGCTGAAATTCAGTGGGATCAAACTGCCTGAATGACACCAGGGACAGGTTCACATTCTTCAGAGGTGTCTGCCACTGTGGGAAGCTAATCAGTGGGTTTGAGAAGGAAGGGGAGGGCGGGGGGGAGGGGGGAAAGAAAAAAAAAAGTCACATTGAATGTGACCAGAATTTTTGTCTGGTTAACAATAATTCATATTCATTGGCTAATGATCAGTACCTTTAGAGACCGCACTGAAGAGAGCTCAAAAAAACCCAAGCAGCTACTGAGATCTAGAAGACTATGTGACAATTACGGGGAGCTTCTGCCTCGGGAAAGACAGATGGAGTCCCAGGTTGCATTCCTTCCTAACATCAGTACATGTGGTTTTACAATATACATACCTACATACCTACCTTAATAAAAGAAGTATTCTTAAAAATTTTGAATGGAAAACCGGTTAGCTTTAGTTTCTTCACAATAGTTATGGATTTATCTAAATCAAGCACAACTCCTGTCGCAGCAATCCGGAAATCAGGCTGAAACATACAGAGGTGAAAGACACTACTGAATGTATATTTACCAAACAGTGAAGAAACCATTTCACTGATACAATTTCACTGCTTTTTAGAGTTTGAGTTCATAATTTATAACCTTTACAGGAGTACAACAGCATGACAAATGCAAATTGACTTCGTACAGACTAGTTGAGGTGCCGCTGACATAACATTCCTACCATTCACTAATGAGATTTTCAGAACTGCCATTCTAATTACCTTGGAAGCAATCTAAGAGTCCTTGTTATCTACCTCACTGTGTTCTCTTTATGAAACAGAATCTTACTCAGACAGAAAGTCTCAAAGGAGAAGTGCTTTGTGCACTGCTGTAAGTCACTATATTATGCTAGGGACACATGACAAAAATAGCCTTTTAATACATATAACAAGATGATTGTGCAATAGGACTTAAACAAGGCGTATTTTAGCAAGGAGATAATAATCACCACTGATTACTGTCATGCTCATTACAATGCCATGCAAAGCTTTCATTATATATGTTGTATGTAAACATCTACCTTTGGGTAATATATATGCAACAAAGATCATATTTGATAAATACTGCTTCAATACTATTTAAATTAATTCAGATACCCATAAACATTCTAACAAGATGCAGAGGAATCACACTGAGGGCAAACTTTCTCAACAGGAACATCAGTATCTCATCCTGTAAAAAGGTTTTAAAAGTTATCTAAATACTTAGGACCTGAAAATCAAGTAGGTATAAATCCTTCCACAGAAAATAATAAAGCAATATTTGTCATTTTCAGTGTAGCAGATGAAAATTGTTAAAAAAACAAAACAAACAAAAAAAAAAAAGCCTCCATCCAGTTTCACAATACACCTTTCAAAAGCTTTAGTCCACCTATTTTCTCAGTTCCTACATCACTGCTTTACCATATGTAAACCTTCCTCCCCAAATCTATATATTTTATTCAAAGACCCACGGAAAGCAGTAATCAACATTTTGTGATAAGAAACCTACCGTTGTGCCACTGACAGACTGAACTGCCAAAAATCCTGTCCCCTGAGGAGTGATGGGCCCTACAAGAAAATTAAATTTAAAAATTTATGAAAAGCTTTACTACACAACATCTAGCTTCTATTTAAAGTCAGAAAGCTTAGAAATACGTGCCAAATATTCTCAATGAATAAAACCAAAGACAAGTTTAAAGCATTCAACCCATTACTCATATATAGCCCCACGACAGTTAAAGGAATGGTTAACAAGAAGTTACTCATGTACGGAAGCATTTGCAAGGCTGGGCCCATGTGTGCAAGTGTCTCTGCACACAGCCAACAAATCAGGTTCCTCTTTTATATGATACAACCTAGCAGAATGCTCAGAATTCGATTAAAAGCCAAATAATTCACAAATCATTCAAATAATTCACAAATAATAGGCAATTGCCTATTTTCCCATACTATTTGGTGTTATTTTATATTCCACAGGGAACACAACTTTTTAAAGACTTCTCTTTCCAAAAGCTACTGGCTGTACTTCCTGACACATCCTGTAAAGCTTGAGAATTTTATGATGATTAAGTGATACAGGATAGTAACTCCAGAACACCCTCACCCCAAAAAGTTGCTCCACAATGCATATGTTGTGGTGTGTACTTCAGAAGCCTATGACGCCCATTGTGATCTTCAATGTAGAACATGGGGATAGTCTGAAATCGCCTCCACCCTAATGAGAGGATTAAAGGATCACGTGTCTTAAGTATCTTCTTATACCATCGGTGCTTCTTCAGGCGCAACTAATTAGAAGAAAAGATGAACAATGCTATTACAGGATAATAACATTAATTCTGAAATTCAAGCCTTAATTTTCAGGATTGATTGAAAGCAACTTCCATCTACACTAGAATTTTTTATTCAGTAAGCTTTATATCTTAGAACATTCTCATTAACGCTAGGTTGACTGCGAAGATAAAGCTAATCAGTATTTCACTCACTTTGAAGTCATGTTTGTATGCATACGAGCAAGTATTATATTAAAATATGTGCTAGTAACTTTTCTATAGCCACTTGTCCATAGACCATGAACCTCAGAGTACAGTTTATGTTTGCAATTTAGCAATCACAGTATCAGACCTTAGTCCTGAGACATCTCTGCAGATGAACATTAAACAACAACTTCTTCTTCCAGTTATCCAATTAAGCCTGTAAAAATCCAGTGTCTGCTACTGTAGAGTTAATTGTGTCAAAAGCAAATCCCCTATTCAAGAGACAGAGACGAAGGTTTCTCTCTCTGTTTACTGTATCTTCAATAAACAGAAAATAAATAATAGCTCCAGACACTCCGAAGCACACCTGTACTGATATAAAATGCACTCGCAGTTTTGGCTACATACCTGTACATATCCAACATTTCCTTCACTGTTGCCTAAACCACCCAAGATAACAGGATAATGAGGGTCAAAATTCAGGACAAATTCACATGGGACATTCTCAATCTCTATTCGAACATACATCCCAGGCCGGAAGCCCTCATACTGCACTCTGGTCTCATCATCTTGATCTTCAAATTCCGCTCGATTAAGCTATGTGACAAAGAGAAAGTCACCATGTGTTTTACAAAATTCAAGTATTAACAACTTGTTCATGAGGTGCCAGTTCTATTTAAAACATGCTAACATTTATATAAATCTTTCAGGAAAGATCTGATAGGTTTTGTGACTTTATTCAGAACAAGATCTCTGCCACCATGAATTCCTTCCAATTTGAAATCCCAAGTGGGCCTGTTAGTCTACTTGAAAGACAGTACCCAAGAGAAGCAAATGACTGAGTGACTTCTGATATACCTTTCATAATGGTGACTCTGGATTTTAAAGATACAACTGTCAAAAGTACTTTTTTGATTTAGGAGCCCAAGTACCTTTTAAAGTTAACGTCCCAATCTTTAAGGTGTCACTTTATGAGGAGGCTGGGCTCCTATCTTACTCAGCAGCTTAAAAATATTTCTGTGCATCCTCACACATTATATCATCAAAAGGGTCTTTTAAAGCTCTTCTGTAACATATGAATGTAGATATTGTGTAAATATTTAACAAGATATCCTTGTGAATAACAGAAGTCTCACCCTCCTGTTCTAGCTCCTGATGTTCAGCTACCTATAAGATGCCATGTTTAAGCAAATTAATTATTATCTTCACCAAGGTATTGCAATATGGCACAAATTTTCTGGTCCAAGTTTATTTTTCTAGAAGCCTTTACATGTCCCCAGTTTGAGATCCTTGCCATTCCATCCTGCAGCAATAGTATTGCTGATAATGTATTTATGTAACAGACCCCAAGTGAAACAGTTGTAAATTGTCTCATATTCTTTTACTGGAATGTACTTCTCTATGCTTTAAGTGCTCTTAGTAAGCACATCAGCACACCAGAGCTCGTATGATCATTTATGACAGAGGCTAATGCAAGAAGGTAACGATTAATTTAATGACTATTTAGGGCAAGATTTTGTCAGAAGACAGGACAGTGAAGTTCTTAGCGATGTAAGGCAATGTTCTTCCAAGTCAGCCAAAGAAAGAAGCTACTTTTAAGCTTACAAGATTTTATCTAAAAAACCAAGGCCTGGAACAAAATCAACACCTCCAATTCCAGAGACAGTTACCCTGAAGACTCCTACCACACGTACAGAGCAATGGTAATCAATTATTTTTTCCTCAAAATAACTTGACAGTTTGATGAAAAAGACTGCCACACAGAACTTACTTCTCCATTAGTAACATTGCAAAAATCACACTAAAAATAATACAGGGAAAATATTTGATACAAATTAGCATGAGAAAGATTTTCATCTTCCTACACATAAAAGGATGCCTTTCCCCCCCCACCCCGCCTCTTCCTGGAGGGGAACCTTCTCCCTCATGTTTTGGTTTTTTTGTTTCTTTTTTTTGTTTGTTGAGCCCTGTCATGCTAGTTCCACCACTAAGGGACAAATGGATAATCGTTAAAAACTTTTAAGTAGATAAAGTTTAGATGATACATCCTGACATATTTGGTGATTTAGAATATGGTTAACGACTTAAGTCAATTTAAATTAAGCTTTCAGTTGTTTGGCTTGTTCGCTTGTTTTTCTTTCCAGCTAATGGAATCAAAAAGTTCAACCATAAAAAATCGCAAGCATGTATTTCTTTGTGTGTACTTTCTGAAGTAGCTCCTGAATGTCATGTATGTCCAGGAAAAAAACCTTTGGGCAAACTCTGTGCGGTATTTTTGAAGACATATAGCCAGATAAATTGCCAAGTTAACAGCTTGTACCTGTGCTTGTTTATGCATTTCTTCTTTAAGATCATCAAAGTACATGGCATCGCCTTCATCATACTCTGCATCAAACATTTCTTTCAGTTTCCGTTTCTTGTCCATGCGTTCCTTTTTCTTTTCCTCCTCCTCAGGTTCTGGTTTGGACATTTTTCCATCTTCCTCCTCCTCTTCACTTCCAGACTAATCAACAGTAAGTTATCAAACACGTAAAACGGTTCATTGAAAACAACCCATTCTGATTAACAATTTAATATATATTATTAAGTAATATTTTGTCATAATGCAAATTATTAGACACTTTAAAAATATTTCAATTTTAGACAGAAATTAGTAAGTTATTCATACAAGAAGATGTAACTTCAGCAACAACCAAAACATTTCATCATCTAATCATATCACTTTTCACTGAGAGAACTTCTTGACTTAACATTTATTTTAATGTCAGGTAACAGACCCTAGAATTGACCTATCTGTTATTCTACAGCTAAAATAAGCACACATAATAAAAGAGGAAAAAAAAGTAATTGTTGATAGCATTGAGTAATACTGTGCTGGAAGGCAGCACTCTAGAGGCCAGAGAGGAAGCAGCTTGTTCACAGACGATTTGAAAACTGCCAAAATTATGCCCTTACCCTCAATTTTATAATGAAAAGCAAAGCCATCAAGTTGCTCAGTCCAAAAAAAATCTGATTTTTCAATCTGTATTGTCAGAGACAACTACAGCTCTGTTCTTGGAAGACATCCAAGTCACAGCATAAAACTGCTTCCACCAGCCTCTTTTATGCAGATATGAGGAATGACTAGGAAACTGTGTCAGTTTCCATGATTTGTTGTGTTTAAACAGAGCTCTATAATCATCTGCATCAGATGAAATGACATAGCACAAACAGTTACGATCACATTTGGTTTTAAAATACTTCTCTCATACCTCCAGATCCTCCAGCTCTTGATTAAGCCTGACACCTACTGTTAAGCGAGATGACTTCTCCTACACAATTAACTTTAAACAACAATTCAGTTTGAGACTAAAAACATGCCATTCTAGATATTTATAGTTTCCAAAATCTGTAATACATATACATTTTCTTCCTCGTTCCCATTGATTTCTTTCCTATTGATTCATGAAAACTACATTTATTACATAGGACGCCTATCACTTGATCAGAAACTCATATACATGTATGTTGCTAAAGAACATMAAAATACAGGTCAGACCTCATCTCCTTCAGCAGCAGGCTTTCCTTTGTGCACCACACCGGTTTCAAGATCTTCAAAATCTCCATACAGTTCTTCTACAACAATAAGCATCCAAGATATCTGACAGTTAACCATTCTGTTATATTGCAGTTAACCATTCTGTTGTATTGTTCCATACAATTTCTCGTATTTTCAGTATTGTGTATTTCTCAGTACTGCTTTGTAGATTAGTTTCAGCCCAAATATTTTTTCTTCCCATCAACAGTTTTATAAGTCCATTCTGCCCTCTCTGTAGTTTCAGCTGAAAATTCTCAGCTGAACTCCAGTGGCTCCTCCTTTTTCAATACCTTTAACTTTACAATTTCAAAAATGTAAACAAAGTTTAGATCATTCCAAAGGACCACACAGCACATTAGTCAGCACTCTAATGACACAAGACACCAGCAGAGCAATCAAGCTCCTATCTTTAATTTAAAAAAATAAAATTAATAAAAAATTTAAATATAGCAGACAATTTTTAAGTTAAAAACAAATGCTTGTAAAAGCCTGTCAAACCACAATCATTTTGGATATAAGATACAGCCATATTATTAAAATTTTCTAAATATTTCCTAATTAAAAAACAAACAAACAAAAACAACACCTCCAAAACATCTGAAGATAGATCTCACTTTTCAGCCAAATGTGAATGACCAGTTTGCCTTCCCATTAAAAAAAGAATTTCTGCTTATTTCTACTGAGACTATCCAAAAGAATAAACCACACATAGAGGATGAATAGCTAAACTCAGATACATAACTCAAAGTTGGCATGGCCAAGTGTTGATTTACAGACTCCATTTCCTAATTTTACAGACTCCATTTCCTAATTTAAGTTATATACCCTATTTTTCAGAGAGTAAATTTTCAGAATGTGCTACTTGCCTACAGCAACTTGCCTACAACAGTTTGTACAGAGATTTACAGCAATGTTTCGTTATATTAGTATCTGTATAATACTTTATGTAATAGTTCGAAAAAATTTGCAAGTATATCACTAATGCAAAACATTCTACATACGTAACTACAAAGTCATACTTTTCTTAAAAATCCTGTCTACATTAATCATTTTTACCAGTCTTACACATACCATCTTCCTCCAACAACTTTGCTGCATCTTTATCATCTTCCCACTTTCCAGTAACAAAGCAGTCTCGAATACTGCTCATAACCTGCAAAATAAGTGTCATTGCCTTGTACAGTTACAGCTTGTCATCAACAGAAACATTCTCCAATATGTTCCCCACTCCTCCATCAGAGATACCACCTCAGAGATAATCTGATATTCTCACCACAGCTCAACATCAAGACATCCTTACCAAAACTACGCAATGCCTCAGCAAAAGCAGGAATGTGAAACCAACTCAACTCCTGCCCAAAGGTCTTTACACTAACAAGGACTCTACCCTACATCATATTTTCACTCATGATTCCCCTGCTTTCTACTTTTCGGTAAATAAATAGCAAACTATGATCCACCAAGTAGTCAAGAGAGTCAGGCATTAAATTGACTTATTCTAACTTTCCATTCCTGTAAGAACAGACCTTGGAATCTGTTAGCTAGTAAATACTTCTAACAACAGCATGTAGCAAAAGATATGACACTCTGGCTGTAGCTCCCATAGGTCTGTTTCAGTGACAACTCAGTAGTACTTTACGAGACACAGCCATGACATAACCAGTATAGGATATGCAGAAGCAATTATCCAATGGTATTACCTCTTCTAAATCCCAATCTTGTGGCTTTTCTATCAGAAATTTGGAGCAGTCAAGAGCATTAGCCTTCTGTTTGGACGCTTTGTCTGGACGGCTGACATGAAACAAACCTCCAAGTTCATCACCTGCATCCTCACTCTTATGGTCCTCATCCTCAACAGCTAAATGAAACATACAAGCTGTGATTATTTCCCCCACAGTACATGGATAACATTCATTAACAACCTCTCTTCTGCCTTATGTTTCACAATACCTGCAGTAGTTTGAGGAAAAAAAGATGCAAACTAAAAATAGTTTTAAATATAAAGGACTGAAGAAAAAGGTACACTGATCCAGACTTAAATTAATACCCTCATAAAGACAAAATAAGGTGAGCAGCAACCAGGGAGACGCTATACACTGTAATCATAGTGAACTTCAGTTGTACAGTTGTTCCATATGGAAACATGTAATTCCTTTCACAAATTCCACATAGTTAAAATTTCTTTGAACAATCTGAAATCTGGTTCTATTTGCATAACTGGAATAATCTGAAAAAAYATTGCCCAATAAGTAAACACAGGATGTTCATTCAATATCATAAATAGAAAYAATACCAAAATGATCTGTGAATAGAAACAACATTAAGCTAGTCTGTAAATCAAGAATACCGGACTTGAGAATCTGTCAGCATATCTTCCCACTCCTGCACTGTGGAAGGTTTACAAAAGCCAAATTCTCGTTGTGTTCTACAGAGGTTCTGCATGATGAGGTTTGTACACTCAGACAACTACTGGAAAAGTTGTGAATTAAACAGGACAAATTACATAAATAGCAATTTTCTCTTCCTTTTAAGCCAGCTAGCTTTTTTTTTTTCTTGACAAACACCCTTATTACAGACATGATAAATACTGAGTCACATCTAAGAGAATATTCCACTCTCAGTCACTGTGAGACAGAAATTCCTGAAAACAGCCAACAAACGACATCCCTTTATGAAACACATCAATTACCACAATGGATTTGCATAATATCTATCAGATAATTATATAAATGACCAAACTTTAAATGTTTGGGGGGGAAATAGTTGTGCCAGAAAACATGAGTAACAATCAAGTAGTCTGGAAAATGAGCTCAAAATGCTTTTTACTGGAAAATTAAAAACTGTCTTTATTACAATTATTAGTGAAAATGAGTATCAGCAATTTAAGAAGTCAGTTAACTCTCCTCAAGCCTCCCACCAAAAGACAGCTCAAAGATTCAGACTTGCAAACTTGGTAACAGTTAAAAAGCTAACATATATTAAGACAGTACAAGTTTCCAGACAGATTTGTACCTGTTCCATAGATGAGTTTACGAAGATTGGGGGTTGAACGTTGCTGTCTTAGAAAGGCCTGAGCTGCCTTCTGTGTAAGGTCCTCTTTCCACTTAAGTGCACCTGAAAGGGGAAAAACTTTGCATTCTACCTCCAAAAAAACCCAAGAATTAGGAGCTACACAAATAATTTAAATAAGGACATGACCACAACAGGCTTAAGAAGTGTAGACACAACCCACAGTTTCTTTTTTTCATACTCCATATATACACAGAAACATAAATTGTGGCTAATGAATTATATCACTGATTTTTTTTTCTGATGAGTCCTAATTTTAGGACAAAATTTTAAGAGATTATTAGCAATAGTAAGAGATTTGATTATTTTCATGATGATACATGTCTTCTTCACAGACTTGCAGAATGGTTGAGGTTGGAAGGGACTTCTGGCGGTCATCTTGTCCAGCCCCACTGCTCAAGCAGGGTCACCTAAAGCAGGTTGCCCAGCACCATGTCCAGACAGCTTTTGAGTATCTCCAAGGATGGAGATTCCACAACTTCTCTGGGCAACCTGTTCCAGTGCTCAGTGAGTAGTTAATACATTTTAGTAACGTTCCCCCAAGGACGTTTTATTCTTTCCAAATGTAATAGAGCATCATAATTTGTTTTACACACATAGCCATAAAGATCACAGTTAAAGAGAAATGTATGCAGAATCAATGAAGTTTATAAAATGAATCACCTCCATTTTAGAGGAAGGAAACCTGAGACCTGCATACTGCATGGCAAATCAAAGGCTTAACAGCAGATAATCCCAGGTTTCCTAACTTGAAGTTTGCCACTTAACAACTATATATATATTAGAGGGGCAACATTATATAATATTTACTAATTATAATATCCTTTAACAATTAACCCAATTAAAAATAGACAGTAAAGATTTTTAACATTTACAGTCTACCTGTCGTGTCAGCAGAAAAATCTATTTTTTCTTCATACTCCTCTTCCTCTCTCAGTAGATTCTCCACATCATCATCCTCAGCTTCTACAGCTTTAAGTTTMGTCTGCCTAATACTATCAGCTTTCTTTGCCTGAGTGGGCCGAAATCCCTTCCTATTTGACTCTTCAACTTCTAATTCATCATGTGATCCTTCTTCATCATCGCCCTCATCGAGGGAAGAGTTTTCAACCTCAGATTCTGATGCCTCTTCTGCTGTGCAGTTTCCYGAATCTGTAGTGAGCACTGCTTTTCTTTTCAGACTGTGATCTAAGATTTGTGATCTCATTTCTGTATCTTCACTATTTATTTCATATTGCTTAGATTCAGCTACTCTTTTGCTTGCAGCCTCAAATTCACTATCTGAGCTTTCATTTTCGTAAGTCCTCTGCTCATCCTCCTCCTCCTCATTATCATCATCTTCCTCCATCTCATTCTCTTCAGGGGCAGTTCTTCCTTCTTCTCCTTCAGAACTCATCTCAAGATCGTCATCACTGTCTGCAAATGCTGGCAGTTCATTCACAGCTTCTTCTTTAGCCACCTCTGTTTTCAGACGTTTGGCTCTCCCAAGAGCCAACTCTTCCCCTAATAGCTCTCTGTCACTTTCTTCCTCAGCATCATCTTCATCATCGCCATCACTTCCATCTTCAGACATTGCTGCTTCTTTTTCTTCTTCTTCTTGGTCATCTTCTTCATCACTTACTGCATCATCATTTTCTTCCTCTTCTTCTTCAAATAATGCCTTCCGACGTACTCTTCCAGTCTTCAAATCAATCTGTGTCTCTTCTTTTGGCATCACAAACCTGTTTTCCCAAAGATGACATTTGGGGTAAGACGGTAAAGTACAAGGAAATTTTAATGAAACAATGAAGCTTCATGTTAGTATTTAAAAATATTTTTAATTTTTTTTTTTTTTAAAGACAGTAAGGTTATTGAGAACATTAAAAAGGCAAAGGAGTTCTTTAAGTATGGAACGCCTCTTAATTCAAGAATACACCCTATGTTATAGCCATAAATAATTCCAAGAAATTTGTTCATTTTCCATGGAATGAAAATAGGTTATACAATGAATTTTACTGAAGATTATGACTGCCATTCTACAAAACTCTGAAGAAAAACAGAAATATGTTACTTAGGAATAGCTGATATTAGAAAAGCTTTGCAAGCAGTACAGTCCTGCCTTCCAGGAATTCCTTACTGATATAGCCCTATCTCAAAAGACACGTGGCATATGAGTAGTCTCAGAAGAGGAAGAATTGGGCAAGAAGCCATTCTAACTGTGCTCTGTTGAGAATTTTTCCTAAATTAGAGCCTGAAATTAGAGATTCATTCATGCTCACTGCTCAGCATTCAAAACTTACTCTTGTCCTACATCTTCTGAACGTAAGGGTCTAGAGTCCATGAAGAGAGAGACCTTGCTTGACGCCATCTTAACATCAATGGCTGAATGTGTGGAGATGAGGCTCTGAACTAGTTCGTGATTTGGTCTCACTTCCTCCTAGAAAGCCAAGATTTTTTACTTTTCAATTAAAATGAATAAACAAATGTCTAATGAACAGCTAACAGAGTCATTAATCTGCCTAAAACAGTAGAAATATGCATATGCAAGAAAAAATTCCAAAGCATTTTAAATAAACATATTCTCAGAATAGCAAGGTCTCCCTTCCCCTCTTCACATTTCAAGAATGCATACAATATTAATCCAAGAAAAGTTAAAGAGGGCCTCCTTCACAGTATGCAACCACTATGGTAAATATCAGCAAGCACACATTATCATAGACCCAAACGTATTTAACATTTAGCACAATACAGGGGAAAACAGCTGAATTCATTCTGTTTGTATGCAAATGTTTTCCCCCTCTCCCTTTGACCAGTCAAATCCTGTAAGTGTTCTCCCACAATCACCCTGCCCTGCAAAATAAGAGTGATAATATCCCAGTACCAGGAGTTTTTATAAATCTTAAGTCAATGTTTGGAAAGTTTATGAAACTAACTTTAGGTACTTATTATTAACTGATCCTTCAAATATTTTGCACAGTATTTTACACAGAGATAATAAAAATATCCCTCCTCTGAAATCACTAGAGGAGAAAAAGAAATTACCCACTACAGAAATATAAGGATTGATTATTTTAAAGAAGCTTATTTTTAAACACTTATTTTGACTCTAAGGATAAAAACTACATCCTCCAAGAGAATTCCAAATCACCAACAGCATTCCCTTACCTCTTCTTTTTCATGAGCATGGCTTCCACCAAGGTCAATATAAACTGCATCTTTATCATATACAATGCCCCCAACTCCTGAAAGAGGGGCATAGACTAGTTTCTCTTTCTCATTTAAAGAACGCTTCTTCTGCTGTTCAGGTAGAGCACAGGGGTCTGGTAGGAAACTCACATCACTCACAGTAAAGTCTCCTACACCTGGGGTGACAGACGAGAGAAGCAATAAGGTTTTCACAAAGTTTTGATTCTGAAATTTGTACAATTCACCATGAAGAGATTAAGAAAACACCAAAACATCGTAGCATTCAGTGACTCATCAACAGCGAGCTCTGTATTGAACATCCAATTCTTCTGCCTTACCACTGAACTTAGAAAAGCATACCTAAGTTCACCAGAATACTGCAAAGCTTTTGGTTTGCTTTCTTGTTTTTAAATGACAAAAACTAGCAACTCACTTTTCTGAGTAGGTCTGTAAATTTATTATTAAAATGTTTCAGAATTTAAGCTTTTAAATCATTCACTTAAAATGTTAAATTTATTCAATGAATATGAGAAATTTTACATAAGCTAAATTTACTTTTCACTATTAGGGCTGGTATGTTTTGCACTTCAAGCACCTTTTAAAGCAAAACACCTTTGAAAAACATCAGACACTGCCAATATTGTGTTTAACACTGCAACAAAACTGCACAATTAAAAGCAAAACTATTTACAAGAATTTATTTTTACAAAAAAGTGTATTATGAAAAATAATTTCCAAAAGCATAACATGTATTTAGAAAGGTGAAAAATCTATTTTACAATGTGCAGTTTAAAGATACAAATCATTCCACAATAAAAATAGCAACAGCTATGTTGTTATTCATAGATCAGCACAAAAATAGTTTTAAGAATCTCATAAATTACCTGGCATATGAATTTGACTTTTGTTTTTCAGGTGTGCTCCTCTTAAGTATCCATAAAGTGATATCTTCCTGTCACATTTGGGATTGATTCGAACATCTTCCGGGTTTGTCAACTCTTCCATTCTACCCAATGTTCCAAAAAAAAAAAAAAAAAAAAAAAAAAAAAAAAAAAAAAAAAAAAAAAAAAAAAAAAAAAAGTTAGAATATCCAGCAGTCCTAATAGTAACTTTTGAAAAAAGGTAATTTAAGAAAAGAGAATTGCAGCATCACTGCTGCCACTGCATGCTCTGCAGACTCTAATAATCAAAATAGAATGATCAGAAGAAAAAAATCCATGGAAAAAAAGATCTTTCAAAAATATTTTAAAATTGTATTTTAAAACTTGTATAATCATGTTCAACAATATATTTCCAGAAGACTTACTGATATTTCACTAAACATGTACTGCTTTCTTAGCACATTTTAATTACTGTTTATACGCTTTCCACACACAACCCTCCTCAAATCAATTTTGCCATTAGAGGGAAAACAGAATAACCACCCTAAGACAGCTGAAAGACGCATTCCCTGCAGCCACACAATACCTTCTTTTCCCTAATAATGGCGGTGAGCAACACAAAAACTACCACAGGAACGGGGAGTGGGAAAGATTGGCTGTTTTCAGGCAGATGAGGGGGAAACTCCTTCCAGAGCTCCTTTCTACACTGCACAAGGGAGGCAACACAAACACACAGCCAAGGAGGAGGATGGGACACGTTCTGGCTGCAGATCAGCTTAAAACTGACCCAACAATCAAAGTAATTGTAACAGTTACAGCAACCTAAAACAATGTAACTGAAAGACTACAGAATATTTTTTTCTCATTTTCCCCTCTCTTTGCTTTGTGTATTTTGCAGGACTTTGGATGATGCTTATCTACTTCTCTGACAATTTTTTTCTAAAGAATTAGAGCTTTGAAAGAGACTTGTTCCAGGCACCTTGGATTCTTGTGGGAGTTTAGTCATAAACGTAAGCATTCTGGCAACAAAATATGAAAGGTGAGGTAATTTCTCAGGTAGGCACAGCCACCATCAAGGTTACTTTCAAGTTCCAAAGAGACTGTGAATCAAATCCTGTATGTGCAGATGGGGCAGAAGGTAGGTTCCAGGGAACTCAAAGGACTAATTCACCAGCTGTTGTTAAATTGCTGGAGTGCTGTTTCTTTTCCACAGAAATTCAATATAATCATCAACAAGCAGGATTATTTTAATTTTTTTTTTCTGTAATTCAAAAGTATTTACAATATACCAAAGGCCTATCTACATGATCCAATGCAAGTGAAAACTGTTATTGGCACCAAACCTGAAGAGTATGCTTTCATTTCCCCAAAGCCATTTAGATAACACTAAATACCCACTCACACATAGAGCTGACTGGCTCTAATATTATCATTTTTTTAAAAAGCAAGGTGCTATCTATGCTGAGATTGAAGAACAGAGAGAAAAGCACACACCTGTCCGCGAGAACATACGGGTGAGACGTTTGCCAAGTAAGAGGTCGGAATTTCATAACTGAGATAAAACGCCCCAAATTGTGAATTTCCTGCTTTTGATATTCTCCATGAACCATCCCAGACAGATAAAACAGCTTAGCACCCTAACACATTAAAAAGACATAAAAACATTAAACATCAATTTAATACCTACAGAACTAAAAAAAGGTAATGCAATTCTAATTTGTAAATCATAATTGGAAATTGCAGGTTACAATYGGTTCCAAAAGATCAAACTAACTAGTTTACTTCAACATGAAAATTGGCCCCTAAATCTTAGGGGAAAACAATTCACATCCAGAAAACCTCATACAAAGGTTAATTTGTCTCTCAGACCTACAAGCAGACGTACAAGCAGACCTGCGTAACAGACCTTTTTACTAGTATCAGATGTTTAATAGCTAGTCACACTGGGATAGAGAATAATTACACAAGTATTTTAGCAAACAGAAGAAAGATTACATAATCTGATACAACATCAGCATTGTCCATTTACAGTATTATTTAAAAGATGTAAGAACATAATAAATACTTAAGTATTGCCCCACTTTTAATTTAGCTTCCATAATGCAAAATATATGGAAAAATGAATGTTGAATGTCATACCGGATACACTTCAGTCCAGAATCTGTGCTTTAACTTCTTTTTAGTCTTCTTTAATTGTTTGTTGTTCTTGAATGTATCCAGGTGGGTAAGAACTCCCATCATTTTGGGAAAGCCATGTACCTGACAAATGTTCAGGAATTCAAATGTTTCCATCTCGAATCCAAAGCTGGCATCAATAAGCATTAGAACCTGAAAACACAACATCAGCATTTCACTATAACAATACCACGGTGCCCACATGAGCTAATTTCAAAGAGCACACCTTTAAAGTCATAAGCTTCTTGGGAACCAAAATCTTGCAAGTAGTTTTGTTCTTTATTGTCATATAACCTGAAAATCAACTTTGGCTTTTTAATTGAAGTATGAATCTTAGCTGCTTTAGAAGTTAATGGGGCTTAGGAAATCAAATCTCTTCTTCCAGTCAATCAAATCTCCTTTATAGAGATTTGATTTGCTCGTTGTTTCCAGGAAAACTATAGAAGAATAAGGCTGCTCTATGAATGCAGTAACATACAGTATCATAGTAAGGTCTGAACAGGTCTTTACTTGGTGAATTTAAAATATGCAAAATTGAGTATCTTCCAATATTTGCAGGAATGTCTGAGAAAATTAATAAAATTTTTATATCTGTGTCTGGGATGCACTACTGCCTCTAAGGCCAAGTCTTTTGGTAAAATGTGACTGACAAATTTACATCACACATTGCAATTACCGTTATGCATCCCTAAAACGCACTGACACAGGAAAACAGCACCCAACAGTCACATGAAAATGGAAGCGAAATCGTATTAGGACCTCAGCAATTAAGAACTTAAAACACATGAGAACTGATGACAGAGATCTGCAAGCAATTATGTAATCTCAGCCTCCTAACAATAAAACCAAATAGATTCTCACCATCACCATGTGCATGCAGAATCTCAAACATCCGTCACATCTACTAACAGAAAATTTTTGTATTTTTTAATACATCTCCCTTCCTCAAGTAGAAAACATGCAAATATCTGGATTAGTGCACGCATGTATTTTGATAGTTAACATTTGGATAAGGATCTGAAACCCTAATCAACTATGAATAATATACTCCAAATCCACATGTAAAGTAAAATTCTAAATAGACAAATGGATCGTGAGTTGGGTCCCCAAGACCAGTTGACGTAATCCACTGAACCAAAAGTTACAAGTAAATTACAATGGTGACCACACTCCACTGAAATCAATCATATTACTACACAGCAATCTTCAAAATGGAGACATCAGAGTGCATCAAATAAAACCAACTAGTAAACTAATACATATTTCTACTTTATATATTAGTTGAAAACTTCTTGACTAAAAACTATTTTCAGATTTTACATGGTTTGACCAAATCCCTTAATGAAAAGTCACTTTATCACCTTGGCTTGTTATAAGATCTTCCATTAAAAGTTTACCAGTTGCATTAGCAGTGAAGTTCAGTTGCATTTCCCTTCCTCCACATCCTCCCCACCACCACACACACACTTTATTTCCCCCCACCCCCAGGATAAGGAAAGTCCTAGGGGTTGTTCCAGAATAGTACGTTTATTGTCAAGCTTAGTCCTGTTCTCTCTGAAACCAAAGACAGTTTTGCCTTCAACAGCAATGGGTACAGAAGTCAGACATTGGTGCAGTCCAGTCAGAAGTAGTATTTTCAATATAAATTATAGTAGAAATCACGTCCCATTGTTAACTTACCAAATCAGCAACTTTAGCCAGATCAATCATTGTGTTAATGTCACATCCACATTCAATAATAGTTAGCCTGCGTTTTTTACCTGAAAACAGAATTAAGAATCAAAAACTGAAACAGAGGGAGCAAACTAATTAGTCCACTGTCTTTTCAGGTCACATTCCTGAAGTTCCTAAAGAGTATCTGGGACTCAAATTCTTGTCTAGCATATAGAACGTGCAACACGCACCATTGTAGAAGTGCCTGTTTTCAAATGTTTATAATTCTGCTAAATTTTAACTTTTTGGTTTAAAATTATCAGGTTGAATACGTTTTCAAAGGAGTTGTTCAGTCTTTTCCAAAAAAAAATGCTAATAGCAAAAAAATTGTGGTGGTTTTTTTTTTTTACTTTGGGAAAAAAAAAATCTCTGCTTCTTTTACCTTTAGTGTCCCAGAGTTAGTACTGTGGATGTTGTTTTACCACATATTTTTGTTCTTTCGATATTATTAGGAAAAATACACTCTGTTCTAGCCTTGAAAAAAAAAAGAGTAAATTTACATATCAAAGAATTTCGTAACATGCATCCAAATGAGAAAAAAGTACCCACTGTTAACTTGGCTTGACTAACTTGAATTAGCTAACTGAACTTTAGAAACAGGAATAACAACTTTAAACAACTATAGACAACAGGTATCATGTTTTTTTTTCTTCAGGTTATCAATTGCAAAATTCAACCCTTGAGTCCCAGTGGACCAATTAGGAAATCCAATTTAATACATGCATTTTCCTTTCCATTTTTTCTTTCCCATATTTGACAATTATTCCTTGCAAAAAGGAGATTTATTAGTTAAAGTCTCTGAAGAGTCTACCTGCACCAAACATACAGTTGTCTGCGTCAAAGCAAGATCTCCCTTACAAATTGGTTCCTTGAGCTGCTGTGGGATGTGCTCCCCCTAGAACCTCAATGAACCGCCCTGGTAATATTCAGGGAAAAGTATGAAGGGAACAGACTAAGACAAGTGGAAACCGGGCCTGAAAACTTAACAAAAAGGAGCTGACTGGGGGTGAGGTGGAGAAACGTAACTGGAAATGGCTAGGCAAATTAATTTTTGGCTTAAGAAAGAAAGGGACATAAAGACGGGATTATAGGACAGGGAACCTGAAAGAATGGGAAATGCATGTAGAGATTAGGATGAAGCCAGAGAAAAACTGTTCAAAAGGGAAAACAGAACCCAGTGGAAAAGGAAAACTTGGGAAAAGTTTGGGGGATGGAAGACACTGGGAAAAAAGCCAGAAAGGAAAACAAAAAAACAACAACAGAATTGGGATGCCAGCAGGGTGGAAAACAAGTTTAGAGGGACAAGTCCCCCAAAAGCCTAAATCTCACTATTCTTTTACTGTTAATAAGTATGCCTGATAACACATCCAAATGATTTCTTAAAAATTACCAAAAATTATGAGAACATGAACATGTCCTAGCTCTAAAAGCAAGACAAATAAGGAGTGCAAAATAAGCATTTCCATTTCTCAAATCTTTGTTCTCACCTGAAACAATTGTAACAGGGCCCCGGATTTCAACCAGTTTTTGCCTTGTGAAGTTCTTAATGAGACATTTTATTAAGGTGCTCTTCCCGACCTTGGGAGGGCCAACTACAACCACCACCACAGGCGGTGGCTCCAAAGGAGTACGGTCAACCACAGGAATGTGATGTTTTTTAGTCTTCAAATCCTGAGTTCTGAGAAGAAATTTGTAATAAATAAATACAAGAACTTAAAAAACGATAACATTTATTCTTTGAAAGTCTTCAGTATTTGCAAAAGCCTGGACACAAAGGTTCACCGAGAGCCCAGATACTAATACGTATGGGGAACTCTCACCAAGTCTAAGGAGCTATAAACGTTTTTTTTCCATTAAGACTAACACAGCTGTACCACGTACACAGATGCAGAAAGCATCACACTGCTGACACACGCATAAACTACAACATGACATAGTCAGTGATGAAAGTTATGTGAGCACGCCAGTGAAAATTACATTATGTATATTTTTACACAAAGTACAAAGAAACCCCAGCCAATGCCTATCCATCTAGCTGACCTTGCATGCTCTATAACCAATTCCCATTTCTTACCTATGGAAAGTTCTGGCCATCCGCACAGCAGACTGGACCGTAAAGGCTTTGGGGTTTCTCTTCCGCGCATTCTCCTCGTCTCCTATTCCTAGTTCATTGAGATAACGTTTCCTTTTCTTCTCTGCCTTTGGCCCACTATGCTTTGCACGATGCTTCTTCTTCTCTTTCTCCTCCATCTTACTCTTTCAACAATTGTTTACAATCAACACGACGTAGATTGCTTCTGTGTGATACTGTGCACAGCTGACATAGGAAGAAAACGCAGTTAGCACATACAGCATGCCTGTGAGAGAACAGCAGCACCGTGTAAACATTACTTAACCACCTGAAAGAACAGCTAATTTATATCCTGCCTGGCCGCACATGAAAAGCGCCACAGCCCACCCAGCGTAAAGCAGCACTCCCGGCTGACCCCAGGCCCTGTGCACTGGCCGGGGCCACCACGGCCGCAGGGCTCGGCGCAGGCCGGGCTCCGTGCCCGGCAGGACGCKGGTCTCCGGGCAGGCCGGCAGCCTGCTCCCGGCGCTGCGGGCCCCTCACACGCAGCGGCGGTGCGGGCAGCCGCAGGGGCAGGGCCGTTACTTTACTCCAGGGAAAGCCGATTTCCAACGCCACCCGCGGCAGGGAGCGGCAGGGAGCTGCCGGGCGCGCCGCGGGCCAGCCCTACGCCCCCTGAGGAAGGGGAGAGGGCCATCCCGCGGGGCTGCTCCCCGCGGGCCGCCGCCGCCGCCACCTACCTGTCCCGCCGCGCCGCACGGTCCGCGTGGGCCGGCACCGACCGGCCCKCAATGGCGGCCCCCCGGAAACAGCGGCTGCGCCGGGAGTTCCGGGGGAATGGGCTGCGGCGGAGCACTATTGCCGGCACACACGGCGGCAGCCCGACGGGGCGCGGGCCTGTCTGCTCCCGCAGCGGGCTTGGGCGCGCCGGGGTGGGACCCCGGGAACCGGCCCGTGACTGCGCCGGATTTGTGAGTAAATAACTTTCCCGCAAGTGCTGTGAAGGTTCGCGGTAGCTGTCCGGCGGTGCTTGCCCCACGGCACCGGGGGCTGAGGAGGCGTGCGGACCCTGCGGCCCGCCGGCGGCTGACGGCCTCTGACGGCCCGGCTGCCCGGCGGCCGCTCGGGGGTTCCCGCGTGCTGCCGCGTAGTCTTCGGGGCCGGCCCTGTACGAACTGGCTGCTGTGGCCCCAGAAATCAATGTGAAAAAGATCTTTTTTCAAAAAATCCTTACCAAGGACTGTGGGAGGGCAAACAAGTCAGAGAGTAAAAACCTGTGAAGGGTTTTCCGGTGCTGTGAACTCGGACGAAATGTGCTTAGATGGGAGCTTTTTTCGGATATCCACCAGTCCACCACCCCATAAGGACATGACTAGGCATGCAGGAGTCAAGGTACTCTAGGTGAGAAGTGAGTAGTTGTTTATCTATCTCAGGCCTGTGCCTACGCCTTAAGGGGAGTCCTCCTGAAGTTATTTATAGGTACAGGCCCTGCTTAAGTAAGCGAAGAGCCCTCTTCTCCGGGATAATTTGCCTTATGCCAAGAAACAGCGAGGAGCAGGGCTGCTAAAGAGGTGTCCAGGTCATGAACTGCTGTCTCTGTGATGCTGGCCAGATGACTGGCAGCTGCAGGGGCCATGGCTGTCACTCTGGTCCTGCTGCTGGAGGAGGTGGCTGAGAAGAAGGGAATGTGCTTTGCAAGCTCCCACAAAATGAGGAACTCAAGACAACTAGCAGTGGGGTAGGCCCAGGCTGACTATAAACCACATTGGTAAATTTGGGTTGTCGCTATCTGTCTTTGACAAGTTATGTGGAAGAAAATACAGTTTTCCATATTCGGCATGCAAAATCCTCCTTTCTTCTATAAACAGGAGCATTTCACAGGCAGTAGAAGAGTAGTCCAGTACTGAACACACTTGGTTCCTGCCCTACCTTTTCCTCAGCATCACCTACTCGTATGACAGCAGAGATGCTTTTGGCATGCAAGTCCAGGGGAAGCTACTAATACCATCACTGTGAAAGTACCTCCTACATGTTGAATAAGCATGTAATTTGTGTTCTGGCATTCTCCACCTCGTAGCAAGGCATCAAAGTTTGCAGAAACATCACAAGAGGGTGTTGCATCTGACTGCTCTGCACAGATTTTTCTTATTTGTGAAATACATGCTAGGTAGGTCTGTTAAAAGCAACTTGTAACAAAATAAAAAAAAATTAAAAAAAATAAAGCTCTGCCCTGAGCAGCAGGTAGCTCTGCGATGGGAGAATGATTTATTTTTCATTGGACTTGCTCACAAGAAGTATTCAGGTTGTATTCCACTTCAGTGTTGGACACGTGGGTTTGTTAATAAGGGAAGCGTGTTCCMTGGACCAGATGAAGGGCTTGTAATGCCTGGTATTATTAGAGCAGCCAGGGGTGACAGCTCACCACCAAACACCTAACACAGCTGCCTTGGTGCGGCTTTGTGAGTTTTGACAGAATAGGATGTCTACAGAGTGAGGATGCACTGCAGGGATGAGGCTCACTTAAGAGAATCTGTAACAATGACCCTCCAGTTATTTACCTCAGACCCCTATTAGATACGAGGGCGCTGGTTACCATGCATTGAGATCAGCAGGGAGGATGCCATGGGGAGACCCGGTGCTACCTGCCAGGTGACCACCAACTCCAGGGAGGAACCAAAAGCCCACATCCTTGTTGGTTTAGTGGGGCATGCTATTCTTTCACATGTCCTTTTTCCTCTTCAGCTCACTCTTTCTTTATGAAGCAAGGCTGTTTTGCTACACACTTTTGAACTCCAGTTTCTTGTCTTTTTCATGGGTAAAATTATTATTCTTGTTCTGTCTGTGCCTAGGAACAAGTCTCACTTCTCATTAAGTAGGTCTTATGAGGGAGAGGGTATATGTAAATAAAGAAGTAAGTCTTAATGCACAGTTTTAAAAACATTTACTAAAGGACTCATATATACAATCATAAATACAATCATCACCTTGTACTTAGCTCTCAGATACAACTTTTTGTGGTCAAAGTGCCTTGCAGCTATTGTCTGAAGCTATGGTTCTTCCGTAATACATGAGTGTGTTCCAATTCTTCAGGTCAAGGCAGAAAAGTTAAATGACTTCTTCACAGCCAGACCTAAAAGTTACTGACAAAAGTCAGGACTAATTTTCTGGACTTCTTGTGTACACATCTCAATAGACAGCTTCTTCACAGAGATACCAACTTTATTAATAAAATAATGGTCTGTGTTTAAGTCTTATTTTTATTATGTTTCTTTTGTTCTATAAACTAATTAAGTTAATAACATGTAATAAAATCTAGGCATACTTAAAATATTCCAGAGCCACATTTTAAACACAAAAAAGGATTTGCATGTATAGTTTTCAGCATCCTAGGCCCGGTATTGCTTTCATACACAACCATGGCAGCTCTCCAGAGATACACATGAAGAACGCTTCCATGATTACAGTGGTCTTCCAGACRACTGTGGATCTTGAGAAGTCTAAAAATAGGCTCAATGTGCGAATGCAAAGATGGAACACAATTAAATTT
Source organism: Phoebastria nigripes (assembly GCA_035582835.1). Taxonomy (NCBI): domain Eukaryota; kingdom Metazoa; phylum Chordata; class Aves; order Procellariiformes; family Diomedeidae; genus Phoebastria; species Phoebastria nigripes. Next base: position 400,897 of record JAYKAV010001278.1, on the reverse strand, counting down.
TTTTTCTGTGAGTGCAGTTCTACAAGTTCATTATCACCCAGGTAGAAAACCTTCGTTTGGCAAATAGAAAACTACAATTTGAAAAAAAAGACAATTTGAAAAAAACTACACAAAAGGAAATCACAAAAATATTGCCTTTTAAAAGGCTACACATGTGGTCATTTTTAAATGAAAACACTATACATTAAGTATCTAGGAAAAGACCAGCAGTGTTCTTTATCAGGAGCCCACCTAAAACGCAAACACACCCAGTGAGCCATCCCCTGCCACCACCAAGACTGCTTTTCCCATGCTTGTACCCCTCTCATGTTAATGCTTTCTCCACTAGAAGTTATAATAAGTCTGTTTTCTACAGATTTCTTAACTTAAAGAAGTGAGTTCTGACCAGAATAGAAACAAAACTCTGTGCAGTAAGGCCACAAAACCAATGCCATAGTCACAAGCCTCCTGGCAGAATTAATCCAGCACAGTCTGAACACAGAGTAAATCTTCGGTACTGACGTATTTGTGAAGAACATCAGTCTGTACGTGCAAGTTAACATGAGGCTGCCAATAACCAAATGCGTGCAGAAATACTGCCCACAGCTTGGTGACAGTTCCCGTAGGATGGGGCGGGGAGGCAGCACACATTCAGCAGGTTATTCTCCTGTAGCCCTTGCTAACTTTGCTTATCTTCCTTCCCCTTCCAGACAGCGCTCAAAACTCAGAGCAAGCACTCCACACTTAGACCTGCAAAACCTCTAGCCACTTTGGACAACGCTGCCAATCAAACCAAAAACCACATTAATTTTTCATCGGGCAAGCAGACCCGCTGTCAAGTTTCATGTGTGACCCAAGTGACAGGTTGAACTCTGGCCACCAAAAGCAAAAAGGTAACTTTTTGGCCCACCTTGCTCCCCATTTTGCTCATTCTCAAACAGCGAATCTAACCCAGTTCCCAAAATTTCATTTCTCACGCCCAGCCAATTAGGGTCATAGCCATTCACTGTCTCCAGCAGCTGCTGCCCATACGATGGGGCTGGAGCGGCAAGTGTCCCTTGATACCCCCCTTCATGTTTTGAAAGTACCAAAGGAGAACTAGCATGACTATCCACAACCAGAGGTGGACTGTGCCTCATCTGCTCGAGCTCAAGCTTAGATTTCCCTTCACCATAATCGAAAGTGGAGCCCATCCCAAAGGGAGAAGCGTTTGACTTGATATACAAATAGTTCTCATCGCCCAGGCCCTGGTTAGCATTCAAGTAGTTTAAGACAGGCCTCCTATACATGTTCTCTTTAGCTGCCAGGTACTGGTGATCTTCTATACGAGACTGGAAAACATCTGCATCTGAGTAGCAGCTTTCAGGGAAAGATTTCTTCAGGTATGGATATTCCTGTGCCTGCTGCACAGGGAATGAGAGCTGGGGGGGACTCCCCACGCTTCCCGCACCGAGTGGGACCCCTTTTCCCACGCAGCCCAAACCAGCTGGGGTCTGACCTGGTGCTCCAAAAGTGTTATCCAAGCTCCTGAAATGAGTATCGAGCCTTGAGTACGGCTGCCCCGAGTAGGGCGATGGCTGACCAGAGAAACTCTGGTTTCCTCCCGGGAGGCCGGGCTGCAGATGGAGGAGGCTCCGGTCTGGCCCAAGACCCTGCGTCGTCCGGGACCTCTCCTGGCAGCCGCCGCCGCAGCGGGTCGGCTTTTGCTTGCCACAGGCCGGCTTGGGGTAGGCGGCGGCTTCACTCTTCTTGTGGTTCAGCTGCCGGGCTCTCCTGTTCTGAAACCACACCTGCGAGGCCAGCAGAGACTGAGCGCCCGCCCCGCCTCGGCCTGGCCGGGGGAAGCCGCCCCGCCGCCCCCCGCCCCTCCCACCCCTCTCACCTGGATCCTGGACTCGGGGATGTCGGTGAGGCCGGAGAGCTGCTCCCGCAGGGCGATGCCGGGGTAGGGCTCCTTCTCGAAGGCGCGGACCAGCAGCTCCAGCTGGGCCTTGCTGAAGGTGGTGCGCTTCCGCCGGCCGCCCTCCCGCCCCGCGCCGGGGGCGGCGGGGCGCGCCCGGGCCTCGCCTGCGGGGCGAGGGGAGCGGCGGTCAGGGGGCGCCGCGCCGAGCCGCGCTCCTCCTGCCCCGCCGCCGCCACCGCCACCGACACCACCACCAACCCGCCCCGCCCGCACCCCGGGGAGGCTTACCGGTGGGGCCGGGGCTGGCTGGGAGGCTGGCGAGCTCCATGCGGGCGGAGGTCTGCGGGCGGTGGGGCGGCACGGGCCGCTCCCTGCCTTATGAGCCCTCCGCCCCGGCCGTTAGCGACCCCCACCCGCCCGGGCCGGCCCCGCCAATGGGGCCGGGGCCGCCGGGCCTCCGAGGGTGACTCAGAGCTGTCTCCCACACCTCCATTGTCATCCCATCACCAAAATACACATAATGAGGTCTCGCCCCACCGAAGGAGCCAAAGCGTCTCCCAGCGAAGCCCCCGCCGCCGCCACAAACCCATCCACCTTTCTTTAATTCAAATGGAGTGGATAATTTAATGAAGTTATCTTTCACCTTCGGTTCGGCCCTCTGAGAAGGCTCCCCTTCTCTCCACACTGCAGGCCTGGGGCTCTGGTGGAAACCCGGCGCTCCCCTGGATGCGGGGAGGCCTCCACACCGCCCTTCTCCCACAGGGAAAGCATCCCAGCTCTTATTGACCCGGGTGACGAGTCCTTGTCTTCCCCTTTTAGTTACCCCGCTCCTATTCCCAGCCATGGGACATTTCTCATCGACTTAACTGCAGTAAATAAAACGCTGGTGGCTTTACTAGACATTGCATCAAAACCCACTGTTCACAGTAAAGGACAAAGCCTCCCCCAGCACGCTCTGCGGTCACCTGGGGGAGAAGGAGCAGTCTCCCTGCCGAGCGTGTGCTGAAGAGCTCAGCACAACCTTTTCCTTTCCGCGGGCTGCTTTTTTTTTCCTCCAGACAGCTCTACTCATCCAAGTCATGTACAGAACCAGCAAGGTCTGTGCTTTCAGCCCAAGGTGAAATCATGACCAATGTATTAATCCAAAAGAGAGGCCAGAAATATTATTTAAGAGAGCCAAGAGTGACATAAGGACTTACAGGGAGCAACAGTTGCAATGCTGAAAAAGATTAGATGTTAGAACAGGATTAGAACAGCAGCAAATCAATTAGTTAATGTAATAATTTGTCAAATGAGGCCATTACTGGCTATCACTGAAGGTGTTCAAGAACAACAGCATCATTACTTCATGTGTTTTTCGACTCAACATGTCCCCATTCATTTTTCAGCCTTGGGATCTGCTCCAGCTTGTTCTGAAGCTGAAGGGTACAGGGACAAAGCCTGCAAGCTGTTAGATACTATTTGCATTCTGCAGGGAGCAGTGCGTCTGCCATTCAAGCAGCCACTTGTGGGTTGAGCTGGGCGAGGGTTTTAACGTTACACACACCACCACAGTGGTTCACAACAAAAACGAATGCTCTCCCAGACAGGAGCGACAGTCAGCCCCTGTGAGTCTAGTACTCCAGAGGCTGGATTCTTTTAGCAGCTCTGTCTGTAAGGCAAGGTAAATGCCCTCAGAAACCACTTTACCTAAATAATGCTTTCAAGCAGAATTGTATATGAAGGCAGTGAGAATTTCAGAGGGATAACTGCAGCATGCAGTCCAAAACATCTGGAAACAACAGCTTGAAGCATTTTCTCAGTACTCCTCCCCTTTCTTCTACCATATCATTCCCATATGCCTGGACTGTCATAGCACAGATAGATCCCACAAGATTTTTCTCCCCCAGAGCTGCAGGATAGTTCAGAGTTTTTCCTTTCCATGTAAACAATAAATTTGTATTTAAGCAAGAATTTGCATGTGGGAGAAGGGAAAAAAGCAGCCAGGTGGCAAGTGGTTCAGCAGTTCTAGGTACAGTCAAGGTGTGCTGCTAGTCCTTCGGTTTTAGTTCACTTTTAATACTTAGACACATATGTAGGGAGGGGTGGATGAAGGCTCAGACACAGTAAGTATATATATAAAAAAATACATATATATATATATACACATACATATATATATACAATAAGTATATATATATATAAAAAAAAAAAACTTGGTGGCATAATTTTATTGACAGTCTTCTCTACAGCAAATCCAGCTTCAGCAACTCTTCTTCTAAGCATGCAGGGTGCAATTCTACCTGTCTTTAAGCCCTCATATGGCTTCGCACACAGTCCTGCACATGCCACCTCCAGTGCACACTTGACTAGAAAATGAGCCAACTCACTCGAAAACTGATCACTTTTTTTTGGCCAGGTTAGTTTTTGGCGAGCTTAGTTCAAGCACCAGCATGGGATGGGGATGCACAGGAGCAGAGGGTAAAAGAGAGTTGGGGAGCCCAGATTTAAACTGGCACATGAAAGTATGGAATTGCATATGACCTTTCCATCTCCGCAATCCCAGTACAATTGTCCGTGGGATGCATAATAAACTGGATCAATGATACCAAGGATGTTTGTAGGGTACAAAGAGAGCTTACTCATTCAGTCTGGCCACGGGGAAGGCTAGAACAAATGCTGTCATTTTTCTTTCTGGAGTTCCAATTTTCATGGCAGAAAACATCATCTCATAGGAATACTACAACACAAAACTGACCCTGCAGGCAGCCTGCAATATTGATCTCAAAAGGAGAGGGAAGCCACCCCCTCCAACACACGCATATACACCTTATAGCCACAGCCAGTGCAGAAGAGATAAGGAGGAGTCAGCAGAGGCTTGCACCGACTTGCACTACTTGCTAATAGTGACTGTCCATCACTACTAGCTAGGTCAAATAGACCAGGCTTTTGTTAACATCCTCTGGCTACGGAGAGAGCAGTTCACACTTCCCGGAGTTATCGTTTCAGGCACTCTGCCAGGCAGCCTCTTTACACCCTTCATTTTCAGAGATTTTCTTTGCAATGCTAATTGATAGAGACTTAGATTGCAAGTTTTGTTTTTAAGTGAGATTCCAGGAAAGAAGATGGCAATCTTTGCCTCCCCCTCCTCTTCCCCCTCTTCTGCTGAGACGTGTGGACTTTGCCTAATGTAAGAGCTAATTTCTGCTACAGCTACAGTTTGACCATACCCTAATCCAGGCAACAACACTGACCAGCCCTTGCTGCCCATGTTCCCTGGCATCATCATGCTGTTGCATGTCAGTCATAATCAAAACAACTGTTTGTGAGCTCCCCCATCTCTTCTCTAAACTGTATAGGGAAAATAGTATTCCCCACCACCACCTGCATTTTTGATTCATTTCACAAATAGGGGAATGGGAAGAGTGTGGGGAAAGAAGCAGGAATACCCAAAGCAGCATGCTTAACAAAACCAGTATCTCTTCGGTTCATAAATTGTTTGCAGGGTCCCACCAAAATCCATGGAATTTTCCTATAGATTTCAGTAGAGTCCAAATGTGGAAACCCACTGTGTCCTCTGCCAATGTTCCTTTATGCCAGAGTTGTGGTATAAGTGCATCTACAGAGGAATCCAAATCACATGTGGAATATGCTGAAAATACAACAAAAATGAAGGATATGTATGTAAAGGACATGTAGGAGAGACAACACAGTTGTTAGGCAAGGACTGCCCCTAGTGCTCTTTAAAATGGCTCTCAAAAAAGGTTTGCATCTATCCTAGTCCAGATCAGGGCATGGGGAGCGCCTCTCCTCTCTCCCTCCAGAGCAGCCCTAGTGTTAGGAGATGCAAAGGTGACCCCAAAATCACGCTAGCATGAATGGGATGCCGAATTACCCAGTGCAGCATGGGCCCCATCACCAGGCGCCTGCCTGGGGAGTCTTAGGACAAGCACAGCCCTGTAGAAATCCCTACATCAAACATTTTCTAGGGCAGTACAATGCTGTTGATGTTTAAGCAGAACTTGCATCCTGAAGGAGGCAAGATCAATTTCACTAGTTGGTCTTCAAGCATTAACACCTCATAAAAAGGATGCTCATGCCCTGCTTATCTGGAGTGCATCTTTAATTATCTTTCGGTACACCTTTTGCAGCCCATTACTTACCAGTCAACATTGCTTTAATTATGGGCTTGGCAGTAAAAGGCAGCTCTTACATCACTGAAATAGAAATGCTACAAAGCAACCCTGGAGAATTGCAAAGAGATTTCATGTTCAAATGGAAAACTGTGGAATTCAGCAAAACAACATGGATTCTCTACCACAAAGTTTTCTCCCTATAGGCAGTACCGTCATAGCCAGATGCACCCAGGAACCCTCCAAAGAACATGAGCAGCCAAGTGATGGTTGTGCTCTCACCTGCTCTTCAGGGAAAGGACCATTTACAGCAGCCTGTCTTGTTTTGAAAATAATTTAACGGCCAGACATGCACGCTTCYATGATGCGTCAGGGCAAGCAGGATGGAGACATATTTTGCACCTTGAGCAAAAAGAGGGCAAAACTTATGATAATGCTTGCTTTCTAAGAGCATTCATTCCACAGTCCAGAACTGGCTCTTGGGAGAGCTCTGTCACCAGCACCACTGAGCTTTCCCTTACAGTAAACACCTTTATTATGCCAAAGCATTGCTCTAGCCTTTTTTTCCTACCTGAAATGAATGTTGTTTCTAACACTTGAAGGTGGAGGAAAAACAATATTGCTGAAAACAACCCGAACCGTTAAGTCTTGCTCTGAGTCAGTTCCCATTAAAACAATAGATTACAAGGTGAAAAAGGCATTAGACCAGTTTCACATAACTTTTGAATAATCTCACACTTAAGTTTTTCTTACATTTAACCCTTAAAATAATTCATGGCACTGATTATAAGTATCTGAAATTTGGGGCAACCGTACAAAAAGGGCCATACTTGCTAAGACCAAATGTCTGTCTAGCCTGATACTTAACTCTTCAGCAATGGCCAAAAATGAATACCTGTCTAGGGAAGGTAGGTATCTATAACCAGCTCAGTCAGCAATGTACTGGTACTTTTACCTAGTAATGATGATAATGACCTCTGTTATTTTCAGCCCAGAGACTTCCTGAGGTGGATGAGAGTATCTAAGTATACAGAAAACACAATATGCTTTTATTTTGTGAATTTATCCAGTCATTTTTTGAACCTATATAAAATTTTAGCTTCCAAAGCATCCTCTGACTAGGACTTCTACAGCTTAACTACATGTTATATGTAGTAACACTTACTTTTACTTGTTCTCATGTTGCCTGCTAGAATCATTTGGTTCTTGCTGCCTCCCACACAAGAATGTGGAATGACCTTTGCTGGTTCCAGCAGTTCATGCTGCCCATTTTTTCATCAAACCCCGTCACTTTCCCCCTTCAGCCACCTCTTTTCCAGACTGAAAAAATCCCATCTTACTCACAGTAGCTGATCCACGATTACTCGCCCTATGGTAAGTGCTCCATGCCTTTGATCATTCATGTTGCCCTTTTCAGAACTTTTTCCAGTTCTACTGTATTCTTCCTGAGATAGGAAGGCTAGAATGACTCTCAGTATCTAAGACGTAGATGAATCATGGTATTTTAGGTATTATTATGATGATAACGATTTTTTTTTCTCCATTGCTTTCCTAATAACTCCTAATGTTTGTTTTGCTTTTTTGACCATCTCACAGAACTATCTAACTCCAGGATCTCACTTCTGAGTTGTAATGGTCATCTATTGTCTGAACCCGAGAATGGTTCCTTACTTGTACTGTCATTATGCTGCCTGCTGGTGAGTTTTTGAGTCCTGTGACAATCTTGAAAGAAATTGTCATCCCTTTCAAAGTGAAGACTGCCTTAACTTTTAAAGGAAATAAGAACCCAGGTAAAACTGAAGCCAAAACATTTACAAACTTTGTGTCTTTTATTAAATGGTAGCCTGGTGGTGCCCAACACCATTCATTTTCTTGTGGGCAGTAGAATAAAAGTCTTGGGAGATGGACATAGGATAGCACCGACTTGCTGGGAAGGTAGTGATTAGTGCTCCCACTCTCACACAATACAATGTCTCCTGCTCTGGTGGAGGGAAATCTCTCTTCTGGGGGACAGACCCACCTCACACAGCCACACAGAACAGTGATCTAGAGTTTGGACAGGCTGAGCCTGAGACTGTAAAGAGTTAGGATGACCACAGAGAAGGGCAAATCAGCAGAGCAGAGTCCACACCAGTGCAGGAATGGGCTGGAGTAGGATTTCCACTTGTAATAAGCCTAACACATAGATTATCAGTATTCTTGTACCCCTTTGAATGCTGAGTAGAAAAGCCGCACAGGAACCCATGTGGTAGCAGACCTGTGTCCACTAAAATCCTGCCTTAAGAAACATCAAAAAATTGTGTATAAAATATCCTCCTGAAATCTGGCCTTGGCCCCTGGAGGATTACTGAGTGCGGTTCAGTCTGGCAAGCCCTCGCCTGCTCGAGCACCACTGAGATAAATACTGTTTCATTTAAATGCAGCAGTACTTCATGCCCAGTACGGTCAGGTTCACAGTCTGCATTACTTTATGGTAATCCTTTCCCTCGTATTCCCTGACGTCTCCTTCGCTGTCTCCTTTCCTTTGTGAGAGATTGACTGTCATCATCCTCACCCGTGCCGTTTGTGTAACTGGCAGATGCCCTATGACTGATCAGCTCCAGAAACACTTGTGGACTCTTAGCACCTGAGAGGATCAGACCTCTGAACTGCAGATGTTTTAGGACAAGGACTGTATCTTTTTCTTGTGCCGGCAGAATACAAACACACCCACGTGATACTACAGAAATACTACAAATCGCAACATCATAGTCTGCCAAACTTGATTACGATAACTAGTCGCTTAAAGATGAGTGAATTTGGCCTTAAGGCTAGTCTGCTGGGACTGGAGACAAGTTGTCTGGAGTCTTCTCCTCCCTGTTCAAAGAACTATCACTCTAACCTCCCTTGTCAGTCCTATGCCTTCTCATCTCCCAAATAACATCCCCACCCATGTGGTTGTACTGAAATGTGCTTCCCACCCATCTCACCCATCTGCTAGTGACCCCATTTCTCTGCTAGATCTGCGCTGGCTTTTTTGTACTGCAGTTAGCTTTTCCATCACAATATTCCTATTCCAGACACATAGGAAAAAAAATACTCAGAGCTAGAAAACTGTGTCAATTGACATGACTTGTTCATTAACTGAGAAACACGATAAAGATGCATTAGCTGGTCCCAACAGACCCTCGAGAACAGTGAACTAATTGGAAACCTTTCCTTTTTCCCCACACTGCACTCCTGTGTTTACTACCATGCATGTGAAGAACTTGGCAACCTAAGGCAGTGTCTTTCAAAATAGGAAGCAGAAATAAAGAGTTAGGAATTCCTTCAGAGAGAAACAAGAAGTGATATCAGATACCAAATACTATGTATTAAAATACACATGCACTGTCATCAAGTGGTTAAGGGACAGAACAAGGCATCAAAATGTTGATGGTTTGCTGGAGACTTACTCCTTCGGCCTGTTTTAACCACTCAGTCCATAATGCTATAGGATGCTGGTATACAGAGTCATGGACCCTCATCTGTATCTAACACAGTTTTGAATAGTCTAAACTACTCAGGCTTTTCCAACATGACCAATATGAACAAGGCTGTCTGGTCACATGTAATTTATCCTTGCAAGGTACGTTCAGTATTATTAAATAGCCTCCCCAAATGACATAAAATATTTTTTTGCCCACATACCTTTAAAAAAATCCTGTCAAACACCTGTAGCATACATCCAATTCAAAAAATTCCACCAAATACTTGTAGCATAGATCCAACCTTTATAAACTGAGATTTCAAATGGATATTACTTGTTACTCTTTCATTTTTTAAAGCTACCTCACACAATAAAAGAAAGCCATCAGAGATGTTCACAAAATATTTTTAGTAGGACTGAAGTTATTGACTTCCAGCAGACATCAGTAAAAACAAATACAGAACTGTAAAATGCACAACTGTGATCAGAACTGAAGCTCTCTGTACAACCTGGACTTCAAACTGGTGAACTTTGGCTGTCTATTTAGAAGGGCTTATTAATGCAATGTTGGCTGAAGCGCATCGTAAAGTCTGTTTCACCTTTCTGTTCCTTTTCAATAACAGAAAAAAACCCACAGTGGTAGTGTTAGGATGAGCATACAGAACTCTGACATAAATTCATCTCTCAAATGCACAAACTGAATTTGTAGTAAAATCAACGAAAAATTCATACCTTTATAGCTTATAGGTATTACTTAGTTCTTAATCTTTGCAAAGAATAAAGTATGTGGCTGGGACCTTTATAGCTGACAATTTCCACGACTTGAATTATGCTCCCAATTGTGTTAAAAATCTGATAGAAGAGAATTAGTTTTATCAAACATCCAAGGAATCAATTTACCTATGAGAAGGATACAGCAGAGGTATGTGCAAGTCACAAAGGATATTCATTACAACAACAAGCAGAATTACTATACCCCATTGTTTCTTCTGATGCATGTCTCATTACTCTCTATTTTTTTTTGCAAGTATGGGAATCTGCTGAAAATCTTGACCATTAACCTCAAAACTGTAATGCTTGTCAAACTGCAACATGAAATATTTTTAAAGACTGTACTTTTCCTTAGTTTCTCTAGTCTTAGAACTAAAAGATTAAAGTGAAATAATTTTTAACTCCGCATTAAAAATTAAAAATGACAGAGGAACAGTCACATGTTAACAAGTTACATTAGGAATGAGACATTGCTTGCAGTAGTTTCATTACAGCATTGTGTCATTTAACTCTGATTAAAAAATGTTTTATTGATAATTCCATCTCCTTAGATAACTTTCACTGAATGCATCTCATCTCTTTTATACCAGCTTCAAATCCAGTTTAAAGTTGGCTGCAGTTAATTTCCAAGTAACTTCCTAAAAGAAGCCCAATCCCTTAATCCTTACTTATACAGGAAGTTGCTGTTTACACAAGTCACATCACTGACTCCAGTAGGATGACTCACGCCATAAAGGTTGGTCTGAATTAGACTAATCCTCCCCCCCCCCCCCCCTTTTTTTTTTAAAGAATTTAAAAAGACACAGAAGAGCTAACATGTCTCTATCTAGTCTCTGGCATCTACCAAGAACACCGAACAAAAGAGGCAGACTACCTGGCAAATACCCTTTGTACTTCCCGATGAAAGTGAGATAGTCAATATCTCTAAGTTAGAGATAGCAAATGTTTCTAAACTGAAGGGGGAACAAGTTTTCTCCACTACTAGGTACAACAGAAACTTTAGTATTTGAAAATCTGAGAGAGTGATATACTGATATAAACAGCGTGTGAAATGAACCAGCTATGTCTCAGGGATTAGGCAGAAAGAATGCACAGGTCCATTTTACTGTTTTCAGCAGAACTAACCCATTTCAGTTTACATACCCAGTCACTATGGAGACCTCAGGACCCTATGGACACAACTTCAGGGAAAAAACTTTTTTTAAAATTAATGTAGCTGTCTTTGAAATCTCAAAGAGGATCACACATCCCATTTTCATGTTACTGTATGGTTAGTAACCTTACCTGTTGATCTCATAACAAACATCTCTTTCAGTCTTAGATTCTTAAAAAGTACTTGTGGCTTTAATTACCAACCTAATTTGACATCTAAACCAAGTAATGCAAGTGAAAGAAAAAATGTTTGTACGCAATTATGAGGGAGCTCGCTTTTTTTTCTTTCCAACTTGTTTTTAAGATTATGCTTTCTCTCTCTTTTCTATGGCCTTGACTACTATAAAAATAGACTCAGTTTAGCAATCTGTGCAGCCTGAAGGAGGGTAAAGCTAGATTAGCTCGTCTTCTTCAAATGCTTACAGAGCCCTGTCATTGTGACGGCAGCTGTGCCGATTGCTAGCTACCAATATCTGCATGTTCTCTAGCATGGGAAAGGCCTGAGAAAGAACATGGAGCTGTGTTAATCCTGTCACAACAGAGATACGTGTTCCAAACTATAAATCTAAATCCGGCTTCTAGTAAGCATGGCCAGAGCTGCCCGAGCTGGCTGTCTGCACTCAGCCTTGGTGATATTTTGGTGTGTAGTGTGCTGTTGAGCGCTGCCAACTCGTAACAGCACGCCAGGTCTTCATTCAGTCACTTTGTGGCACTGATTAAGAAAAAAGGAAAGGAAAAAAGTAGAAATCTTAGACGTTACRGTTGGTGAAGTAAAGCATGCAGAAATAGTTTTATTTCCTGTAAACTTCACAAAGTAAATTGGTTCTGCATTTTCTCAATAATTCACATAACTGGGATTTGTACTTTCTAATTTAGATTATACTTATCAATAAATGCAATTCAATGACAAATAACATTTCCAGTGTTGCGACCACAAAGGTAGGTAACCTATTGGTCCAAAATATGAAGGCATAAATTCAAGCATTTTGCAAAATATGATAGAGCAAGCTTTTCAGCTAGACTCTGGAAAATAACTCCATCAAAATTAGTTGTTAGGTACACACTAACAACACCTAAGAAACACAAGAAAGACTAATCATTGAAAAGCAGTGCTTTCTCTGTCTTTTGACATCTTCAAAGTAAGATAAAATGCCCCTTAAAAAGTATGCTTTAGGCAAGTGCAAGTTACTGAGCTCAGTTCAGAGAAACAAGGTAACATTTAATGGCCTGTGCTGGCCAGACTAGATGATGCTACAGGACTTCTGGCTTTAAATTACGAAAACTGGAACTATATTCAGCTTCTTAATTACTCCAAAGACTCCTCTCTCTGTCAAGAGAAACAGCCCTGGATTAGAAATGGAACCGCTGAAAGTCCACCCCCACAAAAGGTCTGAGCAGGGAGTTGTCTTCATTAACTATTTCACTTTCAAGTACGAGGCTGTGGAGACGCCCAGGGCTGGCAGAGCTACCTGTGTCAACAAGRCTGGCAGCGAGTGTGGGCTGCTGTCACACAGGAAGACTGGCCCCTTCTGGTGGGCCACATGCTGGGCTAGCTGGTTTTGTGATCCATGGTCTATCCGGGCCAGGAAGAATATCACTTAATGTTAATAAAAAGGTAAATCAATTATTGTTGGTGAAAGAGAAAGAAGAGTAAGCCAGCTACCCCTCCTCTGCCCAAGGTGACACAGCRTGGGCAGTCTTCACTGGAGTGTGGCAGAAAGGATAACGTGACGTCGTCTCTGACCTCACCTGGCTGCTTTTGGCCACCAAAGCCAGTCTAACAAAGCCAATGTCCAGAGAGATGCGTGAGCAGCAGAGATGTGTGTCCCCCTCCAAGGGGCAGTAGGAAGGGGAAGGGTTTGACTCCCCGTCCCCAGCTGCAGGTCACACACCCCACCGCCGAGACAGCAACACCTTTCTCCTCCCAACACCTTTCTGCTACAGCAGCGCCCAGTTGCTGACAGCCGGTTTCTTTCCTGTGTACTTGACCGCCCTCTCCAGTCACCTCCGCGCAGCAGCTCATCCATCCTTTTAAAAAGTCCGTTGCTTTTTGCTTGCATTCTAATAAAACTGCTTTGATCGTGCCCTTAGAAATTCTTCTTGGTGTGTGGGCAGAGCTCCTTGTGTGGGGCAGTCCTAGGCACTTCTATCGCAAAGCTCGGGCCTTCTCAGGACCTCAGCACAACCTTTGGACATGGATTTACAGGCAGGCAGAAACAATTTGCGTAGAATGTTCTAAAGAGCAAGAACCAGAACAACAGTCCACTTTGTCTAACAATGTATTGCCAAAAGTGGCTGGTACGAACTATGGTTTTTCCCTCCCTTTGTGACCGTTTACCATTTGTGCCACAAGAGAGCACTCTTGGTTTAACTACGGCATTAGGGGTTGCTTTTCTCCTTGGTCAGGTCACGTTGAGGCCTGATGGATCACTTTTACTTTGTAGATGCGTACCCTCCGGTATTCAGTTCCTGGGTACACAAGGAGACAGATTAAGTATATAGAAGCCAGGCAAACAACCATGCTTTGCTGACCTCTGACTGGAGCTGGGATATAGCAATATACACAGTTTGTAATAAAAGTTCTTTTGAAATACTCAAATGTACTTTTAGCACTGTTACTACTTGGAAAGCAAAGCTTTAACATAATCTGCATCCCACATTTCTCGCTGCTCACCTCCGAGTTGAGAAACGAGGGGCGGCCCGGGAAGGCGCGCGGAGCTAGGGGCAGTGCTGACGCACGGTCAGCGAGTGCCGGGACGCCAACGGTGCCCTGGAGCACACGGCGCATGTCCAACGACACCTGCTGTCGTCGTCTTAATTTGTGAAGAGTTGAGCTGAAAAGCTCACTCCAGGTTTTGCGTTGAGTGTCATAACCGCGTTTCGCAAGCTGCGGTTCCCCCTCTCCTGCTCCAGGGGCAGGGCCGCCCCCGGGCGATGGCCGGCTTCCTGGCCACAGACCTGCACGACACCAGCCTTCGGAGAGCCGGCAGCGGCCAGCGGGACCGGCCGCATGCCGCGGCGGGGAGAGGCGGCCGTGGGCACGGCTCACCGGAAGGAAGTGACGGGGCGCTGCTGCCCCGCTAATGGCCGCCGTACCCGGGGGCACCCCGTCATCCAGCCCGCGGCCGGGCTCGGCTCGCTCCCGCCGCGGCACCACGAAGCCGCCGCCGTATCGGTCCCCGCGCCACCCGCTCATTGCAGGCGACGCCATCAGTCGCTTAAGGTTACTTCATGCACAGCCCAATTACTGACAACCGACAGGCGGCCTCGCGCTTCCCACACCCGCCCCAACCGCCACTTCTGCCCTGCGCGGCGCCCGGGGCCGGCCCGCACCGGCCCTGGAAGGCGCCGCCGCAATCCTCGGCCGCAGCCCGGCGCGCGTCAGCAGCACCGCGGCCCGGCTTTCCCCGGCCCCCCGCGGGCCGCAGCCCGGCGGCACCGCCCCCCCCACCCCCAGGTGTGGACGGGGCCATCCCCCCCGCCAAGCGTAGTGGCACCGCCGGCCCGTCACGGCGGGGCGGCCCCGGCCCCGCCCCCCGCGCGGCGGCCTTAGCGGCGGCGGCGACGGGGCGCGGGGCGCAGAGCGGCGGCAGCCTCGGCAGGATGACGGCGGTGACGGGCGCGGAGCGACTCCGCGATGGCAGCTGCCACTTCCAGCGCTCCCGGCTCATCTGGATGATCGCCATCACCTTCGGCATGATCGTCCTCGGCGTAAGGAGCGGCGGGTGGGCGCGGGGCGGGGGGACCCCGCGGGACCTGGACGAGACGCGCGGGCCTGCAGCAGCTCACCCTCGGGGCTGTAGCTACAAAACTCACCGACCGGATCGGGGCCTCCCTGGGTTTGCTGCCACCGCGGCGGCGGCGGTCCTCAGCGGGGCTCGCAGGTAGCCCGGAAGCCGCAGGGTTGGTGGAACCGGCTTCCTTCATAGTCCCAGCGTCCCGGGAAACGCCACTTTCTGAAATAAACCGGGAGAAAAAGGAAACTAAAATGCTGCTTTGGCCAGGTCAGCTTGTGAGGGAGCTGAACACATCCATGAAGGAAGTTCAGAGAAAAACACAAAATACTTGAGTTGGATTCCGAAGTGAAGCAAGGCTGTGGTGCTGAAGGCATACAGCATCTCTGGGTGTGATTACAACCACCCAAGTGCTGTAGCTTGTGGGAGGTTRCATTGCAGGTAGCCTGTGAAAGCGTCTTCAACAGTCACAAAATTGAAACCACATTGTGCATCATTAAAAGTCGCTCTAGGACAGCTATCTGTTATATCCATAAATAAGGTGCATTACAAGTGATGGCTTTAGTTACAGACTATATTAACTGGTAGCGTTGTTGGAAAACAGACTAGTTCAGTCACCATGTTGTCTTAACTTCTAAAAATGGACTTCAGCTGAGATAGGTCAGATGACTGGAGCGGGGAGATTAATGGCAGTTTTGATATATCTGACAAGTTTATGAAGGTCATCCATTGACTTCCACGTGTTGTAGTTTTTCTTCTATTTGCGTGGATTTTCTACATGTGAGAACTACCACTGAAAAAATGACAGTGAAGGCAGGCCAAACAGCTCACAAAACAGCTTTTGGACTGTTTCAAGAAACAGAATGACCTTTAAGCAGATTCCCTGTTTAAATCCATCATCTTGCCACATCCTTGGCATAGCCAAATTTACATATAGTTAGAAACTGCAGCATTGATAACAGAGGAAAGATAAGCCAGTGTGAACTTTGGCCTAGCTTAATGTTTACCTTAAATCCCCAATGGACTCTAAAGCACACAGCTCACTGACTCCCTGCTTCTCCTCCACAGCTTGTTAAAATAAAGGTAGACAGTGATAAGCACTGCTGACAACTCAGCGACAGGAAAGATACCTGAACACTGCGTCCATCTTAGGTCTTGGGCTTTGTGCTCAATTATCTTCTGTGCTCTGTTCAAAATAGAAGAAAATCTGACATTTTCTTTTATTAAGGGACAAAAGAAGAAAGACTGCTCCCCTAGTTATAGATAAATAGTTATTCCTCGTTCTCAGTCTAGTCATTGTTTGAATTCTTCAGGTCGATTGCATCAGATGAACAACTTCAGGACAGAGACAATGTATTTTTTGCTGCTACCGTGTGTAATATGTAATGAGCTTACAACTTAAATACCACTTAATGTGCAGATGCACTCTAGGTACACAGATAGCAACCTTAAACTTATCACCTTGGTATCTTGTATGTCAAGGAAAAGAAATTTCATAGGTTTGAATCTTCTTAATTAAGTGTGCTTTAGAAGGCTAGTGGTCTTGTTGTTAAAGAATGTGGGTCTTGGACAAGGTTAATGGAATGAAAGAGTTGAAGTACTATGAATAGATGAGCCCTAAACCATGTTTGACAGACATGGGGGTGGGGGGAGCAAGAAGAGAGCTAATTTGAACGTTAAATTGATACTAATTGATAGTAACTTCTACCTTGAAGCAAGCTAACTAATTTTTTTTTTTTTTTTTATTTAAGTGGGTAACGCTTTGGCCTTCAACTATACCTTATAGTTATTTGGGAATATTCGGTAGCTTCCTTAATTATTTAGTGGAAAACCACCACAAATGGGTATGCTATGGGTAAGTTATATTTGACTGTATAATTATTATTGCATCTCTCCTGTTGCTTCTCTCTGACTCTCCTGCTTAGTCTGTGTTAACAAGCTTTCCTGTAACCCAGTTGTTAATTACATTTAAAGAGCTCTCCTTTCAAGCTCATTACAACTAAGGGTGTGGGGTAATAAGTATGCGGAAGACTAGACAGGCTAAGACCAGTATGAAAGTTTGAAAATTCAACTTAGAATTTGGCATCTGTGTTGTTATAGTGAGAAAGGAAAACAAAAATTAAGATAGTACTTTTGGAGACAGTTATTAGTCCGTATGTAAACTTGTATTTGTAACACCTCCTAAAAGTGGTTCTTTTGTCAAATTGTTACTCGAGTAGTCTAATTCTTTCTTTAGGAGTCTTCTTTTTTCCAGCTTCAATTAAAGAACATTTTCTACCCTGCTACTACTTATCCTGATCCTGTCCACGTGAGAAATAACCTGGTGAAGAAACTGCATAGTGTTAAGTTTTGCTGGGTTACAAAACTTAGTTTTCTGTTATTTAATTAACAAAAGAGCTGGAAAACACTTCCCTATAACTAGGTCTCCCACTTGCTGACTTCCTGTAAAGACAGGAAGACAGCAAAATTTTCTTGTTTATTTTACCATGCATCATGTAGAAGATAAGCCTTCATCTTTGCTCAGAGAATCTTTTGCTTTAGCAAGGTATTGAATTGATCCTAACTGAATATCCTGTGTAACTTTTTTTTCAAAAAAGCTTCTATATGAAAATTTGTACACCAAGTTTGACTAATCAAGTCATATTATATATTCTGAATCTATACACACAGTTGTTTTCATAGAACTAAATCTATAAAAACTTCAGTAATTCATTAGGACCACTAAAAATACTTGTGTAAGTAAAAGGATAGATTTTGCACGCTTAACTAAGACTAACTTGTACTGCTTTCACTAAGCATTCAGCTTTTTGGCTTAATCTAAGTGCTGAAAGTTTTGGAAATACGCAGTGGATACTTGAAATGGCAGGTCCAGGCATATTGCGTGAATTACAGTTCCTCTAACTGTCTCAGTGGACTTTAGTTTCTTTTAAGACTACGCATGGGTTTTTTTTTCCCCCTAAGATAAGAAACACGCCTCACTTTCTAGGTTAAAGTGAGATGTCACTTCTATGCTTCCAGTTTTGCATTCTCTGCATAATGCATCTTGGATACAACAGTCTTCTCCCTAATTTTCAACAAAATAAAACATGTTTTCTTTTTATTAGGTTCTGGGTATCCTGGTTGATTCACATAGTAGAAGCCTTCTACGGTGTTAAGTTATGCCAGTAAGTTGTTCCCTCCCCTCATCCCAATGTAGATTCTCTGAAAAGGATTTCTGATACAAGCGACATAAGCTACAGACTGATTTTGGTGGTTCTCAGCAGCAATATTAGTTCAGAGGATACTGATAAAATTCTTGCTGTAGTGATAGTTTGCTATCCTCCACAAGAGGTTACTGCAAATTCTGCTAGTCGTTACTGTTGTACAGGCTGGCAAAAGCAAGGGATGGCAACTTGCAGAACTGGCAGCAGCAAGGTTTGCCAGAGCTTGTCTGTCTGCCTCTGAACTCACTGTTCACTGGGTAACATTGCGCTTTAGGAAGCGGAGAGAACAATAGATAGTGTAGAAATAGTCTGATAACTTCAGGTGTTATCACTTCATCAGATCTTACCTCATCAGAATTTTGAGACTGCTAATTACCTGCTTAAATGATTGCATCTATATTGTGAGAATACAATTAGACACTTCCATTTGGGTGTATTTAAGATTTACTTGTATCTGCAGGTTTGTGGGATGAAATACTTTGACTAATCAGACTATAAAAGTAAGGCCAACTAAGTCTTATGTTAGGATAACAAATTATTTGGAAAGGTATGCTGTCCAAACACACCGTCCTTCTGTTCATTGGAATTTTGTTTGTAAAAACTCAGAAGAATGTAGATACTGGTTTTCATGCTCTACAGAGTAGATGGGACAGTCTGTTTGCCATTGTAAAAGTGGTGGGTTTCCACTTCATTTAGTTCAGTTCACAGCTGTCTTTCACAGGCTTCTCAGGTAACATCTCTTGGAGGCAAAGGGATTTTGTTCCGTGGAAAGCTATTTAAGGTGGTTCTCGAGATAACAGAATATGGATGAACATTTTCTGCCTTCAGAATGGGAGTTAGTAATACATTTTTTACCAGGCTCCAGTTTTAAATTATGTAGCTTTAAAGTTAAAACTTTAACTCTGATTCTGCAGGTAAATAGGTATATAGGCTTAAGGTGATTTTTAAGTACGAGGGAACTTGATTACCAAGTGAATGTACCAAATGGGTGTATTGTAATCAAGTTAAGTAATAAAGTTTTACAGAGTAGTGTTAAAGCCCATAAGAAAGAGCATAGATTGCCTCCCCATCATCATCTCTTCAGGCATACTTCTGTAGATTACTCAACAGTTGTATTTTACTATGAGCACCAAACACCATATACTTTTTACTGATGTAAAAGTGATGTGTACTTATGAACATCACAAAGGAGGCATGAGGAAGAACTAGGGAGGAAGCAGATACAAATTTGTTAATCAATGATAGTACTGTCATTGGCTGTTGGCCTGTATTTCTGCATATGGTCTATTCAAGTAAGCTTGCTTTATATAAGCAGGTAAATTTCTTAAGCCCTAGTTTTCCAGTTTCTGCACTGATTTGGAAACACTGCAGCTGGGATTATTAAAAAAAAGAAAAAGGTTTTCACAGCTGGTAAGACAATTTAAGAATGAACATTAAGAAATGTGTTAACACTTGCTACACAATCATTTTGAATGTGTAGAGGCTATGGAAGGATTAACAGCTGAACTGTTCTAGCAAAGGTCAGTAGAGGGAGCTCCCTTGTAAACTAATGAGTTGGAGCACAGTTATGCTTGACATAATTGTTTACTGGAAGAGTTAAATCTGTTGGTTTTGCTATCATGTGTATACTCATTCTTTTCTCTGAAAATTCAGTAGTATTTCTCAACAACARTGAAGTGGAGGAAAAAGTGATGTTTTCTGTAATATACAGAAAAATTCACATATGCTAAGTTAAAACTAACTGACATAGGAAGGTCTCTGCTTCATAAATCAAGTCAGGTGTCTTCAGCCCCCTGTACCTGTATTTTTCTAGCCATAAATGCAGGTACCAGTGCTTCTCCATCCTGCATCGCACAGTAATTGTCAGGCCTCTTTGCCCTGCTAGCATGCAGTCTACCTTCAGTGACGATAGTCAACAAGAAGTTACATACAGACTTGTGTATTAAGATTAATATTAAGCTACTCTAATTTCTTGGTTCTTTGTACATAGACTTCTAGAACAAGTCATTTCAAATAGCATAGACTGAGATTGCAATTTATATATTATTGAGGAAATTGTGTGCATGGAATCTCTGGAAGAACCTTTGTTCCATAGATAGCTTAAAATCCACTAAAATCACAAGAACTGGTATGTTTAGTTAGTACAGGAAATGAGTTTCAGTAGATTGAAATTAATGATGCTAAGTTCAAATGTTCTAATCAAGTCTGATGTATCAAGGATGGGTAGAAATATCTAGCCTTACTTTGTAAGTATCACAGCATAGTCTGTGATAAGACCATAAGTTTTTTGACACATTTTATGTTCTTGTTAATGTTACAGATCTAAAGGAATCACTGACCCAGCAGTTCAGTTTCACTGGTTCATTCAGACACTTTTATTTGGGTATGCTTCCTTTGGTCTTCTGGTGTCTTACAAACCTTCAGCCAAGAAGAACTACTAGAAGACAGTGAAAGAAGTCACTTCTCACATTCTTCATCCTCATTTTTCAGAAAATATCCTCACTTACATGTCTAGGTGCTATAATTAGCTATATTACATTCCTGCTACATGATGCAGTGCCCTTCTACCCAAGTAACTCTCTTACTAAATAAGACAATTGTAATTCACAGGGCCCTGTGGATAGTTCAGTAGAAATTCAGCCCTTCAGTCTTGGCACTGCTGAAGTTTAATGCCATCTATTATGCAAGAAGCCAAAAGTTGCTCCTCTGCAGTTTTTCACATAGATTGTATACTCTGATTGTCATTGAAAAGTCCTTGACAGCTGGTAGTAGTGGTTGATAAATTACCTTTTCATGTGGAGGAATTTTCTTCTATAACAGGGAGAGTTATTTACAGCCACAAGGCAACTTTCACCTGTTTTGTGATAGGATTTAACTTTACCTATATTTTCTCTACAGGACGTTTTACTGGCTTTTTTGTTGTTGTTGTTAGAGCCTGGTCTTTATACTTTGTTTTGTCAACTTATTTTCTTCCACAAAGGACAGACCACTGTATTGCTGCAGGCACATTAAAAAGACCAAGTCTCAGTTCAGGTTGAAGTGCAGTGATGAGCTTGGATACATAAAGCACTTTAACTTGGTTTAATACATGTGCCTTAGATTTCATGCAGCATGACCTCATCTTTTGAATGAAGATTTTGATCTTTGAGTTAGTATAGCATAAAGTAGTAATCCTGTAGCTTTGAGTGCAGCTTTTTTGAAAAGTAATTTATTATCCAAGAAAAAAAGAAAAAAATCAATTAGCATTCCAAAACCTAGCAGAAAATTTTATATTTGTGAATGAAATTAGATGTAGTGAGTAAACATACAGCACTGTTTCCCAGATGCTGATGTCCTGAAAGCTGTGGTTGGGAGACCATCTTGAGCACCCCTCACAGAGTACTTCCTGTAATGTGTAGTGAGCCTTTTATCATATTTTCTTTTGCGTATTTGAACAAGAATTTAGCCTGTCTTGTTTTAGCACTTCTGAAAGTAATAACTATTTAAAATAGTAACTATGGTGTGGGGAGAAGTTTTACTACCTGTGGTGCTACTGTTCTGGAAGAAAGGACAAGAAAAGGTTGTTCTTCCTCTAACGAAGAGCTTCATGAGGCAGTAACAAATAAACTTATGCCTTGTGCAGTACCTACAGACTGTAACACTTCTGATGGAGAAGTCTTATTCAAGCACAGGTACATAGAGTTTTCACTTTTCAGTGGGTACTAAAAGCATGGAGAACTGAAGGGTTTGAAATGGTGGTTTGTTTTGTGTTTTTTTTTTTTTAAACGGCAAACTGATAACATTTTGTAGAGAAGTAGAAACTGATGTTTAGTGGCTAGAAGTCCAACAGGAATGTCAAGAGCCTGAGCTGTGTTTTACTTTGTAACCTTTTACCTTAGTCTGTGACCCTGGAATAAAAATTTTAAAAAAAGCGAAGAAGTTGTTTTTCTTTTTAATTTATCCTGGAAATAAGTGTCTATACAAAATACATAGGCATCATCTTTACGCTAATATCAGTAATCACACTTGGAACGTATAGGATCAGCTGGCTGTATGCTTTCCAGAGTAAGTCCCACAGAAGTCTAGTATTTCTAACAGGGCAAGGTATTGATGTGACTTGTCTCTACAAAAAAAAAAAAAAAAAAAAAAAAATTCTCCCTGGCACTAAAACATTTATAGGTATAATACTTTGTGTTTCAAGATGAATTCTAATTGAATGCTTAATGAGCATTAACTTAAGAATGTGAAGGGATAAAAAGAGTAACTTCGGTTCAACATTTTCATTATAATGTTCCTGTACAGAGGAAAAGGTGTAACAATAACACCAAGGCTAGTTAAAGACTCAGGAAAGGTGGTAAAAGACTTTTTTCTTCTTGATAGGCATTTTTGTCTGTTCTTGTTTGCCACTATTCACTTTCCATCAGTAGAGCTGTAAACAAGGTCAGAACTACTACGCTGGCTTCCCCTCCCACTGCCAGTCTGCACACCAAGCACTCGGGTGCACAAATAACCATACTGCTGACAACAGTGCTTTTATGCTGTGATTGCTTGGTAACTTTATTGCAGGAGAAAACACAAAGAAACTACCCAGATCCATTTTCACCTTTAAATCATAATATACGGGAATATATGGAAATGAGTGTTACGTACTTTTCAAAGTAAGGCAAGTAATCCAGATCAGCACATTTGGCAAATCACTGCTCAAATCAAGCTCTGTTGATGAGAAGCTGGGTCAGGAAGTGCAGCAGCAGCTCTCAAACTTTGCTGAGTCTGAACAGAGGCRAGGAGATGTCTCCCATATCTGTTTCCAAGAACTATTTCTAAAGCCTTAAAGGCTGTAGCTCATTTTTGCAAGGGAGTGATGAAAAAYCTCTCTCAGAATCACAGTATGTTGCCTTGCTTTGCCTCTCTCTCATGCTATCTCATCCTAGATTTTTCTAAACACCACAGGAGTCAACTGGGCCAGCCTTTGGAAATACCCAAGTGTTGGTTCATTAAGGACATTTAATTTGCCCTGGGGCTGGGCAGCTGGTCTCCCSAATGGCAATAGAGCCCAGTTAAAGCTGGGGGAATGGCCTCCTTGACCATTGTCGTAGAGTCTGCAGCAAGTTTGACCACTGTAGGCAAGGTCTTTGAAGTCCTACAGTCTGCTGCTTGTGGGCGTTCTGGCACAATCTCTGGGGTCGGGGGGCAGAAATTGCAGACCTTCCACAGAAATACAGTCGATTTTAGAGGAACATGTTATGGAAAGCAACTGTTAGCTCACTGATTTTAAGGTTTCCAGGCAAAAGACCTTCGCAAAGGAAAAAGTAACTAACTAATGCAGTAATGTTTCCATGAATGAGAGAATCTGAATTATATGTTCCTTCTGTATTTATACCTCATGTTTGAATAAAGAGAGGGGAACATCAATTCACATTTTTTAGTTACAGCACTGTTGCATATGAGCCCTCGTTAATGAGGCTGTCAGTCTCACTTCACTATTTACAAGGCTACGCAGTTTAAAAAATCCTTTCCTTCTTTGCTTGTTAATTACAAGCTTGTACATTTTTATTCCCCTGCCTCCCAGCAGGTGATCTCCACATACAAAATAAAGAGATATTTCTAGAGGTTTTTTTAACGACTCTGCTCATTTGAGGACTGACTGACTTAATGAAAACTTTTGGCATATGGCAAACAGCCTATACATTCAGTTTATCTTGCCAGCAACATGTTTATTCAGGCTGGTGCCTGTATGCAAGGCCTGCATGAACAGCTCAAGAAATTGTCATGGTTTGTTGAAAGCAAAAGAAACAAAAAACCCCTCAACATTTCCTTTACTGTCGCTCTTCAGAGGAGAAGTAATAATATGGCACAATCCACATACTGTACTAGACCTTATAAGGCCCCTGCAACCCCAAACATAACTACAGCACATGCATGACTAGGAAGGAGGAAAGACAGGTATAAGGAACACCATTGAATCATTTATCAGCATTCTTCGAGACTGTTCTCTCAGAGAAAAGCCTCTTAGGTGCCCCTTGAGGGAATAGACAGGGAGACCAATTTACCGAGTTTAAAAAACATACAAGTTAAAATGTCCTTCTAAAGACACTCTAGACTTCTTATCAAAAGAAAAACCGCACACAAACAACACCCTTCTCCACAAATTTCAGAAGTGTGAAAGATTTAAAAGTTCATAGTTGCAAAAAAAAAAAAAAAAAAAAAAGGCAAATAAGAGTACCTGCACTTAGAAGAGCTTTCAGACAACAGCAGCAGCACAGCTGAACCCCCTCACCAACATACCCTTCCCCCCCCTGGGGCAGGGCAAGCCCCTCATATCCTTTCTGTGGATGCACTCAGGTGTGGTTGATCTGGCTCTGCCCCTTAAGGACTCTTCCTTTCTTCCTTAGAAGTCCTTAAGGACTCTTCCTTTCTTCAGAGAGATAAGCTGTATGGGCTTAGGGACCCTGTTGTTATGTATGATCATTACTGAATGACTTCAAAAGGTTCATATTTTATTAGAATGTTTTCCAACCACAGCCACCAATTTTTGCTGCAGCTTTATTTTAAATAAATAAATAAATAAATAAAGTGCTTTTGAATAATGGGAGATTCATCAGCTCAGGAGGGCACGACATTCAGAAGGATTCCACCTCCATTGGGATGTAGCAAAAAGTTGGGAGCACATGAAAGCAAAGGTTTGTAATAGAAAGAAACTCTGCAAACTTCAATATCCTATACAGGGCAGACTGCTTACAGTTAAACAAACAGTAAAGAAGGTGACAGGAGAACCAAGGCCATCAAATAAAGGACTGGCAGGAATTACAGCCCAACCCCAGAGTCTTGCAGTTTCCTTTTCCAATCACTAAACCACATGCCTAGGTCTGGATCTAGCAAAAGTTTGATATAGCATGTCAAACACACTTACTGCATTTTGGGATGGGAAGGAGGAACACGCATCTCTAAATCTGCCAAAAGTAGTAGGCTAGATGGCAAGGTGCTACTTGTGAGGACACGCCACCTGCATGGGGAGATGAACTTCTCCTGATGCTATGCAAGCACATTCTGGCAGAGCTTTAGATGTTAATCCAGAGCTAACAGGACCTGGCTGAAGAAATTAAGGAATCAATGTGGGAAGAGATTTTGTTTCAATTAAAGATACGCCTTGTTTGCCTCAGTCCTTGAACGAAGTTGTGCTGTGTCCCTGACAAACCTCGTATTCATAGGACTGCTTCCAAAGCTAAGTAGCTTAGCTCTAGCGGAATTACCTGGGTCAAAGCATCCTCTTCCACTGGAGACACGAACATGCATTTTAGCGGGTGGTCTGCTGCACCCTGAAATTGAAGGAGTGGTTTACCAAAGTTCATGGTATTTGTGATGAGTATCTCCGAGATCCGATTCACCAGATATCATGGACTTCATTCACCCGCACAAGCCCAGCCCAGGATACCTCTGCACCCAGCCTCTACACATTGCCCAGGAACGCAACCAGGTACAAATAAGGCAGCATTTGCACCTGGCCCAGTACGTGAAACAGAATCTCTTTCCAAGCCAGTAAGGAGCGACGCTTACCCAGCCACACTGGTGAGCAGCCTGGCAGTCTCCCATCGCACTCCGCAGGGCAAGAGCAGCAGCCCTGCCCAGCTGTGCTCACCTCCCTGGCAGCCCAGTGCTCCCTGTGCACGAATGACATGGATTTCGTGTCAATGTCAATGAAGGAAAGGAAAAGAAAAGAACTCTGAATTTTTAATTCAAGGCTGCTATCAGTACCGTGTGAGAGAAGGACAAATCTTTCATTGCTGAGGTGGCATAGCGTAATTTTAATTATTTTTCAAATAAACACAGTGCTTAGATTTACATTTTGCTGATTTAACAATTTGTGAAATTTTCACATAATGATTAAAGTTTTTTTTTTCAAGGTACATAAGAACACTCTATATAAAAACACGTCTTTAAACAAAACATTTAAAAACACATTATTAGATCTTTGAAATGCCATAGTCCTATTATATTTCATAATGCAAAAAGGTTAGCAGCACAGATATTTCAGTATTCTTTCCAATTGCATACATTCATTTAAATGTTTAATTTTGATTTTTTTTTTTCCCTTGGAAGTATTTCATCTTAGCTTTAAAGCCAATGGACTCACATAGAAGCAATATAGAATGGAGATCAACTCTGGTATCGTTATAGTCACATGTAAAGTGTTTACCACTGAAGAGTGATTTACAATTTATGTTTATACTTAATACAATAAAAATAAAACTGAACGGCATATATCACGTTTGACATTTTAAGTATCTTCTAGACATCACTTTCCTCTTTTTTTTTCTTTTTTTTCCTTTCCCCCCCATCCCAAAACACATTTTCAAAATCATACAGTGATTTTGAGTGYGTTGATTTTTGGTTGCTCTATCTGCTACTTCTCTTGCCCCAGTTTTGTGAAGACTTGCTAAATGCAGTTCCCACTGATTAGAAAAGAAGTTGTTAATGCTCTGAGCTTCTGAAAAAAATAAAGTCCAGGGTAATGCAGGACGACAAACCAAGGACTCAGACAGCAGAAGCTGTTGGCCACTACTGAGAACATTAGTTATGAAGTCCCATTTTCTTCTCATGTGGATACCTGAGACATCCTCAAAATTTCCTGAGAGTTTTGCCAAAAGACATGAGAGGATAATTAGACCCTTATTTATAGTGGCTTTACATCCCCAAATCTGCTCTTTGATGATGTGTTTCATTGCTTGTTTCAATGGAGGTAGCACGTACCCAATATGTGGTCAGTCATCACATATTTCTGTACAGGTTTCTTAAACTCTTCCGACCGTGAAGGAAGGAGTTGTGTCTGACAGGCTGTGATTTACGGGACATGTTCTGGAGACCAAGCCCTATAGCCATTGTTCTGGATGGCAAGAAGGGAAAGAAACTAACCATTGGGGCATCAATAATTTTTAGTTCCATGTGATAACCAACATGGTCCTTCCAAAAATAGACCAAATCAGTGAACTTTTATTATTTGTCAGCCATTTGTGAGAGTCTCTTCTCTACTCCTGCTCCTTCATAAGCCACAATAAGAAGGAACGAACAGACTATTTCCCAGAAAAATATACTGCAGCGACAGCCAGAATGCTGCCCTCTTCATCCCAACTTGCAGGCACAAGTAAAGTTATAGATACAGCTGGATATCCATAAGTAGTAGATACAATACAGATAAGATCTGCATAAGATTGGATATGCAGTTCATTCTTTTTAGTCCATAGGGACCCTCTGTTTAGGTTGCTCTAACTCTCTGGATGATGCCCTTCCTAGCCTACAGATGGACTAGAGTTAAGAGAGGGCAGAGGAAGCTTTTGCCTACCCCAGGGCATCTCCTCTTCCACATGGGACTTCTTGATTGTGCTTTAGAGACAAAAGTTTCCCACCGCAGAACCAGGAAAGGAAACATATTAGCAAGCCCATTCCTAACTGCAGGGGAGGACTAAAGATGGAAGCTCAATTTATAAATCGTAATATGACAACAAAGGAGCATCCCTATGGGCCTGCAGCATCTTTCTCCCCAAAAAGCTACAGTAGAAGTTGGTTTTCATGGATACCTAGCAACAGCTCACCCAGCTCCGCATGTGGGAACTGGAATGATTTGATCCCACGCAGCCCCTGGGATCRCTCTGACCTTGCTGGATTTTCAGCTGGGCTCTGCTGGGGCACTGCCAAATACATCGTATTTATTTTATATACTTAATTATCAACTTGATATGCTAGAGGCAGGATTAAGACATCTCATTAAAATACCTACACACAAAATTTGGGTCAATCCTGGTTAAATTTAACCAAGCAGAATGGTATATATTGGCTCTGTTGCAGCTGGCCTTAAATTGAATTTTGCCCAAGTGGAAAGGCGACTGTCATATGCACACTCAGAAGTGGGCCTGAATTTCTCTTACATTTCTTGCCATCCCACTCTGTTACCTTATTAGTTGGTCTCTGCCTGTAGTGATGAAAATGGTATTTAGGTCAATGTGTTCTTTGTTAATTGCATTAGCCACGTGCCTAAGACTTAGGCTTCCTCTTCTCTTAGGCACTGCCTTTGGCTATTAACATGTGGTCTTTAAATGTATTTCACTCTTAACAGTGACAGACTTAATCTGTCAGGGGAGATGGATAGAGTCTGTTTTAGGCAGACTAAGATGATCAGTGGTATGCTAATTACAAAATTCACATAGGTGGAGAGACCCCTTTTTATAAAGAAACACAAGCCATTTTATATGCTACTTTTTATACTGAGTCCCCAAAAGCAGAGGGAAGAATTACATTTGTGTTCTGTATATGAGGTCTAATTACATTCCGAATACTTTTTTTTTTGTGGCTGTAACATTTTTTGGAACTTTACTTCATAAATAGGATCATTTTCCCTCAGAAAAAAAAAAAAAGAATACAATATTGGCTTTTATCTTCCAAGGGTTTTTTTTGTTTTTGTTTAAATTGCATTTTATTAGCATAATTTTTCCTCACATGATAGCAAAGATCAGAACAGAAGCGTGTTCAAACCCACACCCCCACACATGTATGTATCTCCTGAAGCAGATTCAGCAAATGGAGAACTGCTTCTGGCTTGGAAATGGAAAATTACTATACTAGTAGTATGGCAAAGTCCAGCAGAAGGAGCTGCATTACTTTAACTAGGGGCATCAAAATCAAAAGACCTTTGAGAGGTCTATATTCAGATGTAAAGAAAAATGCCTTCTCTCTATTTATTGAATGCCATTGGATCCTACATACTAGCCAAAACCCAGACAGCCAGTTGATAATGAATTTTTGAATTCCAACACCAGCAGAGACTAGAAGTTTCCCTTAGCTAAGCTAAAGTTTTGAGTTTAACTATTCCCAGGGACATTCACTACGTTTTGAGCAGGAAATAAATATCCTGAAACTATTCGCTAACTGTTCAGCTTTGAAAGATAATACTTGTTCTGAATGCCTCAAGATCAGGGCTCTGTAAAATACTTGTCAGAGGACCTCGGCCCTTTCCCTTGTGCTGTGCGCATCACCGCTCGGTCCAGGCAGCTGTGGGGTAGCGTTCCAAGAGCGCGTTCCTCAGCTGGGCTGTGTGGATCTTGTCTCTGGTCTCCACGGTGCAGGTGACCTGGGAAAAGAATTAGGACCATTCCTGACGGCATGGCAGCAATCTCGGACAAAGGCATTTCCAACTCAATCCTAAAATACACTCGTAAAAGCAAAATGATCAGTTCAACGTAAAAACCCTGGACCTCGCATCCCCTGTCTACGCAAGTAAGAAAACTGACATTGCAGACATCTGGGGCTCTTCCAGCCCTTCTGCACAGTCTTAAAACCTTCCAACAGCCCTACTTTTTATTGCCTTCAAAGTCTGAAGAAGATAGACTGATCCTCTGCTGGCTCCTGGGCAAGTACTTGTCTGCTGTTGGCCTCTCTGAAGTCATCCGTTAGCAGCTTCTCTTTTCCATTCCATGGGGTATGTACACGGTGCTGCTGCCACCTCACCCATCTCTGACTCTTACCTCACCCCATTGCCCGTGTTTCTGGGCAGTGTTTGTTCCTTCCTTCAAGCTTTTTATATTCTCCTCCTCTTCTCTCTCATGGAGTTATCCCCCCGTCCTTTATCATCTCCGCAGTATTCTGGCTGGTTTCATCTACTCACACACCTTCTTGTTTTATTCTGATTTTTTGTTTGCTCATTGTGTCACTTCTAGTTTTCTGTTATGGTTGTCCTGCTGCTAAATCAAACTAAACCCAGGCAAACCTAATCTTGATAGTTTTCTTTTTATTTTTCACTTGCCTCCACAAGTATTGTTGACAATCCTGTCATGCAGCCACTGAAGACAATAACTTCAATGTCATTTTTTCAATTCTTCTTAATCCCTCTTTTCTACATACTCACATCTCTACTGCATCATTTGAAAATCTAAGCACTACCAAAGGTGAGGCACCAATGTGAAGGTGCAGAAGGAAAATTATACTTCACAATTTCAGACTACTAACTTCCGTCACCGCTGACCCTGCTGGAATTATCACTGATGTTGAAAGTGCCACATGGAAAAAAGGCCTCACAGAAACATGGAAATCTAGCAAGGAAAGGATCCAAGATGACTCACGGTGCAACAGCAGAGAGTTTATTGTAACAGGCACATCTACAGAGAATAGAGAAAAAACTGGCCATGGTAACCTTAAGGTGGACTACTAGAGACAGATGCCCTGTATGATGTTTYTATCACAGTTGCATCCTTTACAGAAAGTAGCAAGGCAAAAAATAAAATTGTCTCTACTCAAATATGTTTATGAGGACATTTCTAAATAAGAACTTTGTGAATTTATGTTTCCGGGAATGAGCTTAAAATAACAATAAACCTTTAGCAAAACTGTTGAATGAGAAGATAAAACACTAACTCCAGGTTATTCTAAACAGCCATGAGCTCACTTAATTGGAAAAATGGCTATAGCTTCTTAAATATCCATCATGATAAAGCCACATTTCTGATCTGTTTCCATAATTCTTCGCCTCTTATCCTGAACATAGTTCTATTCTTATTTGGTTGTTTGGAACAGAAATTAGATGCTAATTTCTTTCTCTTCTGAAAAAGTGGGGTTTAGTCTCAAGAGAAGGACAGTCACCGAAGACAATTAATAATGAGGGAAGAGGAGAGAATGCAAAGATTGGGAAAAGTATCTAAAGGATATCTAGGCACCAAAGTACCAAATACCCATTATCCATTCCCTGGTTCATATAAAACCCCTAAAGCTTTGCAGTCATATCTTCAAGAGCACACACTCATCTCTCACCCAGTCTGTAATTAAAAAAAGCAACCTTTTTACCCTTCCACTGCAATCATGCCTGTTTTGTCCTGAGCAAATCAATTGCTACACTTGGAACCAGTCTGGACTTGCCAGGTTCAGCTTTGAATGTTTGGCAGCAAGCAGTTGCTCTGCCCTGGGAGCAAGCATGGGAAAGCATTTTGATTTATAGAGCTAACTATCCTCCTCTCTGCCCCTTCCTTTCTGCTAATGATTGAAGCCAGACAGACTCGGATAGATTGGAGCCAGAGAGCTTGTAAACAGTTTGGATAAATACTGTCTTTTTGTTCTGTGCATGCAGAGCACCCAACACGTGATATGGCCATTAATATGCTGTAGTGTATTATAAAAGTAGTAACAACAGCAGCAGCAGCGATAATAAACAACTCCAGAAATCTACCTGATTTTTCACACTTGTCAAAGAGAGGAAGAGAGTACATTTGCTCACAGCAGGGGTGAACAGAGAATCACGCTACACTTCGGAGCAGCTACAGATCTAAACAGCAAGGCAGGCAAGAATTTGCTTTCTTGCTCAGATTAAGCCAATTTACACTGCAGTTTTACCTTCACAGAACTCCTCTCTCTTATTTGCTTCACCTGGGAAGTATAATTTACATGAGTGTCCAACAGGGCAATCCTCACATTCATGGGGTGGTATACGAAGATTATATTTATCTAGGATGAATAGTCACCTAGGTACTACTAGCTACAAGAGGTTGCATACCTAGCGATAAACTGAGAGTAAGTGCTCCAAATTGGTCTTATTTAAGAACAAATGACAAAACCTATTGCCTGATGTTTCTTATGCTCCAGAGAAGATAACCCACGACAACTAGAGAAAACTTTACTTTAAATTTGCTTCAAACCCATAAGCCCCCAGCACCAGACACAGGCTTTTTGATCCAGCAGAGCTCTCATTGACTGCAGGACCGTGTTTGCACAGTAGACCTTTCTTTTCTGTGTATCAAAAAACCCCACAAAGAACAACAACCACCGAGTACATTTTATGCATTTCTCTCTTGCATATTATATCCTTGCTGGCTTAAAAATAATAATAATTAAAAAAATAACTGGTCCTATAAGACTGTTAAAATAACCAGCCAGATGGATCTTTTACCGCATCTAGAGTTCCGCACTCTGTGGCAGGTAATCTAAAGACTGATTCCTGCCTAAGGGTTTAGTTAGCCTGTTGGGTTTTTTTATAGCAGGCCTACAAGTAATGGAAGACAGAAGAGTCTTCACAGAATATTGATGTCTTGTGGTTTTCATTTAATAACTAGAAATAATTGAGGGAGCAAGACAAAGGCTGAAAAAAAGATAAAGGAAAAAACTGATCACAAGTTATTACTCTGTGCAACACCAAAATCCAGATGCATAAATTAAAATATTCATAGGAATTAATCCCATTTCAAAGAGAGGAAAGTTCATAACTTCACAAAAGGAGGAAATTTGCAAAGTTCTGTGTTGAATAATTTGGACAACAGGGTGAGCACCTCTGCTCCCTTTTAACTGCAAGTCTCACATGTGGGCACTTAGCCTTTTAGATCATATTTTCCTAGATATTAAAAATTAATTCGGTGTGTCTCTCAACTCCCTGATGCCTGATATCTGTAGGTTGTGCGTGCAAATAAAGATATTGGGTGGACATGCCGAGCCAATACTAGAGAGCAGAGGAAATGTGAGTAGCATTGCTCAATCAAAAGATTTCAGTCCTTTGTGCTTTTCCAGGCTCCATGTAAAGATAGATCATAACCAGCTAGTGCAATTCCTTATATCCCTGACTCATTCACTGAACCTTTGTATCCCACTTTTTTAATCCTAGAAACCATATTTATCATCTTCTTCTAAGCCGTTGGTCTCGGAGGATTCACATAACTTAATATTTGTGATACACCATGCTCAGCAACAGTATGGGTTTGTTTGCACGAAAATCACTGGAGTTAGAAATGAAAACTTTATTTATATACACTGGTTTCAGTTCTATAAATAAAGCAAGGCTTTTCGTTTCTATTAAAAAAAAATCAACAATTGGGCAATTTTCTGAATTATTCAGTAAACACCCAGTTTAGGTTACTGCACATTACAGACTATTTGGCAACAGCACTTCAGTTTATGGTTTGGGGATCAGCTGCCAGATAGTCCCCGAGGTCGGACCAATACGATGCTTGAGAAAGAGCGTAACAGCTGCCACAGCTGTCATTTGGTTATGCAATCTGAGCCCTTATCTTTTGGCATATTCTTGCATTTGGGTCAGGGAGCACGAGCACGAACAAGTTACTGTCGCATTATGTAAGTCAGATAATAATCCAACAGGTCTACCTTTAGCCTCCCCGGAGTCAGGTTCTTATTTCTACAGCTGGGGCAGGCTATTCTGTACCACGTTAGTCTGCTGTGAAATGCCATTGAAGAAAACGACCACATTCTTTTGGAGGGCTGTGCT
Source organism: Phoebastria nigripes (assembly GCA_035582835.1). NCBI lineage: Eukaryota > Metazoa > Chordata > Aves > Procellariiformes > Diomedeidae > Phoebastria > Phoebastria nigripes. The sequence continues at coordinate 367,372 of JAYKAV010001278.1, read as the reverse complement.
GGTTTTGGCTGGGATAGAGTTAATTTTCTTCACAGTAGCTAGTATGGGGCTATGGTTTGGATTTGTGCTGGAAACAGTGTTGATAACACAGGGGTGTTTTAGTCACTGCTGAGCAGTGCTTGCACAGAGTCAAGGCCTTTTCTGCTTCTCACCCCACCCCACCAGCGAGGAGGCTGGGGCTGCACAAGAAGCTGGGAGGGGGGGGCACAGCCGGGACAGCTGACCCCAACTGACCAAAGGGATATCCCACACCATATGACGTCATGCTCAGCATATAAAGCTGGGGGAAGAAGAAGGAAGGGGGGGACGTTCGGAGCGATGGCGTTTGTCTTCCCAAGTAACCATTATGCGTGATGGAGCCCTGCTTTCCTGGAGATGGCTGAACACCTGCCTGCCGATGGGAAATAGTGAAGGAATTCCTTGGTTTGCTTTGCTTGCATGCGCAGCTTTTGCTTTCCCTATTAAACTGTCTTTATCTCAACCCAGGAGTTTTCCCACTTTTACCCTTCCGATTCCCTCCCCCATCCCACCAGGGGGGAGTGAGCGAGCGGCTGCGTGGTGCGGAGTTGCCAGCTGGGGTTAAACCATGACAAGGGCCTCAGAAGAAATGTATTGTTGAGCTTCCCACTCCAAGTGTCTCCATTTTGCAGATGGGGAACTGAAGCACAGAAACAGTGCCTTGCCCAGGGTCATGCAGGAAATGCTTTAGGAATGATAGCATCCTTCTCGTAGCTGGACAGCTGCGTGCGCCTCTGTATTCTCTTCACAGGACGATAACATGGAATACGTTGGCAACTGGGGATTCTAATCCAAAATATTCTCCTCGAGCCTTTTACAAAATACAAGTTGGCCCAAAGGAATTTACTGAAATTGACCAGAGCAGACTAAAATAATTTAATGAGTTCTGGCCTGAGGTGAATAAACTGTATGGAAAAAACAGGTATTACACCACACAAAGTGAGCCAGGAAACCCAGCACCGCTGGGACAATGTGTAATGTTATCGTAAAGAAAAAGCAACATTTGATTTATGAATTAGTATTTTGTTGCACAGTCAGAGGGAGAAGTAATGTGATGGATGTTCTTTTTACAACTGGTCTCTTCTGAGTTATTTAAAACCACAGCAGAGTTAAGCTCCTGAGAGGTTTAAAGTGAACAGACTGGACAACCCCATAACATCAAAGAGGACCGAGGTCAGAGGGAAAACTGCCACCGCAGCTGCTTCTCTGCAAAGCTCTGGTGCACCTCAAGACCTTGCAGGCCCTTGCTGCTCTATTCCAGGACCCTCCTGTACCTGCCAGTCTGATTATGCTGCAGTTTCAGTGGTGAGGAGAAGACTTTTCTAGAAAACTTGATGAGCTCAAAGGTATTTTTTTTTCAGCTGAGTTACCTGAGTCCAAATATGAGACACCCATTAAGCAGGCAAGCTGCTAATCTATAGCAGAGCCTTGCATGGCTTCATAGCAAAGATAGTTCTTTCCTTATTAAGACACTTACTGATTTTGCTCATTGACTTCTCTCCGAGTCAATAATAATATGAAATTAAAGGGATTTAAATGGTTATAAAGGGGTTTACAGATGGAAGCAATTTAAGCGATAAATTGTCCCACATTGAATCTGAGGAATATTACTCATGAAGAATAGGGAAAGTTCACAGACGCAATTTGTAGCTTTCTCCCACGAACTGGGTAATCCTTTAGCTCTCTATATCCGGTTAGCTGGTGATACTAGATGATTTTTTCCTTAGCTCTGATCTTTATTTCTGTCTAGATATTCCTGGTCATCTAACCTGCTTCAAGAGCTGTAAAATGTGAAGCCTACCAGACTGGTTATTTGCATGATTTGCTAAGAGTTATCTATTTTAATATTGGGACTTTGGAAGCCGTTTCCTAACTGCTCAGGTAAGAGTGAATTCGGGTGTAGTCCTCTGCAAGACAGAAATCCAGTATGAGCCACAAGGAAAGAGAATCTAAACTGGAGGTATGAGCAGGCACTATCCAAAAGAAACTCCCATATTGTTCCAAAGAATGTGACCAGCCGATCCCACTGCACAAGGCACTTCATTAAGAATCACCTGAATCTAATGTAGCCATAATCCTTTTCTCTTTTTAATAAAAAAAAAAAGATCTCTTATTTTTGCCAGTAAAATGTTCCAAAAGTTATTTTTCCAAAAGTGTACTTTGAACATAAAGCTTCATTTTAGAAAGTCCTTACTACTCCATGAAATCAGACTATCAGCAAGGATCTTCCCACGGAGCATTCCAAGTGTGCACTGGATGAATAAACACTAACCCAGCAAGGCATTTCACTAGAGGGACAAAAAAAATGCTCTATGTTCCTGATAAGCAGTGACTAGAAGCCAAGTTTCTCTCCTTTGAAATGAAGGGGTAAATCTAAAAGGATGATTAAATACCAAGATGACAATCTTGACAGGACTGATTTAGTGTTTCAAATAAGCCACTACACTCACTGCTCTGTTCTGTCAAACACTTCATCTGTATCCACAGTCGAAAGTCTGTATTAGAGTGGAGTGGGTATAGCTGTAATGCCTTTCTTATTATTACCACCAGTTCAACACATGATAATTTTGGTTCTTGATCCAGATTTAAATGCATGCTTAATTTAACATGCTGTGATTTACACTGATGAAAATGATACAAAATTCTTTGCAGGTCTGCTTTAGTAGCAAATGCTTAAAATGCTTTGCTGACACAGGGCTTTGGCTCTTACAAGCAACAAAGAAAAAAGCAAAACCTCCCCCACATGTATTAGCTTTACTATGAAAATATGTACATTTTTCTATATCTCGTTAGAGCAAATTCATTTCGATGCTTAAAGATAAATTCAATATTTTACCCTTTTTGCTTACCCTTGTTTTAGCTTTCAGAGAAAAGCTTCACGATTAACTACGTGTCACCAGATAGACTTGCCTCCAAAGTCACTGAGGTCTATAAATCTGGATCACTACTTTGTACTTCACGTCTAATTATCCGATAGCCTCTCCCAGACTGATTAAAAGCCATCATGCAAACCCAACATCCAATTAAATTATTCAGCGATGCAAATTCTACCCTTCAACCCTCTTGTAGTACAACACTGTCAGTTTCTTGAAGCGGACAGTGAAAATACATTGTGTTTAAAGTGCAGACAATAGCACATGGCACTTTTTCATTCAGGGACTGTATTTACTACAGATTCTGATAAAATTGCCTCATTGGGAGAGGTTGCAAGAGCAATGGAAAATTGTTCTAATATTCTCAATCAAAAACTAAGAGAGTGGATTTTGTTTAATTTACTTAGTAGCATTAATAAAAACTACAAGCCTTACTTCATAAAAATCACATTGAAAACTTCAGAAGAGTTACAGGGCTTATCGAATCTAGCCTTCAGTAAAAAGGTTTTTCAGAGCTAAGTTAGTCGCTGAATCAGAGGGATTTGGCTACCTCGTGCAGTGTCACGTTATCTTCAAGTTACCCAACCAGTAAGCTGGCCTATCGTTACGCACACTGCGGAACAATGTAGGTTTAGTCCTAGACACTTGAGAAAACTGATAATATCATGTTCTGAAAGACGTTCATGAACTTCATTGTAGTCCTTTGCTATAGTCATCTTTAACCTAACCTATTCTTTATATCCGCAAGTGAAAATACTGAGCCAGTTTTTGCATCCAGGTGGGAAATGAGATTTAAATGCCAAAATCGAAGAACTTGCTTACTCAATAGCATAACTGAATTCCAGTTATGAGCCTGTTTAGCGAAGACCCCTAATTTGACTTCCACCTGTGATTTCACAAACTAAGTCAGGCTGGACTCGGACAGCAGTACCATGAAATCAGTGGAACCACACCTTTGCCAAACCAGTTGAAATAAGAGACATGTCATGAGATAAATGATCCTTTTAAGAGATGCCATTAACTGATAACATCTCCTCACTGTTACTGTATCAAATACTCAACAAAGGAATAATGATTTTGCTCTGTGCTCGTTGTGGATAAGTACAAAACTGGGGCCCTACTTAAAAATGAGGATTCCTTAAGAGTAAGGGTGTTCTCCACATTGCCTTAAGGCAAATTTTTCTCAGATAATTACAGCCAGCCTACACAGCTGGCTCTTCAAGTTCTGGACCAATGCTGCAGCTTGCTCACCACCGCCGGCACACCACCACACACGTACGGAAGGTTTGCAATAGTAACAGCTGAAGTATTTCACCCACGGTGTCGCAATAGCAGGTAAAACAGGTCCTGTATTATTTATATGCCTGCCAAGTGTTTGGTGAGGCAAGATGCTGTATAACACAGAAGAAATTATCTATCATGCTGCTCCCCAAATCACTGTGCACACTCTATTGGACTTCTTCAACACAGTCATATAGAGATATAGGAAAACAGAATAAACGAGGGGAGGCCAGTACTGCTAGAGAAACTGAAATTGCATCTCATCTTACCTCAACAGTGAAGAGCTCAGATGTCACAAATGTGCGTTCTTGTTTGATATCCAAAACTCTAGATCAAATAAGGGATAAATTAGAGATAACAACAATCCTTTGTCATTGTAAAATAGTTCCCGTAAGTGTTTGGACAGTAACTATCTTTGCTGCTTTCTGTATTAGACACTTATTCTATGCTGCAAAGGTGCTTTCAGATTGAAACAAAAATGAAGGAAATAAAAGTTTCTCTGAAATATAACAAGAAAAAACCCCTTGATTAATTAGTTACTTACAGACTTGCCTTCAGAGGACATTTGGAAACAAGTCCAAATCTTTAATAATCTTTGTGCTATTCCATGATTATATTTCCCTACTACTAGTCTGATTTACCTTGCTTCTTCCCGAGCCAAAATGTCCAGTAGCTTTGAAACGTCTCCTGGGCAGTCAGAAAGCACAAGGGAAAACCTGCACACTCTGTTATCGAGGGTCAGGGCACGAGCTATGCACTGTTGCAGCAAATGTAATTCCAAGTTTCCACTGCATATAACAACTGCCACTCTGAAAACAGAGAGAAAAATAGGATTTTTGATTAGCACTTGTCTGCGCAAAGGAATCATAAATCACAGACACTGTATTCAATACCAGCTTAAGATCTGTTAGGACCGCCCTTCGATAAATACGTATTACATGTCAGTGGGGCTCCTGGCTCTCAGTATCAATTGGGGGCAGGCAGCAGGAGCCTAGTAGCTGGCTGCATTAGTTGATCTGAAACTTTGTTTTCATTTTCCATTTCCTGGAGATTTTAGTTTTGTTAGAGATAATTAGCTGCAGAATTCTAGGTCTGTTTCAAATTTAAAAAACGTGACATCATTTTTCCCTGGAAGTTCTGAGTCTCAGCCTCTTAATGGTTAGACAACATGTATGTTCAAGGCTTTCTGCAACCATTAATTAAATCCATATCAACCCTGCAAAATAAGTGCAGAAATGTTTGAAGAGCAAGTGAAGAGCCACACGGTTAGTCCATGATAATGTCTCTCTGCAGAGTCAAACCTGACCTCTTTAAAACCAAACCTTTGCATTTTCCCTTTTATTTTAGCTGTACTGAATTGAAATTTGTTGCTGCTCTGTGTGTACTCTGTCAGCCTCTTCTGAAGAATTGCCTCAGCAGTATTTTAGCGTACAATGCTGTGCGTTGGAAATTTTATTTTGTCTTGAGTGCATGTATGTTTAAATACATTCTGGACTATGTCCTGAACCAAGGCTCAATCCGCTTAAGTACTGAGTACTCAAGCCCAGATACAAGAAGGCACTTAACCCACATGTTTAACACTGAGCACAAGGGTAATCCCATTGACTATCTAGGCAGGAGTTCTCAGGGCCGGGAGGCAGGTGACACTGAGCAACTGTATAAGACAGCCTAGCTCCTGTCCCACCACAGACAGGGCTGATTTCCACAAGTGGAATGAGAGAAGGCCACAGGCTGACAAGAGCAGGATGCTCTCCTGGCAGATGTGACCATGTCTCGTGGAGCTGTGTGTAACTGCCTTTCCCCCAACCATTTGAGAATACAGGAAAATGACAAGATTTGTCAGGTCTCCAGGCTGACATTTGTCTTGTTCAACATGGTCTTCTGACATATGAGGGGTCTCTTCGGCCTGAAGTAGATGCCACAGGTAAGCCCATTGCCAGTTCAGGGGCAGGAACTGCCTTGTCACTCACAAAACAAGTAGCTTCTCTCTGTTCCCTGGGACCAAGGGACTCAACTCCATGCTTTTGCCACAGTACCCTGTTTGCAATAGCTGCCGTACCTTTTACCCTTCAACTCGGGCAGCTTTCCTGCAACCAACGCTGCAAGTCCAATGGCGCCTTCTGCATCAACCGTGGCTCGCTCATACTCCAGCAATCTCAGCATCGAAATGAGGATGTCCTCCTCCCTGAAAGCGAAAGAGTTGTCTCAAAACAAAACAAAACAAAAGAGCTACCAAAAGCAGAAGACAATACATTTATGTATAACTGGATTCCTTCCATCCTCCCAGATAAATATGACCCCAAGGTGGTGTTACAGAAAGCTGTGCTGCTGGGGGTGAATGTACATCTCAGTCTTGTTATTAACTGAAAGACAGGATGGCATTTTTTACTAGAACCATTGTGCTAGCTAAATCCTAGTGGTAAGTATATTCTGCCAGCTTGGCCTTTCTTTGAAGATTTAGAAGAGTTTTGTCAAAGGCTGCCTTCAAGTGTTGTAGAACACAACAAGGACAAGTTCTACACCCAGAGCATGACCAGGTACTAGCAGCAGGTGAAGTTTTGGCCAAAGAGGTTAGTCCGGACAATGCTCTTAGTCATATGATTTAGTTTTAGGTAGTCCTGAGAGGAGCAGGGAGTTGGACTTGATGATCCTTTATGGGTGTCTTCCAACTTGAGATATCCTATGATTCTATGATATGTGGGATTGGGTTCAGTGTCTTCAGTGCCCCTCTTGGAAGGAGAGGCATCCCACCACTGCTCTCACAGTGCGTGCATGATGGCAACTTCTGCCAACCTGCTCTCCCCACTGTACATGAAGAACCACCATAGCCTGGTGGTACAGCACATTTTTCATATACAACAATGTTCACCCAGTATTACTCATTTCACTGTTTTTCTTCACCTACCTCACAGCAACAACTTTATCCACAAGTTTCCCAGTCAGCTGCAAAGAATTGCTGCCAAAGCAAAGTCCGCTCACATCTGCAGATTTCAAAAGACAAAAATATGAAGCTGGCTGCTTTAGACAAGTTCAACATTTTTTAGAGTCCTGGCTGTTTTGTGCCCTTAATGAGTGCAGCACACTGCTGTTATATGATCTTAAGTTGCTTGATTTTTTATAGGACAAAAATGCGTTTGGTAACAAAAGACCAAATCTCTCAGGATGATTTTGCCATTTTGGACCCCTTTAAGAAAATTATGATTCTCCACTGGCATAGTTGCACTGCGAGAGTGACCCTGAAGCCCAGCACTTTTCACTGTTCAACGAGGCTTGAAGGAGAGAAGAACCAAGCATGGCACGGGGTTTGTTAGCTACAGCAGGACAGTTAGCAAAGGAGTGCAGAGACAGGCAGAGCTTACCAAGAGAGTTAAGTTGTTTGCATATAAAACTCCCATTTAACCCAAAGCTTCCAGAGATTTGAACATCAGGTAAACAGGATATTCTTAAATTGCTTAACAGTTGAGGTTTTTTGAGCAAATGATGTGGAAACAACTATATCATTTATAAACACTGTTGTTCCGAGAACAGTTTTGTGAGTCTAAATATTGAAGCACCATATTTTCCTGCCTTTTCACAAATTAGTTTTCTGCACGAGAGCTTTCCCATTGACTTCACTGGTTAAGATGCTGCTTGTGAGCACAATGGTCAGATAAATACTCTCATATTTCTAAGTATTCACCTGAACATTTCACGTGGACTGGAAATAGTATTGTACCCCAGGGTGGTGGTGGTGGTGGGAAATGTGGCAGAAGTTACTCTTACAGCTTGAATTAAATTCTGACTCTTCAGAGATTTCCTTTAAAATATGTTTGAACTGAATTAATGAGAAAATAATATGGTTGGAGACATCAATTACAACCTTTATTTTACCTCCAAAAGAATAATGCATTTTCTTACCTCCATAAAAGTGATGATTGTTGCAGGCCTGGTCTTCAATTGGGTGGCCAGCCTTTAAGGACTGTTGCAATACAGGGAAACTTTCAGATTCAACCCCCTGGGGAAGGCAAGTGTTGTCACTTTTTTACGGATCCAGTTATAACAGAAGTCACCACCAAAGCGGACACCAAAAAAGCTACACAAATTTTCTTCTTCAAATTAACAATTAATTTCAAATTGCATAATAACTGTGCTATCACTAAACTTATCCTGTGGCTTATTTAGGGCCAAACTTCTCCCGTAAGAAATTATTTCAAAAGACAGAACTGGATTTCATTTGCTTTGGAAGAGTCTTCCCACATTTTTTCTTAAATCCAGCCAAGCAGCCGAGGAACAGGAGCCTTCCCAGGCTCTCAGAGGCTCTTCTCCTATGTGAAGCCCACGGGATCAGATAGTCCYGGTCCCTAGCATATGCGGTCTCTGCCAGCGTATCACTAGATACCAGTGCAGTGTTATCACTAGATACCAGTGCCTTTTGAAAATAGCTGTGATGAAAGCTGCCTAAATGCAACACTTTATAGGTGAAAGGAAACTTACAATTACAGAAATATGTGGGTTGAGGTGTTTGAGTGCAGCAGCCGACCCTGCCAGCAAGCCACAGTGGCCTCCTGCAGGGAAAATCACTGCGTCCAGCTTTGGCACCTGCTCGTACACCTCCAGCCCCACGGTTCCCAGGCCCGACAGGTAGACAGCACTATCCTCCCTGCGGGAAGGAAGGGCACAGCTCAGCAGGGTTCACAGTTGTCAACGCAATAATAGTTCAGTCTACTACTTTACAGACATCGTTCAGCAGAAAAAGATATATGTGAGAGTAAATCACCAGCACAACGAGGGGAGGAGGCAATACAACAGGACACTGCCATCAGACAGACCATCGCGTGCTGTTACCTACTGGGAGAAAACTTGTGCAACCTTCACAAACCCCTCAAATAGCCTTCAGGCTGAAGAGCACTTATCTCTGTTGTTACCAGTATCGGGTGTTTACAGAGCTGGTGAGACGGAAGTCATGTTTCGATTGCCATCGCTTCCTTCAGCTTCACAAATTTTAAACGTTGCAGTCCAAACTAAAAGCAAAGTCTCAAAAGGAAATCTCCTTCTCTTTATTTATAAGCGGAATTTAGTGTTTGTGATAAATGGGAACTTTCATGAAATTTAAGCACTGCATTCAACCTCACAAATACCAAACAGATTGCTAGAGTTAAGTCTTTCCACAATCCAGGGCCAATATCTGATACCTTCACATTACTCTGGAAGACTCTGGAAGGGTAGGAGAAGCATTTAGTCGTGCCAAAACACTCACTGGTAAAACACTTCCMGGCAAAGGTAATATAATGAGCAGAATAGGGACAAACAGAGTCAAAAGACTGAAGGAAAGTCTAGTGTACAGTCACACAATTGACTTGGATCTATTTCTAAGAGCTGTTTTGCACTTTATTTAAAAGTTAGCAATGATGTAAATGTAGAATGATATATGAACAAAAAATATGAGACCTCTGTATGCCTGTATGTTCTGCTTTTTCTGGCAAATGGATAAGCAAACAGAATTATAAATCCAATTACTTCACTTGATTTACTTGACCCAGGACGTTCGGGTACTGGGAATCTATGCTTTTATTACTGTTAGACATGCACAGAGAGGCTCAGCACAGGAGCACAGAATGCCTGCAAGGTGGAGACCAAGGCCCTCTTGAGAAGTTACCCCACATATATAGCAAAACAGCAAATTCCTCAGGGTGAGAGTCTATACAACTACACAAGAAAGGATGGGATGAATGAACTTTCACTCCTGTAGCACAGCTAAAGATGAAGGCAAGAAGTCATAGTGGGATGCATAACTGAACCCTTGAATTTATTGTCTTTATCAAGACACTGAAGGAGCTCTCTCCTACTTCTTATATGTGACAAAATATATCACTGGTCTCCTGAACAATTCTTCTGGAACCTTATTCGCAAATAAAATTCAGAACTGAGTTTGCAGACTTACCCCTGCCATGGTTACATGGGAAACCATGGGGACCTGCCAAAATGAATGAGGACCTGGGATATTCAATTTATGAGTAAAACTTCTCTAACAACTGAAAATTCTGTCTGAAGGAGACTGCTCTGGGCACAGAGATTTATTAGCAGTTTGAATGAATGTTTCAGATAATCATGTTTTCCTTGCTAACATCTAGTTAGAACATCAGTTCACTGATCAGCCTTCAGCTTTTTATAATAAAATGGGTTATTTCATTTGCACTGTGACTGATTACTTTTGCTTTGTGAAAGCAAACATATCTCTCAGTATCATATGCCATTGAAGGAAAATCAAGGAAAAGGGCAGATAAATCTAAAGACTGTAGATTTCAACAAGCATTTTTGAGTCAGAGCTAGAAATTTGGCCATTTGCCTTCTGAAATGTGTGATACATCAGTAATCAAAGATGGGCGGTCAGGCTTCAGTTTCCCAATGAAATTTTGACATGGCAGCTAGCAGGCTTTGTTCCCCTGTTCTCCAAATAAAGGGCTCGAAAGCTATCGGCTGTCCTTCCTAGAGTAACAGACTAACGAGATCATAAATGAACAAGGATCAGGTCTGATCAGTATTTGGATATGGAGTTACACAAGAAAAAACTGGACTCTCAGGAAAGGAATGTGTGTAATTCAATCTGTAGCGCTCTTACCTCTTTGAGTCACAAATCAATCTTTCTCACATCATTCCAGAGGTACTGTGTCACTTATTGGCAATATTCACATTGTATTTGTAATGAGGTCCTGAACATCTATAGTTATTAAAAATCCCATGTTACCTAGGCATCAATTAGGTAGACTTAATGATTGAATTCCAACTTGAAAAATCACATTTCCTTCCTGGAATTTCACAGGAAGTTGCAGTTGGATAAAAAGTTCCTTCCTCTAATTGAACTCTTGCATGATCATTTTCATAACACAGTATTTTAATTGCACTCAAGAAATGGGAAGAACTGACATTGACACACCCAACTACGGGACATTACCCATGCAGGTAAAACCCAAGACAGTCATGTAACATCTACTTCAGGAAGGAAAGAATGAATTGTTGGTTAAGGAGATCCAGAGACCAAATTGCTAGGGATTTTATGCAAGCTAGAATTACACTGAAATAAAATGACATTTCAGAAGTTCCATTCTAAAGCACAAGAGATCAGCTGATGTTTTACAGACAGCTTTGGCAAGTGGTGATGAACATGTGTCAGACACACATTGAAGACGACTGGCTATCCATGTATGCATACATCTCTCTGGGAAAGCTCTTCCAGTCTACACCTAACAAAATACGTTTCACAATTGTAGTGGAAGGTTTTTTTCTTTTTTTTTTTTCTCCAGAGTGTGAAAAATTGCATCTGCAATATTTTAATTAAACATAGTAACAGAYTGAATAATTCTGTTTCTTGTAACCTGAAATACCTGTTACTTGTAACATGAAATCTGAAATAAATCAGAGTGCTTTGACATTATTAATGCTAATGTGTACATTTAGAGTTCCTCAATGCTAGATGCTGAAATCATTCACATGCATTGTCCCTGGAGTTTCATGAACCTGGAGGATATCTACCTTATGTAACATAAATAATTATTGGGGGAAGAGGGGAAGATTAAACATGAAATTACAGTGAAATAATTTAGTTCTTACATGCAAACATGATAGCTGATGCAAGCCAGCTGGGAGTTAACACATCGATTGAAAAATGGCTGACAGAAATTTGGAAATCACAAAGTTATGGAAAGCTGTGGTTTTCAGAGAGAGCCTAAATGGGTTTAAAAATTCAGTGGGATCTAGGGCACCTCATTCCCTTGGGTTTCTTTGAAAGTCTCAGTCTGGGACAAGGTTGTGCCCATGGTGACACACAAGGCACACCAACCAGCCCTATGGGTCACTTGCTATTGGCAGAGCTAACAGTGCAGTTGAAGAATACAGTTTTTAATATTGCCTTCCCAATAAAGCAACTGGGAAAGAAGTGAGGACTTTCTCCATTCTGCTCATTCTGGGATCCTCTTTCCAAGCAGCATTACTCATTATTACTATGTTGAATGCAGTAGTGCCTAGGAGCTGAAGGGGAACGGGCACTCACCGCAGTAGGTGCCATACAAACGCGAAGTGATAGATAAAGCCTGCACAGAGACGGCGATGGGGAGGGAGAATAACATTCCAGCTCAGTGCATCAGAGGGACCACCGGCTACCTCATGCTAATGATTCACCCCTCTGTGCTTTTGGAAATCTTACTTGAAAAAAGGTAAGGGAAAAAAAAAGGGAAGGGAAAGGCAGGAGATACTGCAGAGAGAAAAGGAAAAAAAAGGGAAAATGGATCAGTTCTAAATATTTTTGCCTGTCTTACCTTATTCTAATCATGTTCTTATTAGATCCAGCTTGTTCACTGACCTCAAACAGGTCAAACAAATTTATACTCATCCTTAGCTACTTTAAATATATGTGTGAAGTAGCTTCTTAATCGTCTTTTTTCAAGGCAGAATCACACTGTTGTCACTCACACCAGATATGCAAAAATTTTACAGCATTAACCTTCTCTTGCTCTACACTACGCCACTGAACCCTTTGCATTAAAGATCAGCTTTTACCCACCTTACTCCAGAGAGACCAAAAATGAATGCTAGCCATAATGCTTTCTGACAGGGTTCATAAAGAGTTAACATATATCCATTATCATACTAGCCCATATAATTCCCAGTCAGGAAGTTTGACTAATTTGGAGGAAGAGTGTTTCATTTCAGTTTCCATCCCCAACTGTTACAGAAAGATTCATGATTTGTGCCTGGGAATATGTAACTGTCCATACTCCAGGTAATGGGAACATTTTGATGACCTGTGATCAAATTTTAATGAAATTAATTGTTTTTTGCAGGGCTGTGCAAGTATCTAATCTAATCTTTCTAATCAGCCTGACTTTCCACTTACTCTTCGAGGTAGAGGTAACCATTCTCCTGTGCCAACCTTCTTGCGTGTGTCTGGGAATCCTTAGCTGAAGTGCCATAGGATATAACCATGGCACCGTACTCACGGCACATCTTCACTCTAGCCGGGGACGTGCTGGTTGACATGATGACAAACACTGGAATACGGAGCTCTGAGGCGTGGTAAGCAACAGCCATGGAAAAGTTACTGTCCGAAGCCACGATCACCCCCTTTCTTTGTTGATCCTAAAAAACAGGGTTGCTTATTGCACATTATGTAGTGTCACAAAGTTGTCCCATATGATCCTGGATCATTCTAATGGTCTGACTTCCTTCTTTTCCTCTACTAGCTGATCATATTATGATATTACAATACAGTACATGCATGTCTGGTGTGATCTCAGGAGTTACACACAGAGCTAAGACAGCACAAGATCAATCCCTGTTCCTGCACTCCTCTGGGTTCAATTCTTGTTCCATTGGAATTAGCTGCAAAACTCCTTCTGATCCCAGAAGAGCCAATATCTGGTCCCTCTCCCCTGCCTGTGTGAAATTATTTCATTTCAGGTTTCCCTTTAATAGAAGGATTTATTCATATTATTACAAAAGTGCAGGAATAACCACTGTTTCTGGGCTGCTGTATCATGCCAATTATAATTATTATTGCTGCAGAGACTCAATAACCTCCTATGACAGATGATGAACAAACTATTCATGTAATGATACTGAAATTCATTACAAAATCAAGTGGTGATCTAGATCCTTCTCATCACCCATGATAACTCAATTTCATCATCACTTAAAGCTTGGTAGTTTCAACATGTCAGAACCATAGTACGCATACACACACTTTCATTTAAATGCCACAGAAAAACGCTGATGTTTACGTTTTGCAAGCTTTTCTTTCAAATATTTCTAAGCATTTCACCAGCAGATCAGCCAAGTGTAAATAAAGTAGTAAAGTATTTTACATTCAGATACTTGCAGACCTACCTATGTTGTTCAGCACAATGGTTCAAAAGGCAAGAAACACTGCAATTCCATGGACATTACGGCTAAAGTTATCTTTAATTCTGCTCCATTTTTGTGAAGCAGAACTAACCTATTTCTTTTTGAACATTGACATTTTGTTATACCTGAGGCAATGACGTCAGAAGGTAAAGTACACCTCGTTCCTTCACAGATCCCGTGTACTGGAGGAACTCTTTCTTTAGGTAGATGTCCATGCCACACTGCTTGGATAGCCTAGAATACTGGAGTATAGAAATGTTATTATGGGGATGTATCTAAAATTAAGAAAAATCTTACACACCCCCTCAGCTCCCTGGTGAGGCATGCATTTAACTGCTATGTATGAGTTCTAAAAAGTAAATTTCATAATCTGTTTCTTTAGAAATAGATTGTAGTGTGTTGTTACCTACCAGATTCTTCTGGTTTAGGGAAGTTATTTTCAAACTCGCAGCAGTGAAATATGTACCCCATGGCATTATGAACTCTGAAAATAGCACTTGTTTTGGTCTTACTGTTCAAACACAGATATTAAAATAAGTATTTTCAATTATTTCAAAAACCACCCTATCGTCTGCTGTTTTAGCACTTGCCAGAACTGGATATTGAATACCCAAAAAAATAAGGTCATCTCCTAATAGATAAAAAAAGCAGTTGGAAAATTCCTCCCTGAGTCTCATTATGACTCTGTTATGGTTTCTGCCACTGATACACTACTGAATATTGTCCATTTTGCATCCTAAGGCCAGTACGACATTAGTAAAGACATTTCTTATTTGAAGAATGATGGAAATAATAAAAAATATTTCCCAGGATTGCAAGTATAAGCAGCAGCTGTTTGAAAATGCTCAATGTTTGGAACAGAGAGGATCCCTGAGCTGAGAGGAATTAGCAAGCATAGTACATGTGATGCAGTGTCCAAATGCATGATTTTTTAATTTTTTTTTAATGGCAAACCTTTATCAATTTTTATAGTAAGACTCTCACAGCATGCATCGCCATATTAATTTCCTATTACCATATTATCTAAAACAGAGTTTTAAACAAGATAACTTACGAAATAGAGCTGCAATAAGCCTGTGGCTTCCAGCTCCCCAGGCTTACCGCATCTCTATTTCATAACTGGCTCTATTTCTTCCATTGGCTGCCAGAACAAATGAGGACCTGGGGATTCAGGGGATCAAGCCCTCATTTATGATAAGTCACAAAGAGAGATAGATTAAAAGACAGTATGACAATATATTTTAAATATTTATCTCAGAAAGTATCTGGCAGTGTCATGCATACAGTGTATAGTGTGCATAGTAATATGTACTGACATATTTTTCAGACTGTGGGACTTTCAAAGTGAATTTATATAAACCAAATATATCTGAAACAGATACTTGCTTTAAGGTATACAATTAAACTAAATATTTCAGATTAATGTTTCAAGGCTTTTTAGTGGATTTACAAGCATATGTTAAGTTCCTCACCCATAGGTGGGGCCAGATTCTCTATTTTGCATCTGAAAATCCTGCAATAGGAGCTACCACTTGCTGCTCCTTTGCAAATCTGGCTGCAGAACTGAAAGAATGGAAAGTGCTTAGTACACTAATAGGATAATAGTTTCTATCCTAAAGAGCCTAATCCATGGAGAATGCCTATGCAAAACAGAACAAGAACACCAGACAAGAAACACAACTTTACTGGTTCTTCACATACTGTACTAGTTTTATCATTTTTATTTTTGTAGATAATCTTGGATTCTAGAGTGAACAATGAGAAAAAGGATTTAAGGAGATGAATCCTGTGACTTTATAAAGTTGCTAAGTTTAAAAATATGCTACAGTTAGAAATATGTGTCATTAAGTCACTCTTTACCACAGAAGTGGCGTACTTCAAATTATTATTATTTTTCTTTAATTTTGATACTCGATATTTTAACTCTTTAGGTTATCCTTTTTCTGCTTCCTTTAACTGAGGCTTTTTTTCATGTAGCCTAAATATAGCAATTACTTCTAACAAAGGAGGCGTCAGTGCTATTTTCAGCTGTATTGACCTGATGCGTGACCTTGTAAGACTCATTGAACCAGCCTGTAAGTTTTCCCTTTTGTCACCGTGATCTTATCGAAGGACTACAGATACTGTGTCTAATGTACAACACACAGCACACCCTCCATTTGGCATCCACAAAGCTAACACAAAACAACCCTTAAAGTTCCTACATCAGTAACCAAACCAAGTGCCCAATTTAATGCTAATTCCTTGTTTTCCTATACTCACTACCTCTATAACATCTGTTACAATCATTCATGATGCCAGGCAAACTCCTGCATAAGGATCCAGGACACTCCATCCATGGTCTTACCTGCAGATTAGGAATCACCCTGCAAAGTGTTTCTCCATTCAATTAACTGAATGGGTTATAGCCATGCTGGCTTTTGTAATCCAAACAAATATCCCTGAAAGGGGCTCTTACCTCTCAGTGACAAGTTAAAACAAAGGTTATCTGTGTTTTTCTTGACACCACTCTGTGCTTTCAATACTTTCCTTTTGAATCAGTGCATGAAACATAGTAATGACTTCTGCGGGAACACTACTTTGACTAGCAATAGTCATGGGCTATTTTCACAATAAAACAAGTGGGGATATAGGTTTTCCACTATTCTGATCATCCCAAAAGCATAGTTCATAAAAAGAGACTAAAGAAAGTTATCCTGTTTAGCTTGGCACAGTAAATGCAGAAAGGCGATACAACCATGTTGTATAAATCTGCCAGGGACACCCAAGAGAAAAGAACTATTTAAGTTGAGGGGCAAAGCTGCCTGAGAACAAATGGTGTAAACTGGCCAAAAAGAGCTTAACGACGTGGGAGCAGGAGCACGATCAGTTTACAAAAAGTTTCGTATTACAGGGATGCCTGCAGGAGCAGAAGAGGGACACAGCGGTGCAGCCTCGCCTCTTCCTGCATTAGGATGTGTTGAGAGCAAAGACGTGGCTCAGGGGATGGGGCTGAGATAGACTTTACTAGTTTGGCAGAAGTGTGTGATGCTGTGAGCTGCAGGGAAGGGATGATCCAGGCTATCAAAGGGTACGGAGCTAGACAGTTCTGCTTTCCAAATCAAGCCCTGACACTCTCCCTCTCCCTGCCCGCAGACCCACCTTTGTACAGCAAGATTAAACCCGTCTAACAAATATGACCAGAGTTGTCAATTACAGAGACGTGCAGTGCTCCGCTACCTACAATACAAATGCAAATCTTCTCTTCCTGGGACAGTCTCTCCACAAAAGCAGAAGATTGACACTTCCGTCTAGAGCACTGACTGTGCTCTCAAGCATGACAGTCTGAGAGTTTTGGTGACAAACGATGCAATGTGCAGAGTTAGGTACGCTCCCTCTGTTCGCCCAGGCCCTGGCCCCCCGACCACCCGTGCTGCACATGTGTTTGCTCACTCCCCCCCACTGCCTTCCCGAGTAAGCCAACTTTTCCACTCTGAAAAGAAATCCAGGCGCAGCTGGCATGATGGTTTACTCCCAAGTCACTCTGAACAGGCAGTACATGAATGCAAAATGCATCCAGTTTGACTCCCTGCACTCCAGCCAACACTACCCTGCAAGTTTTTTTGTGCCACCTTACAGCCCCAAACAGTCTTGTATCATACCTTTTGTCATGAGACACACTGCTTCAGTAGTATGCGACAAAAAACACAGCTATCCTTATTTTGGGAACTCTAAGCTAAAAAAACCACCGGAAGTAATTACGATGTCTCTGGATCAGCAGGCACCATCTGGGAACCAGGAGAACTGCTGCACCTTGCAGACCCAACCGCTTTGCTCCAGGGACTGTTAACCTCAAGCAGTGGCTCAGACACCAAGGACCTTTACCTGTGCAGGCCAGAAAGATAATCCGCAGCCGGAGAGGCTGGCAGGGTGCCCCGGGTCAGCAACAGGGAGGGATTCATCGAGAGAGCAATTTGGGGCTGCTGCTATGAATCGCCATTTGGCAAAGATGCTCTTTTCACCCACTGCAGGGAAAAGAGATTAGCCACAGAGTGCCTACAGTAGCCTTCATGAAGAGCTCCCAACAGTAGAAATATGCTGTGAATTAAACAGCTTGCCACTGTACTTCTCTTACGCTTTAGCAAATGCTTGTACATTTATGGGGGTGTCCCAGTCATTTTCATACCTAGACTGATCGATAGGTGCATATGTTTGTTTGTGTGTGTATATCTTCATGTCCTCGTTTTGTTGAAGACGCACGTGGCAGAACCACCTGGTTACAGAACATATCCAGCCTTGCCAGGTCGGCCAGGCTAGGAAGGAAAATCTGTACATTCAAACTCTCCAAATACGAGGGCTGGTTCCAAACCAGACCCTCCCACAAGACTGCTTACCCAAATGCTGATAGTCTGCTGTCTCCAACTCAGGTTCCTTGTAGCAAGAGTTTTTCACTAGGAGCATAATACCACAGTGCGTTAAGTCTATGCCTAATGTGGTTTATCCTTTGTTTACAGGTCACTGCAATCTTTGAGGATTTAGGTTAGTGTAAACAGGTAAGAAGAAATGCTTATTGACAGTTAACAACAACTAATATGAACATGAGTCATCTTACACAGATCTATCTGCTGCAACTCACACATACTCTTCATTCATTTCTGATCAACTTTTACACAGAAAAGAAAATACTGAGAGAATGCAAAGCCATATAAACTCCCTACCATGCAGGGGGTTTTCTGAACACCGCACTGGATTTTGAAAGCTGCTGCACTAATATCTTCAAATCGAATCAGCTTGTTATAGCTTGGCAGGCTGGTGCTACTGCTTGACTGAGGGATGCGGGAAAGGGCATCCCTAAGTAACTCCTCATTACGGCTCACTATCTTCATTTCCCAGGTCTTCACATCCCCGTTCAGGTAATCCTCCTCACCAAAATCTTTCAGTCTCTCAGGGTTGATAGAGGGTGGCTTCTGCCCAATAAGGCCATTTCTTATTGGCCCATCCTTACAACAGTGAAGATCACAAAGTGCTGGGGCATCTTGTTTCTTTATTTTATTGTCATCCCTAAAAACAAATAAAAGAAACTTGTTAGGAAAGCTGGCATGATTAAAGGTGTGACATTTAGCATCTAAGAAGGATGCACAACTCAGTTGCTCTTTGCAAGCCTCAAATAGGCAGACTGAATTATTACTGTCATATTACCTTATCTTGTAGGTGGATTGAAAGCTACTGTAACCAGCCAGCTTTTAGAAAAGCCACAGATAACCTGGCATGTGGACAAACTGGGAAACTGTCATACCCAAGAAAATAAGAAAGATATAATCCGTGCAGCAGACCTTCCTCAGTACTCAGTCTCAATCGGCAATGATCCCGGTTCAGCACTTCCAGAAATTTTGGAATAACTGGAATTGTATTTGCTGTATGCAACTCCATGTTTTTCAAAAAAGGCAAATAGCTGCTGCAGAGCATTCCCTAATACTATTAATAGCAGTAACAAACGTCATTATGTTGTACACAAGAGGTCTGCTTCTCTGCTTTTGCATACTTGACAACTGTCAAGAGTATGCTCTGCAACTGCCTTGTGACAGGAAGGAAATGACTTTGATAAGGGATAACAATTACATCCTGCTACAGAGCTAAAGAACTAGGTCTCCTGATCTGCCAGTTAACACTTCAGAGATAAAATCACCTGTACGTAAGACAACACCGTGATGCCACACAAACCTCCCTCCCCAAGAAACTTTGGAGAGACAACACTCCTACAAAAATTTGCCAGTTTTCCTACCTTCAACTGCCTTAGTCTATGGTCCACAGTGTTCAGTTCACAAGGGATAATATACTGTAGTGTATGATTTTGCAGCCCTACTAACAAATAAATGCAAAACTTCTAGGAATTCTTGGAATTTGGAGAGTAATGTGGGGGAAAAGGAGCATTAAGCAGAAGACCAGTGATTTGGAAAAGAGCTGATACCACCCCTGGTCTGTGGCTATGATTACATAGATGGTATAAGCCCCTCTACACAAAGGACTCAATATTAAACTATTTGGAAGAAAGGGTTTTCTAAAAAATATACATATTAAATTATGTCAGAGATTTCAGCATCATCTCCAACAGAAAATATTTACCATTTTCACAAAATAATTTGGATTTAAGTTCTGCAGTTATTCATCAGCAGGGCTGGCTAAAGCAAATGTTGCCCTAGTTTTACAGCAGCAATCAGCACTGTAGTATGAATTGTAATCATTTCCAAAAAGAATTTAAAAATATTTAGAAACAGCTGCTTTTTGAGCAATTGCCCCGCTTTTGGCAGTGTCATCCATTTTCTTTGTGGTCCCAATAATCTGTGCCAGTAGCTCTGCTTCCTATTACACTTCCAGTTGTTCCACTGAGGACTTCACATAACAATACGGGCAACATAAAAGGTTTTGTTATTTGAACCAAGTAATATACCAGTAGCATCAATCATTCTGTATATCCTCACAGGAGACAAAAAAGGGCAATTTTTGTAGCAAGGTCTTCTCTCTCCAAAATTAATGAGATCAACACTAATTTTCTAAGATAAATAAATAAAGTATTTACACATTTGTAACTTGTTTATGTTGAAACTTCTGATTTGAAATATTTTCCCAATACCGTATCTTAAAGCTGATAYACCCAAACAGCAGGCATTCTGCCTTCAAATCAAATAGCTTGTAGCTCTATTCCATACTTTTCTGCGTTTCTGCTCCTTTGGGGTTAGACGATTGGAACACTTCACAAAGATGTTAAGTTTCCAGTGTTAGTTCTCATGCATATTAGTTCGCTTAATGCAAAGATGAGAATCAGATCAGACTGTCTTCCCGTGAACTTGTTACAGCACAGCCCCTGGCATAAACAACAGCTATCATCATCTAAGAGGCCACATCGCTGTTAAGAGTGCATTCCCTACTTCCCCCCAAAAAAACCATTTTCCATATCACAGTGGCCTGTAACCACTCCAAAAAGAGAAGAACATACGCATCTTATCTCTAAACATATTATCTAAAATGTTTAGCAAGCATTAGCTATGAATGATATTTCTTACACTGTCAATGGGTTAAAAGGGTATATGTAGGGTAAAATATATAGGTAGATCAAAAATTTGTGATTTCTCTAGGTCAAAATTTTTTTTACTGACTGGCATTTGAGATAGGAGATAAATTCACACTTTTTCTTTGCATCTGTTGCAATCAACTACAAAAAGTCCATAAAAAAACCAGCCAAAGATGACCACAAAAAGTCCATTGATGAACCAGAATTCTGCTAGAAAGTACAAACTACAGGGTAATGCTTCACCACACTAGTGCCATCAAATATTTTTATCTGCAAAGAGAAAGACCAAAATGGGATACTGATTTTTGGCCCTACTCTTAGATTTCCTTTTTTTGGCAGAACAAAGGAGGGAAGTAAATCAGATTCTCAGTCCTTGATCTGCAGCACTGCTCTCATGAACAGTGAATATCTGCTCAGGACCCTGATGGAGACAACACCTTATGACCATTGGAAAAAAAGAACAGAAGTCAAACAGCTGTAAAATATGTGTAGGCTTTTCAAGCTTGAGATAGGTTTAAAGCACATCCGAAATATTACCATCTCAACATTTAATATGGTAACTATCATCCATTTGCATCTGAAAGGTCAGCAGCCTCATTATCAAAGGAATATCATCATGCTATTGTATATGTATGTATTGTATATATTTATTTCAGATGAATTTTTATTCTCCTTCTATGYACCTATTTTTCATTTACATTAGCAAATGACATTTTTCCCTGTTGAATCTGCCTGGGTGTGCCACAGACCCACTGAGAGCTCTCAAACTCCCAAGGTAAACAGTGGGTTGAGGTTTGATAATCCATCACAGACAGGCAACTAATAACCCTGTTGAGGGTTTTTCCCTCAACATTTCTCTCCTCAAACACAGTTCGTATGCTTGGTGTAGATCACCTCAGTATGAATTTCTTTTGCAGGAACAGTCAAAGCAGGCAGCAAAGCATGCAAGTGCTCACAAAAAGACAGCACGTGACTTCTCATGCACAGTAACAAAGTATGGCCCCTATTCTAGCAATCATGCCCACCAGATGAAAATCTGAGCCAATATAAATACAAACCCCAGCATTATAAAACATTGCTCCTTTCAAATGGATAGCTTTTCCTTTTTTGGAGTTTGTCTAGGAAAGTTTTCATTAAAAAGTCCGTTTATTTCCAGCCATAAAACAAATATCCAGCTGGCAAGCTTTRTTACATGGTTATAAATTACAACATTTTACCTTTAAAGTGATTAGTAAAAGCAAACATGAAAATACAGTTTATAAACCTACTTTTTCAAGAACAGCTGCTCAGCATAACTGCAAAAAATAAGAGAGAAGATCTGTATGCAGACATTCCATGAATAATATCATTTGTTTAAGCAGATAGCTTTACATAGTTTAAAGTCTCAAAGCTAATGCAAAGACAGTATGTGCCGAAACGTACTCTTAGAATGATAAAAAGCAACAACTCAGAATGAATAATTTTTCTGTTTCCAATTTGTTTTTTGAATATACTGATAATTTTCATCAAGTTAAATAGCACTGGGGAAAACAAGTTTGGAAAAATAGTAATATTAATAAATTAAGAAATTAATAAAAACAACAAAAATAATTTTGGGAAGATAAAATGCAGTAGTAGTGCATACTATGCCTACAGACCACAACTGTTGCCTGCGTTACAAGGAGAAAGAAATGCCCATGCAGTTATCCTGCAACGATGGGACAACTGCATGCCCCCATCAGGTGAAGCATGTGCAGATTGCCTTCCTCAGGATCCATGAAATGGACTAACCAGATTAAACTGATATACTGGATCTCTTCAGCTTCTAAAACTGAAGGAGCAAAAAATCTACAAAGTCATGGATGTCCAGGAAATAGCAAACTGGGAAGGATCAGTCGCTGTTTCTCCCAGTATAAATGTTAGGGGGAGATCATATGAAAGTATCAGATAGAAAATTTAAAAGTTCTCTTCTTACAGAAAATAATTAGCTTGCGGAACTCATTGCCACAGGATGCTATGAAGGACAATGGTATAAATGGGTTCCTAAAAAAATTGTGCAACTATATGGAAGTAGGACTAATAGTGACCAATAAACACACCGTTCAAGAAGCAATCTGTGATTCAGGAAGCCCCTAAGCACTTACTTGGCAGACTCCATGAAAGCATATGAGAGAAAGCATCTTGAGTGGCTTTTATTTTTCTCCAAGCTCCTGTTACTGGCCACCAYTACAGAGAAGACACAGAGGTAGACTGCTCTTTGGTTTGACCCTGTGTTGCCATTTTGATTTGCAGACGTACCCAGTGTCAGCATTTGGCCCATTTGGCAGCCTTTACACCTCTTAGAAAATGAGTCACAACAATGCGCTTTAAGGCAGAAATGAAATTGGAATTACGGACATACATTCCCATGTTACTGTGCTGCTTCACAGATAGAAATTCAAGTGTCACAAAAGGAAACAAATTCTAGCATAAGACTGAAAACTCAGCATTTCTTTGTCATTTCTACAGCAGTTTTTATCATCTGCATTCACAATGATACACACTCACCATGAAGAGGGACTGAAAGTATGGTACAAGTTCTGTAGAGTATTTTGGCATCCTTATAGGTCTATGCCACGACAAGAATTTCAAACTCCAATGCCTATCTTGGACTGATCAGTGGCATAGTGCAAACTTAMAAAGTGTTAAGCTTGAATACCACTTCAAACCATCCCAATGAATCRGGGATAGCCTGTAATGAACTCATCAGCACACATACATACATATGCATATGTTCTCTATATGTGGATTTTTTATTTCATTCTTTTTTAAGTTTTGGGGGTAGGAGTTTCTTAAGCTCACATCTATATGCTGCCATCACCTTCAGGCTCCCTGAACACCTTCCTGGAGCACACCGAGCAACAGACATTGGTAAGATACAGTTTTAGACATACTTACCTACCTTCTGGATAAATGGGCTCAGATCTTATGCCTGCAAGTTTGGAATTCTTACTACAGCAAAAAGTAACCCCTTTAAAGTCACTTCTGCCTCATTCCTCAAAGTGTTGATCAGAGGTGGGTCATGTACTGGGGGGGGTGAGGCAGGGGAGCAGCCTGCCACAGGTAGCAGTCTGCTCAGCTTATGACTGAGATATGACTAGGGCTGGGATCTCCTCTCAAAGGAGTGAGAAAGAGGTAATCCCAGGATATGACAGAGAGGGTCCTTTCCCTCATCCAAATCCCTCATTTACCCAGAACCTCCCCAGCTCCATTAATCCTTCTTATTCCATGTCCCCAGCCCCATCTCCTCTGACCCTTCCAGATGCCTGAGCCTTCCATACCCCTCTGATACCTTCCCCGTTTGTTGCAATCCCCTTTCCCAATAGCTCCTAAACATTTCTGTTCCATCCGAACTCCTCTTCTACTTTTTTCCCCCCTCCCCAAACACATCCAAATGCTGCAATAGCAGCAATTCTTAAAAGCAGCTTGTGCAAGCGGGTCTTTATGAAAGAGAAGTGATAGAAAAAATGAGGCTTGCTGAGATACAAATGGCAAGAAGCATCATAACAGATGTCATCTTCCCTGCTAGTAATTCTAGGTTACTGCACCATATAGTGTCTGAGTGTCCTCCGCAGGACTACAGGATGATAAGTAAACTCCCCCAGGCATGGGGAAGGAACACGCTAGACCTCTCTTTGACAATACAGTTAAAACAGATCAAAGACAATACTGCACTCAAACTTTACTTTCTCGAATTATCATTATTTTGTATGACACCAGTACTTAGAAACACCCGTTTGAGACTGTATCACTCTGACTAGTGGCAATCACAGGATGGAAATTCAAAATGCATCTCTGACATTTAGATACCCAAACCCCATGCAAAGAGATTGTTCCTAAATCACATAGGAATCACCAACATCTTCCCCTAAACAGAAAGACAAATTCAGTAAATATCAGCTCAACTTTATTGATAGAAACTGGGGCACAGACAGATCGAGTGACTTGCCTAAGACTCCCGCAGGAAGTTCGTAGCAGGGCTACTTATCTGTGTCTTAAAGACGAAGAGATCAGGGCTTAGTTACTAGCCTGTATGACACAAATGTTAGAGCATGTATGCACTGTGATCATCCAGCATAGGTACATAATAACCAAGCCTTGAGATGGAGCAGGCATTTATAACTCTACTCACCATATACAGGTCTGACAAAACCATGTGATGTTATGCCAGCAACAAATGCGAATAAAGCTCAGGCTCATTCAGGGAACAACCAAGCTGCATTATCACTTCTGATAAAATATCTCCTTACTTTCAGGAAGTCAGATTTACCAGAGCCTGAGCCTAGTACTGTATCTGCCTTCATCTGTGGTCATAATCCATTGCCAGTCTTCTGTACACACTACTGAAATGTCATTGCTTACTGCTGGCAATGGCAACTGGGTCTCAGCTGCTAAATAGGTAACATGAGAAAAAGTAGTCTGAAAGCAAGAACAACTCAGAAAGTCACCCCTCTTGGTTCCCTCTGCTTCAACACCTTCTAAGTGTCCCTCAAACAGACCCATCCCTCTAAGCAGTTCTTACAGGACATTCACAGCTGTGAACRTCAAATGATCACTATCAAACACTGCACACAGTTTGGCAAGTAATTAAACTTTTTTCCTCTTTAAGTTAAATGTATACTGAGTTTAGAGGTTCTCTGGTGATTAACACACCTCCATAATTCACTTGTAATAAAGAATGAATAGCATAACCCAAACTAGAGGAAAGAGCAGTCCTGTGATGAAAGGACTGGTTTAAGATTCTCAGTTCGCTGCAGAACACGTGACATCACGTGTGACTTTGGGGCAAACCATTTTTTCAATGCATTTCAATGCACAACTGGAATCTTGTCTTCCCCTTTGGTGTTCCATGAGGGTTTATTAACAGCATTGAGCCCACTGAAACAATTTATGTTTTAAATATTACCAACATCTGCGACTCTTGGCAGGATGCAGGAAATGAGAATTGCCCCTTGTTTATACCACATCTGGCAACACCAGGTTGTGATCTTGCTAGCGGTGTCCAGATAATAAAATTGAGGGAGAAAACAACTATGGAAAAGGTTAAGAGCAAGACTGTGCAAACACAACCATGCCACATGGGTGCACACCCCCCAGCTCATGCTACGCAAGGGCCCTAGACATCCCCTAAATTCCGTCTGCACCATCCAAGCCTGAAAACAGGAATTCAAGACGACCATAAGCAGCATAACAAAGACAACCGCAGAACACCTGTAATAACAAAATCTGATAAAGGCTATCCCAAGGTAAATTTTCAGCAGTCCATCGGCCTGTCTAGGGTTATTTCTAATACTGTACTCATGAAGAAATAAAAAAGCTGAACTCCACAGGCTTAAAGTATTCAAATCTCCACTGCTTTTAGTGGATGACTCCAAGAGTAACTCATACCCACAGAACCCTGGGAGATATTGGAAAATTACAAACAATTTCTTTTTTTTTTTTTTTTTTTTTTTAGAAAGTAAGGAAAGGAAAAAGAAAGCATTACCTATACAGCACAGCGACTAAATAAACAACGAGGTGAAGCAAAACTCCAACTACGACACCGTAAGGAGGCAGGAGGGGTCCAGGGGTTCTCATGTCCGTGGGCCTGGCCCTGGGTGGACCCCGAGGGCTGACCATGACCCCTGAGGGGGAGAAAGGAGCACTCTAGCTCTAAGTCAGACAGCAATATTCTCCAACCTTTGCCAGAAAGGATCGTAGTCTTCATCTTCCCYGGAGTGGTCCCTGGGACTTCTGTTTTTTAACACCCTGGAGTAGAGAAACTGTGCTGCAAAATTCATTGTAATTCCTGGTGCAAAGCAAAGCTGGGAGACTGCGGGCAGGGGACACACTTGCCTGTGAGAAGTGCCAGCCCTGCAATGCCTGGGTGGGAAATAGCGGGCGACGTGCTGTAAGCAGGTCTCCAGCGCTGGCTGGGGGAGGGAAGTGCCTTTGAGAGATAGCTGCTACTATTTAAAGAGATTATTTCAGAGGCCAACCTGTCCTTGTCAATTTGAGTCAGGGCCTGGATTATGCTTGGGTGACGCTCTGTTAGCAGGACACTTGAAGCTTTAGTTACTTACTGCTTAGCTGTGGAGCATGATCTAGACCTGCTGTAGGGCC
Organism: Phoebastria nigripes; assembly: GCA_035582835.1. NCBI lineage: Eukaryota > Metazoa > Chordata > Aves > Procellariiformes > Diomedeidae > Phoebastria > Phoebastria nigripes. The sequence continues at coordinate 340,156 of JAYKAV010001278.1, read as the reverse complement.
CGCGATTTAACGGCAGGCACTTGGGTAGGCAGAGGCAGCAAGAAAGGGATGCCTTTTTGTGGTGGTGGAGTCACCTGCAGGGATCCTTTAAGGCAGCACCAAGGGACATGGGTCTTCATGACTGAGGCGCAGAGGAGACCAATTACTTAATTCGGGTCTTCTCTTGGCACGAGTCCTTGTAGCAGAAAAACAGAGATATCCAGTTCATACAGATAGAAAAGAAAAGATCATCTAGGGAAAAGACTGCAGCAACGGATATTAAAAAAACCCATCTAAATCTGTTCTTCATTGCCCTGAGAGAGGGTTAGCAAAGGCAGTGCCACATGTCCAGATGCAGGATGGCTGTGCAGTGGGGATGGGAGCAGGGGGTCCTTCTGTGGTTCCTCTCCTCTGGAATACAGCCCTGATGGAGCGCAGGCTCCAGGCTGCTTRGGGACTGACCAGGTATCAGTGGTCCCTCAGTACCCTTGGCTTTCTGCTGAAAGCATACAAAATCTTAACCTCCAAGACAGAGAACAGGCACATCATAAAATTTAACCCAAGCTGTGACCTAACCCTCCCCATGGAGTACTGTGAGAAATATTATAATCTGCTTTATATGGGAGAGTCAGAATAAATGATCAAATAGTCTTCTGGGATCTCTAGGAAACTCTGAGCTGTGCTGGTGGAGCCTTCCCTACACTGGCGTGAGACAGGTCCATGCTCCCCTGACTTCRTCAGTACAGATGAAGCTCCAGATTCACCATTTTTTCCTGTCTCTCCCACCCAAAACCCCTTTATCCTTCCCTTTCCAGGCAGTGGATGTGCAGGTTGTGGAGGCGGCACGTGCTACACATGGCCACAGCCCAGAGCACGCTGCTGCCAGAAGTGAAGAGACAAAAAGGCAGTCGGCTGCTGCCAGCACTTGCAGGTCTAAGCCAGAGTGAAGTTCAGGCCAACTTCACCGGTGCCTTAAAGCAGGGAGAGAAGGCAGGTGGAGTTATTACTTCGCTCATAGCACAACTGAAGTGCAACGGTGGGCAGGAAAGGGGACTTCAAAGTAGTGACAATTGCAATGTCTAGCTTTTGAGCRTCTGGGAGTCCAGACTGATGCGCTCAAGTCTTGACATGAATTCAGCTCCCCATAAAATGAGGCCCTGATCTGTGATTGGCACTTGTAGACCATGCAAAACCAGTAAAAGGATTTTTGGGACCATTTGGCCAAGCAGTTGGAAACAAATTCACCAAGCTGTTTCAGGACAGAAGTACACAAAGCATTGAATTGCTGTCCTTCTAAAACACTCCCAAAACAAGCAGCYCGCTAGGGAAAAAGCATATTTGGAAATTACTGCTGTAGATTTAGGCCCACGTCAAACACTCATTCAAAGGCCTTACCCTAAGTGTGTGCTGGAAACGCTGACTGTGCAGTGTCTTAGAAGGAACTGCATCACTGTTAATTGCTGTAAGTTAACTATGACCATTTTCTGAGCTGCTTATTTCCTTAATGAGAGATAAACGGTTAAACACACACTATTATTAGATGTGTCTTTCCTTTCATTCTTGCCTGTCAAACTTCATTGTCCTTACAAGCTTCTTACGCTTTGTCCGCCACTTCACATATCCACTGTCACTATCTGTGCACACAGAGAGGATGGCCGTACAGCAGTCCTGCTTTCTCTTTCTAGAGCAATTGGATTTTGTCACCTTTCACAGGCACTGGATTTTTAGTATCTGTGTGTCTTCTCTGACTAAGGCATCTCTCTCTGTTACTTGAATCCTTTAAATAACTCAGCCATCTTCATCTAGGAAGTTAATCTGGTCTCCTACTTACTCCTAATATCCTTCTCCAGAAAATTCCTATTTATTTCCTTTGTCTTTACTAATGCGATTATTAGTAGGAGTTGGCAGATCTGCTGCTGTTGTCCAAGAACCAGAACTCTCCAGCAGAAGGCAATACCCCCGTAAATGACATTTTTTTGGGGCAGTCTCACATCAAAATACTTATGCTGGGGATGAACATAAGTACATATTTTATGCTTTTTGATTCAAGGTTTAATACACTTGAACTAGATTAACCCATAGTTTAACAGCTATTACAAAAATGGTATGATGGAACTTACAGCTCCTTCCTGATTTCATTGCCTTTTCAGACATTTTTTCCAAGCAGAGCGCTGTGATTGTTAGAGGAGCTTTACAACTGACAAGGCGGATGCAAACAGCGAAAGCCACAGCAGCAGGGTGTCGCACAGCCTCCTTCCCAGTGCCACCGAGAGCATCTAGTCAGGTGTGGGGAGGGAATCCAACCCATTACCTGCRGTGCCGTCTACTTCATTTACATCAACAAGCACACTGGTCATGGTAGACCAGTTATGCATTTAAACTAGTTGGCTATAAAGGCTACACCCTATTAGTGATTTCCCTAACACCATCTTCTGTCAATTCCTTTTTCAGACTGTGTGCCTCTGAATCAACTGTCTGCAAGGGGTTGTCTGCTGCACTTCAAATTCCCAGGACTTCTCTCCGGTTTTGCACTTAATCAGCAAAAAACTTCTCTAGCGTATCGCCTTTTCATAACTGATCCTGCAAACCTTTCACATGTAATCTCACTCTTGGCTCTTAGCTTTGAAAAGCCAAATGACTCTTAGCTAACAGACTGACATACGTTATTTTCATTATATTTATTCATCTTGAATAGGATCAAGCCAATCACTTCCAGCAGACCAAAACATATGGAGAATGAACAAGTTACTGAAGTATCTAGGGATTGGTCCACTAACTGCTTGAAGATTTAAAAATCTGGACCATAAGACTAACCAAAGAATTAACACGTGAACAACAAAGTAGCTGTCCTGGGATAGGATGGGGTTGACTTTTCTATGCCTTTTGCATTGATTTGATCTGAGCTATAGCCTATTTGGAGACCCATTATCTAACTTCCAAATAAGCCAAACTCCTCAAATAACCATTTTCCTACTTCTCTTAAACCATGACCTGGAATAATTTAATATCGCCACTTCCAAACCTGTTCACAGTGCTTCGAAAAACACCACAACTACCGCAGGAAGGAAAAACTACCTTTCATCTTTGACTTTTTCCTTTTATGTGAAGGGAGGGATAGGTGAGATGTAATTACATTGCTGGTATGGTCAAGTGAAACCCAACACAATTGCCATGAAACTGTCAAGGACGACGCTAAGTTACAGGTCTTCCCCAGGTTACATTTCTTTTCAAATCCAGAGTTTCTCACCTCCTCCCAGCTGCTCTTTGGTGGGTCCTAAGGGAAGAAAGCCAGCACCTCAGTGCTGTATAGCTTTTTGAAGGTTTCATTTACATCTTCCATACTGCCACCACGCACACTTTTTGTGTTTGTGCAAGGAAATCATCATTCATATCTGCACAGCTTTAGGCATACCTAACTGAGACCTCAGTAAAACCAGCCTCGATCAGGGGCACTGTATACATCTGAAACGGAAATCCTTGAGAAGTGTTTTTATCCACATCATCATACAATATTATTATCTTGTACTTAGATAATTTTGAGTCCAAAGGAAAAAAAAAAAMCACTTTAATCAAGGGACAGAATTGAAATTCAGTGCTCATGCTAGTGTGTAAGACCAAGGATTAGGACTGGAAAGAAGTGGAAAATCCAAGTCTCAGAGTAACAGTTTTACACTCATCAGGTTGTATATGACTGCCTGCCTTCCACCCTCAGTCCCTGGCACAAAAGCCATTAAAAGATAGCATAATGTGGAAAGTAACAGCTGCTTCTTTTCCTAGAAAACCTTCTAAACAAGGTTATGCTGCTTTTTCCCCAAACTGAAAAATAAAATAGGACCATTTTACCATGAAAATGTAAAACAGTGCTTCATTCTCTTGTAACCAGAGAGAACTCAGTTTGGACAGCACTGGGAAAAATAGCTATTACCATTGTAAATAAAGACTTCATTGAATTACAGGACTTGAAAGATGGTTTTGAAGGGTTAGCCAAGTTTTTCCCCACACTAAATAAAATTAATAACATTTCCAACCTCAGTGAGAACAGCATGGGTGGGAAGCGATAGTCTATCCAAAGCGGAGAATTCTTTGCAGAATTTGATTAGTTGCAGAAGGAAAGAGGGTGGAGACAGTCTACAGTTAAGCCAAGAAAAACAATAAAGTTGTTCAGAGAGTAGCAACACTGAAAACCAAAATGATAATTTAGGATTATGCGATATATCGATGCAAATGTGGTGGTAAACCACTATAATAATCAGTATGGATAAATACAGACAATTCAAACAGAATCGACCTTAAAAAAAAAAAAAAAGAAGAAGGAATAGACACGAAAAAGCTTCACATTTCCTTCTAATTTAGCACACTAATTTAACTTCCATCTCAGTTTCTGCATAAATCAGTGTTTATAGAGCAGACCAGAGTTTCAGCCCCCAGTGCTTCTATTTGTCACATAGCAGGTGACGCATGGTAGTGAAATGTCATGTTCCCATTTGTTATCTTTAGGGAGCTGAGAAAGACTGATAAGGTAGATTGAAATCAGTGGAAACAGATCTAGCTTCCTCAAGCTGTATTTTGTAGCRGCTGAGAGAAAGGACAGACATCAATTCAAAGAACATATTCGCTGGCACAAGAGGCTAGAGGGAAGCCTGGGTGTGCTTTGTGTAAAGTTACTATGCGGGACAGACTGTATCTGCTTATCAGGTAAACATTTTGCAGAAAGGATGAGATGTTTCTCAAGACAAAGAGCAAAACTTTACATTAGAGGTCCAAAAATTATCTCCCCAACATAGTATTTATATCCATAAGAGGCCTAATTCTAAGATGCTCAATGAATGCATTTCAACAGCTGAGCAAAAACTGGGAACTCCAGCACAAAGCTTGTGCTTTGCTGTTACAAAAAAATGCACACTCTACCATTGAGACTAAATAACCGATAAGAACCAGCAAAATATTTTGCATTGCTATTTGGCATATTTAGCTCTGTGACATGCTGCTTATCTCAATTTCAAGTTGTAGGATAACATTTTTAATACATGCAGAGGCAGTAAATTAGCATTGCAGATGCATGAAAGTATCCAACAATCTATTCAAATCCACCTCACAAAATGATATTAATTAGCAAAGACTGTAGCTAGATATCTTCGGGTAACATGAGATACCTTATGTTATCACTGACTGCAGGCTTTTTGTCCTTCTGGGTCTAAAGCATTGGTCACCTGGTTGTGTTCACATTAGAGGAAAAGTGCGCCGGCTGAAGCCCATACAGCGAATCCCTGAAAATACATATTAGTTTGACTGCGCAGAGCACAGCAACTGTGATCGTCAGCTTCACCGTCCGCCATTTCAGACGGCATTAGAACATCACAGTGGCACCGTATAATTTCAAAGAAGCACTACTATAATCATTAACTTTATTTTCACTAACTAAGATCACCAGGCATTCAAATGGCAAGTGAACATGAGCTGAAACACAATTAACTTTCCTTTTTTTTTTTTTTTTTTTTTAACAGACTTATTCTCAAAGGGATTCTGATTCGCCACCATCTGTAGATAACTACTACATGATGCTTTCAGAGGCTTAAAAAGCTTTCGAAGATGTTTGACGTGTCACTGCTTAGCTATCCAACAGCAGTGAAGAACAGATGATGGTTTCAGCTAAACGTAAACAAATGCTTTGCCGGGGTGCCATACACCAGCCCCTCTCAGCATCGGCACTTATGTGAACTCCTCTGCTTCCCTGCCAGCCTAAGCACACTCAAGGTCAAGTACGTAACAGTTCGGGGTCTGTTACTTTGGCCTAGACTCTCATTGATCCAAATCCTCTTCCCTCCCCTCCTGCTGCATCTAATTAAAACACTGAACTCTCGGTTGCAGTTCACGCTGTGCCAGAGATCAGCTCACCTGGGCTGTACCCAGCCCTGCCCTCAGCTTTGTTGAGTGCCATTGCGGGAAGAGCAAGACGAAGGAGCCGCCTGAGCCGAAGACAGGGTGGGAGACGGAGCGGCTCCTGGGGTAACCTGGTGGCCATGCAGACAGAAATAGATCACCTCACCAGCCGCTCATGAGGCAGCTCCCTCGCTGCCAGGTGATGTTTACCCACGTTAGCCAGCCTGCTCACTGCGCTCCTTCCCCTGCCCTTCTGCTGGGCTACTCCTGACCACCTCGCCTCGTCTCTGCCCAGTCCTACGCTCTATCTCCACCRACTCCATCAAGGCTGCGCAATCAAGTCCCTCCCAGTGGTTGTTTCCTGGTCTTAGTATCTAACACCAGCAGAACACTTTCTGCACCCTGGACTGGTGTAATTTCTCCTTCTAAATTCAAACCACAGGCTCTTGTCCTATCAGCTTCTCCTAATTCACTTTCCTAACGATAGTTTAAAGAAAAGAGATTACCTCAGAATTATTTATAGCATCCTGATGATTCACATGACTTCTCTATCCTCACTACTGATGCTTCTTATTCCTTGAACACATGCAATGAGCCCTCCGTTCCCCTTCCACATTTTTTATCCTCTAATCTTCCATTTCCTCTTTTCTCAATGTTAATCAGAAGAGACCTTAGATAGTCACTGCTGTGAAACAGAAAATTATTCCTTCATTATTGTGTAGATGGTGAAAAGTAGTATCCAAGAAGGAAAAAACAGAAAGCACTTACAGAAATAAAAATACAAAATGACATAGATGAATATCTGAATTAAGAAATAATATTTCTGTTATTCTTACAATGAGTTCCAGTGGTGGGTCTGAATTAAAGAACAGTTGGGACAGATAATTTAAAGCATTTTACTACATYTGGACAGAGTATTGTAAGAGATATTTTAATATACTTAGAGCCAACTGGTCTCTTAAAGCGAGGTAGGATGTCCAAAAATCTGGCGTTAAAAACAGCATCCATGCTATCCTTATTTCCTCCAAGGACTTTGTTTCAGATGATAATTCTTGTTCTTATTTTTTTCATCCTTAACACTAACTAGAATATCCATGCAGATGCAGCAAACTAATAGCAGGTGTAACCACCATCAGCCTCCCCCAAACACATATGGAACTGATCACACTTCAAGGATCTCATTAGAAAAAAATTCAAAATAAGGGGTGGAGGACAAGAATCCAGAGCCCACATCTGGTTTCTAACAATCTGAATTAACACCCTGCCTCCAGAGCTTGTGGTGCATGCTAATCTTGTTAGTCTATTAATTTGTTCATATTCTCACAAGGTTTTTCATGTCTTGGATCAACTTTTATCAGAAATTTTTTCATGGGCACTTCTCTTCCCATTCATGATTACACAATTTCCCTACGGCAACTACCACAAATTCCCCTATTAAATAGTGGCATTATGAAAGTATTTAAGTTGTCTTTTAATGCAGTTTTGCAGCTGGAATTAAAAGGTGAGAAGCCAGTACCATACAGTAATAGCTAGCTGTACTGTTGGGGAATCTTGTTGGACAGGATCCACCGTGTGATTAACTACGCAGACAGCAGGATGAAAAAATTCATACACATTCTTGTTCAGTCTCTGCCTAGAAGCATGTCGGAAGCACGCCTGAAGAAAAATTGCAGCTAAAGATGTGAGCGATCCTAATAACAAAGGAACTACTACCATCCTGCTACAGTATTATATTTCCTCCGACACATGTATTTTAAAAGGAGTCTTAACCTGGGATTTTTACTACATTGGCTGTAAAATAATACATGTACTGTAAATTTTCAGAGGAATGGCAGTGGAGTGATTAGCTTGGCTTCTCTCTCTGGCAAGTCATTCTTTCCCTTGCATCTGTCCGTGACCTTGTGGTAATTAAGAGGAAAGGAGAATAGGCTGACTAGTAACCGAAAATGGGATTTATTTCCAGCTGTTTCTCTGTTTCATTAGATATCGCCACTTCACAAGTCCCTCATATGGTCAACATTATCTATATTCAAAGGCTTCATATACATGGCTGATGCATTGCCTAATGGAGGAATGTACACAGATGTTAAGTAACACAGACCTCTGCTTTACTGCTGTTTGTCATGACTCGTGTTCAGCAAGGTGCTATTCAACAGATGAATAGCTTCTCAGATATTAGCTGCTCCTTCACAGAATGAAAATGTTGGTCCAGTTTCAAGTAATTATCTCATTTAATTGGTGTGGTTTGCAATACTGATCTGCTAAAGACACTAGCTGAGTAATTCTAATTTGGGAATAATCAAGTACTTCCCCCATGAGTATTATTTTCTAGAATATTATCTGCCATGGACTCACAGATCTACTTCACATTTTTATGTGACTCAAATGGGTGGACGTAAAGTTACAACAGCAAAGGGACACAGCCTTCTGTAACAGAAAATATAGCACATATTACCAGATCACCATGTGTGCAATACAAGACTGGGAGTCAAGAGTCTATTCCTGAGTCACTAATTTAGCTGGGAATACAGTTAATCCAGCTTTGTTAGGACAAAGTTTTCCTTTTTCTAAAATGGGCAGGCACACCGCATACCATTATTTCATAGGGGTTTCTGAGGCATGGCCAGGCTTCATAAAATGCATGAAATCTGTCAAATGAAAGGATCTAACAACTGGTTAAAAACACAAAACAAACAACATCATTCACTAATATTCCATGTGACCCACCTTTTCCTTCAGCTTTCTGATTCAGTTTCCTCGCAGATGATTGCTCAGGAAGCTGAAGCCACAGATGCAAAACAGCCTGAAGCCATCGGATGCTTACCTAATGCTGGCATACAGAATCCAGCCTAGTGTGTTGGCACCAAGATGACACAAGAGAGTCAATTCCTGTAGCTGACTCACTGTTGGCTTTAGGCGTAGTACAAAATGTATTGTTTTGAAGAAGGCTGAATTGGAGTTGTCTGCTCCATGACACATACATTTGTTAACTTCTCCAGGGAGCGTACAATTAGAGACAGAGCTGATCTTGACAATACTTCATACCATCAACCATGTGATATATTTTTTTTAACAGTGTCAAAGATCATGCCTTTATGACAATAGCAGGAGAACTTCACGCTTTTTGATGTCGCTTGCAAATCAAGATAATAAACACTAGTACAAGTTGATATATAACAGACTAGAGAGGGGATTGCACTGGCACAGAACCTGAAGGTATTCACACATTGAAGGCTACAGCCCACAAGACCTGTAACACCAACTGAGGCTGCCCCATGAACAACAGAGACACGGAGGCTCAGTGGAGACTGTCAGGGATGTGGTGCTAAGAGTCACTGCTATCAAAAGGTTTAAATGGCAATGCCTACTTCAGTCTGGTGAAATCAGCACTGCAAGAGGCCTTTCATCTGTTCACCAAACAGATGTACTTGTTGCAAAGCAAGCTTCTGCTTCCCTTAGGTGCAGTCAAGCTGCATACCTGCTCTGTGGAAATCAACCTCTCCAGGTAACAAAATTCTGCTTCCACATCTATCCAACTACCGTTTCAACCCAGCAGCCAGAAACTCAGTAAATTAAGAGAGTGAAAATAATTGACCTCTTCTAAAAGGATCATGAACCAAGCCTCATTTTACATAAGATGTTCAACAGCCTCCAAGTAGCAAGAACTTCTGGTCATGAGCACCTAGCAGATACTAAGCTTGTGACGAGAGCTCAAGGAATCTCCACAGTCCCTAACGGACACAAATCTTCTCCCAGGGGCAGGTAGGCAGGACACACAAACCTTGCACCTTGCACCAATTTCATCATCCACCAGTGTTAAATCCAGGACAGAGATTATTCTCTTTCATTTCCTTCTCTTCAGTGTAAGGAGCTTTCCTCTCCCTACAAGGATGGGTTTTCTACCATACTTTTGTTCCCTGAAGTAATCTCCACTTAATTTTCTGTCTCACTTAAAGTCTCAAGGGACTGCAGTACAGTGCACTCCAATTTTTGCCAAGTGTATGCTCAGCTATATCCTCTGTCAGCCCATGCTGCAGGATTTCATGCCCAATAACAATATGATCTTTTTCACATGGCACATATGTCCTCTGCTGACACATGCCCTTTGTTTATTCTGTTCCTTCTCCCTATGCACTCAGTGGGATCACTGTGCACTTATYTATTGCTTTTGCCAAGCATTTGACTAGTCCAAGAAAGAGATACAGAAAGACTGTACAAAAAAAACCCAGTCCCAAAATAGACTTAATCCTTRTGTTTGGTCTCCCTTTCACCAGACTGCCTGCTGGCAAAAATTCACATCCCTGTTCACTGGTATGCTTTTTTTGGCTGCTGGTATCTTGGGAACATCTCAACAGCTGGATTTTGTGCAAACCTATATTCATATGATCTCATTATAATTTCATATATGGACATTTCCAAGATGAATGTGCTGAAGAATGCTTTCTCTGATGGTAATCAGTTACTGACTAACTTTTCAGAAGACAAATAGGTTTGTATCATATTCTTTCTGCTGTTCTCCAATCTTCTGTCTTGCACTTGAAAAATCTACTTTGCAATTTAATGATTTCTGTCACATACCCTGGATTTTTTGTACTTCATGTTGCTAGTTAAGTTGTCTTCATCTGTAGCTTCATTCTGAGTATTTGTAAATAACAAAAGTCATCTTAGGTAATTAACAAAGATCATCAAAATTCTCAGGACAGGTAGTCCTACTGAAAACCAGAATCCCACTTGGCAGAAGTATTCTTGCTGGCTGCATTTCCCTGCAGTGGAAAAAGCTTCTCTCATTACAGAAACAACCCCTGGAGTATGATACTAGAGAAAACCCTCACTATTTTGTTTAGTTCTCCATGGCTATCAGACCAGCACCTCACGATGGTCAGACATAGCACAATATGTAAAAATAAGAAGCAAGTGCCTTGGCGGGACTGAATTGTTCCAGGAGCCTGAGAGCAATTCAGGAGGAACCTCGAGGAAATGTGCTGCAAAGGGGGTGAGTGACCTCAGCAGAGGTGGTCTGGAATGGAAATTGCGTTATTTTTTATAATGTGTTGAAGGGAAAACTGATTCAATGAATGCTCATTGCTTTTTGATAGTATGATATAGAGGACTGCAGAGAGCATGCAGAAAAGCATCCACGAACAGGCTCCCTTTGCAGTACAGAGAATGCATCGGGTGATTCTGCTTAAGAAAGGACAAAGGTAAAGGACAAACACATTCAGAAAACAGCAGCCAACTATTCATAAATATTCTTCTTCTGCCCCTCAATCTCCTCTCTCCAAACTGTCTGCAGACAACATGCAGATAATCTCTCACTTCAAAAATCATAGCCTACCACATCAGCGTCTCATATTCAAACAGCATAAACCAGAGTGGACTCACTGTTACCTGTCGCAGGTCCTCCCTAAAGACCTGTTTATAACAAAATTAAAATTTACAAAATTTTTCAGCAGGAATGATAAGATTTATTCTCAAAACAAGAATTCGTAAAAAATGCAGTATTGCTATATAGTGTTTTAAGCCAAAACACCCAGAAAAACACTGCCACTCTAATTCTCATAGCCAATTTCATTTTTATTTCATAAAAATGTTAGCTTACTAGCACCAGCCCTGAGGGCTCAATACACACCGAGGTTGTTCTGTGCTCTGTTCGTTTTGCTCAGTGCTTCAATGAAGTTACCAGCTAAATTCCAACCACAGAATCTTTACTACTGAGGCTATTTTGCCTTGTAATTGAGCTTACAATCTAACTTGATTTGGAAGTCACTGAGGATGATTATACTTTGAACTCTATGATAGCATCTCTACAGGCTCACTTTCAGATATCATATTCAAATAACTTGATTTTCTGACTGCTAGAGTGGTGGTAAAGACTAAGGAAATCTGTGCCAGTTTGCAGGGTTTTATTTTCAATAGTTAGAACACTGTTTATCCTGGACAATGGCCTTTAGGATTAACTAGGACACCTTAACGGCCTTTCACCTTTTACGTGCAATAGTTTAAAAAAGGTAACTCAACTTAAATGAATATGAGGAACAACACCTGGAAGGAGGTATCTTAAGTCTTTGAACACCAGTCTAGTGGGGTCAAAGATTGACACTTATCCAGTTAGTACCCATGACCCCTCAAGACAAACAATTAATGTTTAATTAAGATCCTGCTAAAAAAAAAATTCACACATTTGTCAGAATACCATTAGCAGCGCTATTTTTGCACGTGATGTTACCAAGTCTAACCTATTTCAAAAACCTGCCAAGCTGATAAGAGCTCAGACAGCTCCTTGGGAGCTCCTATGACACTGTCCAAACATAAAGCACCACAGACAGTTGCCACCTCCCACAAGACTGCCACGCTTCATACCACCCCAAAAAGATGTTTCTGCAGTCTTCAAAATGAACAAACAATTGAAAAAGCCCTGTAAGCTCACAAGATCTAAAGATACTGTGTTTCCTGGTGCTCCTGCTTTCCCCACCCTAGATGAAATCCTACAGGGAAAGAAACATCCAGCACCCCTTCCTCCCTTCCTCTTCTTGCTCCACTTGCTGTATTTACAGGATCCAAAGCTCTTCAGCACATTCCAGTTGTAGTTTGTGAAAATAAATACAAGGGTAAAAAAAATAACTTTGGGGAGCTTGGATCACTGCCAGCTTGCCTGGGTAACTGGACTTTGCGTGGAGCTGGAAGGGTGTTTTTTAAAAGGAGGGAAGCAGAAGAGAACAGCTCAAGAATCTTGGCTCAGCCTGGGCATATTTCCTCCTAACTCTGGCTAAACCTCAGCACGAACGGCTGGACGGAGGAGTTGATGCGAAGCTGGGGAGGGAGGCTGCGGGGCTCTCCACCAGGACTACGGCAGAGCTTGGAGAGGCTGAAACCATGCTTTTCCTTTGGGCGCTGGCGTTTATTTTACTCCTGCAGGAGCGAGATCTTCTAGGTAAGTGATTCCGAGCTTGCAAAGCAGAAACTATAGCCTAACCATAGCATGGTCAAAGCCTTTGCATGGGGTGGGAGGGGGAGGTAAAGAATTGCTTTATGGGTTTTATATGAAGGTGACACAGGTATGTGTCAAAATTCTGTGGGAATATTGTTTTTAACAGGAAAAACTCCATTTTTGTGCTATTAAAGTCCGTCCTGGAGGCATATTGCTTTGGTAGAGATTTTTCTCTTCTCACGGGAGATACTATCACTGTATTTTCAGAAATTTAGAACCRCATTCAGGTGCTGCAGCCAGTGCCCTGCATTCCCATAATTACTGTTCTGGCAGCCTTATTAACATACACACTAATCCCCTCAGAAATGAGATGAAGCTCAAGGTGAATAGAGAAAGTTTTTCCTTTATTCAAACCCTTCTTTTTAGATTTGCTGGTAACAGCACCACATTTTTTTTCTCTTCTGCTTTGGATTACTTATTCCTGAGATTTTGAGGCACATAATGTCTTCTCCAAATGCCTTGGGAGTATGAACACAGAACATCTGATAAGCTTACATCTGAATTTTACTTTCATTAACAACAGATTAGTGCTGGAATAACCTGTAAGCACATTGTAGCTGACGGTGTGACTGAAAGCTATTCAGTTTGGCAAGTTCAAGGGTTTGTAGTCCCCGTGTAACCACAAACCTGGCTTCCCAGCCTGTTTGTATTACGCGTTTTCTGCTAGCTGAGGCCCGGCTTTATTTTCCCTCTGCTCTTACTTCTTGACAACATACAATGTTTGTATTTCATGGCAGGCATGTAGGTTTCCATTACAATCAAAACATTTCCTGAAAAACTGTTAGTCCCTTCTGCCCCCAAGTCCTAGTCACTCTTCCTTGCCCTGACTCCCTCCCACCCAACTGGCTTTGTAATGTTTATCAGTGGTGAATTGAAATATGAATACCCCAGCAAGGGCACTCTAACTTGTTCTCACTCCACAAGTACTCACTATCCTCTTGTGAGCTTTGCCAGCTTCACAAAAAAATTGTGAAATTAAAGAAGAAAAAAAAAAAAAAAAGCTGGAAGAATGTTTTTGTTTCTTCCCCCAGAAGTATGGTTTTAAGCTGAAATCATTAGCAAACTCTGATAAAATCCAGCTAAATCGAATAGTATTTGAATAACAACTGCAGTACCCAGTATCATGCCAGGTGGTAGCTACTCAGCGAGGGAATTGTTTTCACTGTCTCAATGGTGTACTTTATGTAAGATGGGAAATTTTGTGCCTGTCACAGCCAGGGGAGTACCCTGGCTGGCTGACAGGCTTGAAAAAGTCATCCCCACTTTCCCTTTGCTACCTTTGAGTCGCGGAATCTAACTTTTGATTTCCTTACACATCCTTCCTCCCAACCCCCATGGGTTCCTCTTAAAAATGGTTCGGAGTTGGCCAAAGTAAAATTTATGTTTTAATTCAGCCACTAATATGAACAATCTCATATTCACAGAGCTCAGCCTTCAAGCAGCTCAGGAGGCGAGGCTGGCGCGGGAGCCCTTGTGGATGCAACCACGGGCTCCTGTCTAATGGCTGCAGTTTCTAGTTCTTTTCTGTTGTTGCTGGGTTAGTTTGTGGGGTGCTGCTCAAATGTAGCATACAATGTAGCCTGGGGCACTGGAGCATTCAATACCTGCCCCATTTAAATGTGTTTCCATTCCTACAAAAACCTCTGGGCAAATTGTTCCGAGGGGTGCAGCAYCCCAACAGCACAGTCTTTGCTGCATGTTTATGCATGGCAGAGAGGTGACCTGGAGTCCTCAGGTAAACAAGTACCTGGCAAGCAGGCTGGCCCCACTGACATGCTCCATTTAGCCGAGCAAACCAAATACTGAGCATGCTACGAGGGAGACAACAACAGGAGAGCTCCAGTGGAGGCATTGCTGCTCAGTACTCCACACTGTGGTGTGATTTGTTTTTAAACAGCAGAAGTTTACTTCGGTTTTAACTACAAGTTAAAGTAAACCAAGTGTAAGAATGTTTTTCTTCATTCTGCTAACATATTATGACTTCTCAGAATATTTTGGATCCTCTGATATACACATGCAATATTAAAGCTGAGAAGATCTATAAACTAGACTATTGCCTAGAAACTGGAGAGAAAAAAAATCCCTTCAGAACAGCCTGCTTTTGCCCAAAATTGACTTGCATTCTCACAGAACAGCGTTTTGCTTCCAGGAGATAAAACTACTGCATTGTAGAATTAAATCCACAACAAAAATTTATGAGAGATGTCCTATCTTAAACCAGACTTGGACTCATATTTCTCTACTAATAAACTAGTAGTGGTTTAACCTATACCCACGTTATAGGTATTTTCTGTCCTTACAGAAACCTACCGGCATTATTGTCTCCAATGCAAGGATTGCAGTCTTTGCAAACACTCATCTCTGAGCTCCAACAAGGAAGGAGAAAGAAAGTTTGTCACAACAAAGTATACCCAGATGTAGGTGTGTTTCTTAAAACCATGAGGCATCTGAAGATATGGGTTCTGTACAGAAGTGAGCCTTTTTACAGATTTTATATATCTGTAGAACCCTATGTTTTGTTAAAAGGAATTTATTAAGTTCTGTGGACTTTGTAACCTCCATGTGTAAGGCAAAGGTTAATATCAAACTCCAAAAAGTCAGGGGTTTAGAAATACAGGACTCCTGCTGTTCATCTGCAGGATGCAACTGTATTTATAAACGCAGCTGATCTGCTCTGGTGGAAACAGTTGTGAGTCTTGGCCATGAATGCCAGGATCTAGTATGTATGTATGTATGCATGCATATATGTATGTGTGTGTGTGTGTATATGTATATACATATATATATATATATCACTATTCTACTTCCTGAGTTATTGCAGAACACGTGAACTGTGGAAAATATATCTTCAAGCAAGTTCTTAGATTTGTTTAAGTATTAGAAAAAAACTACAAGGATATTCTTTCATTGTACTATCATATTTCTTTCTACTACCATAACTTACTCATATGCAAACTGGATATCCAAAACAACCACAGAGCTGACTAGTAAGTCACAGACTCACCTCACTCACTCCGCATGACCGTAGCTCCTATTACTAAACACAGACCAAAAGCCATGTCCTCATAAAATTGAAAAACTCTTTATCCCCAGATACCAGTGGTCATCCTCAAATTGATGGTGGCATCAAATACTCATGTATCTCACCTCCTCCATTCTCAAATCACCCTTAAGCTCACTCAATCTACACAACTTACATTCTTTACATACGCTACAGCACGGCTCCTCTTCTTCCTAAAACGGCTCATCCCCTTCTCCACAGACACATATGTCCTATACAGCTACTAACTATAATCCTTCTAACACTTTGCCTTAGTTTCCAAAACAAATACATATTCACACAGAAATAAATACATAATAAAGGGAAACTTTTGTTTGCAGCCCAAAGCATCAGGGTATCCCATTGTAAGTTACAGCATGAATTAGAGTTACCTACCTGCAAATTACGTAGCTCACGTCTCTTATCAGTCCAATTCCCTGTAGTCATTTTCCATTGCAGCAACAAGCACAAGAGGATATTCCCTGCTGCTTGTTCAGAAGACCAGAATGCTGGAAACATATTCCAAGCCAACAGCTCCCTCACAGGAACATTTTGTTGTTATCCTCCTTCCTTTGAATGAAAATATACAAAACTTAACTGCTTCTTACAATCACAAATACGGTAACACAGCAGAAGAAGAAAAGTGCTTTTTCAAGCAGCAATTTTGCTTCTACCAGCCAGCCATGGCAGGGGCCCCAGATTTTGCTGTGCCTGAAAAAAAGAGTGCCCACTGGCAGCACAAACTATCTCTGGCCTTGTACACTCTCTCCCAGTCTCCACGCTGGGTAAGCAAGAGCTGAAGCTCCCTTGTGAAATGAGAATGACATGGATCATGATAGCAAAAACTTCCTCTAAACAAAGTAGTTTTACACAGAAATACGTGGCAGCTATCTCCTCGTCAGGAACAATTTCTATCAAGTCCCATTTCTGATTTTGCATATTTCACAAGCACAAGTGAGGCACGGTAGGACCAGAACACATCACAACATGGCATCTCACATGTAGGTTGATGGGACAGACGAGTTAGAGAAGTGAGAACTGGTAGGCTGATACCCTAACCCACCTTCATTAATGCAATACGTCCCACAGTGCATGAGATCTTCTCTTTGGTCCTTCTCTTTCAGGGAGAAAAGAATGAAAATAAGTTCAATATTAACTGATCTAGGATCAGAAATAATATTCATAGTAGCATATTCTACATCTTGATAAACAGAGTATGAACCAGATCTGCAGGTTTGGAACTTGACTTTCCAATATGGTTATTTAGCTTCTAAAATGAATATTAAAAATAATTGATTTCATGGAAGAATATTATTTCAGGATGTTTCCATTATTATCAGAGGCTCATGAATCTTGGATACCAGAGGAATCCCTTGGGTTTTGTTCCATGTTTGAAATCTTTCCAAGACTTGGCATTCAGGTAGCAGTTGAAGTATACAGTGAATATATAGATTACAGATTAATCCCTAATCAGGCATTAAAAACTTTCAATGTACCTTCTTGAAATGACTTAAAAAAAACCCCAAACTAAATCAATCCTCCCCTGCCCCCCAAATTCCAGAAGAGCTTTCTACTGTCAATTCTTTGTCTAATATACAATGCCTACCTTCCATCTCCCACTTTGGATATTCCACATTTGCCCCGTATGGAATTTGCAATGTCATTCTGCCATAAAAGCTAGAGCCTAATAAAGGTGTGTGTACATATATATATTTATATGCGTGTGTATATATATATATTTGCATGTATATATAAGCAAACCCCTGCAGTTACCTCCAGTGTAAAGCATAGTAACCTATGACAGTATATAAGAAGCTAAGAAATTTTACGTATTTATGACAATTCCTGCAGTCTTTAGTGCAATCACTAAAGGCAAGAATTCCCTTATCTTTAAGCAACTAGAAACTCTAAACTCTAGAAGGAGGTTCAGAGGTGCCTAAATCACAGCTAAGCATTAGGCAGTGTGTTATGGATTATAGCCTGGAAGATGCTCTATGTCCAGTTAAAGATATGCTCCTGAGCATGTAAGAATTTGAAGACAATCTGCGCATTAAAAAGCATTTCCAATACAACATGTTCTATCCAAATCAATTATCTTTGTTGTCCTAACAATAAAATTTGATACGGATTAAGTTATATATACTACAGCTTAAAATTAATTTGGGCACACTGGTGATAATGAAACCGGCAGTGATACAGRAAGTTAATCCAGTACTTCCATATCTAAGCATGCCAACATAATTAAGGGTTGACATAACTGGAAACTAAGTCTGATGCCTTTAAGAACAGCCCCCGAAATTAAATATGACTAACAGTCTTGGCTTAACATGGTCTTAGGTCTGAAAGCGCTAATACTGATAGTATTAGTATCAGTTCAGGTTCAAAGCAATTGAACATTTCTTGTATTCAGCTGCAAGTTAACTCCACCAACCACTTTTGTAAACCATGTAATTTCTTGAGCTAATGCTTCAAAGTTATATACACATGTTAAAGTGGAGTCCAACACTTATATTTAGACAAGGAAAAATTTAAGCAAGGATCAGCAAATCCCTTCAGAGGTCTGTTGCATTCTTCCCAAACTGGCTGGGGGGTTCACCATTTGAACTTGACACTCAAGTTCATGACCTTTTTCCTACTGGAACATAAATCCATTACTACTCCCTTCATTTTCTCATTAAAAGCTATCTGGCCACCTTATGCTATATGCTCCAGGAATAAAATGATACTGCTAAACCTAAGGCAGTGCAAACAAGAACACACAGCATAGTATGTTTTCTTGAAGAGTTATACATGTTCTCCTTTATTCCCCTTGGTCTATCACATGATTACAGGCTTCCTTATTCGCCATCTGGTTCCTGTTTCAATCTCACTTGTCTTTCATTTGGCTTGTGGCCTGCTTTGTTTTACCCCTCCCTCCCTACTGAGCACAACATGAACTCTCAGTTAACTTTCAACACCACACTGATCATAGAATGATGGCAAAGGAATTTTATAGACTTTAAGACCAATAGGGAACATTAGGGTCGCTCAGCTTGACCTTCTCCATAACACAGACCAAAGAACCCAACCCAGTAACTTCTGTATCAAGCCTGCAACTTCAGTTTGACCAGCAATGCATCTTTAGGAAAGATACTTATAAAGGCCTACCAGATCTGTGGGATCGCGTACTTCAGGTCTGTCAGTAACAGCAGCAAATGACAGCGAAGAGACAGTTGCTCAGGTTTATTCTGATGCTTAACATTAGCAACTACTTGGATGATCAAAATGAACCATTTAACAGCATCTGGATAGACAGAATCCTGATGGTCCTTCAAGGGGACTTCTTCAGGGAGTGTGTAGAAGCAACATCTTGGAGGGTTAGGGGAATATATCAAATGTACAGGAGGCAGAGGAGCTTAACTGAGAGGTATTCTAAAACTAAGGCCTTTGCTCTTAACCTGTTTGCTAAGGTTGTTTTAATTCTTACTTCATTGCTCTTTCTATCCCCTGCTATAAGATCAAGTTTTGTACAGTCAGGCTGACCATGATACATAGATCTTTACTCTTCATCATGCTACTTCTTTCAAACATTAAGAATATTCTTCTATTAAACATAACCTTATTAGCAACCAACTCCGAGATTCTCCATTTTCCTGCTCCATCTGCTGGTGTCTGACTGTATCACAGCACAGGGCAGTTCGAACTACTCAGCTTTATGGGCACCATCAACATAGCATGGAGGACTTAATCAGAGGAAGAAAGGCATGGGTTGTTTTCTTATCTTGAACAAGAGTGTTCTGATTCTTGATGGAAAATAACCACCTATACATCAAATAGAATGGACTTCAAGAATTGGCCTGAGCATCTCACTTGCAGGAAGCATCAGGTGGGAATTTAACTGAAAGGTAATGTTCTCTCTGCCATATTGAAACATTAAAACAAATATCTGCCTGAATGAATCCATTAAGTTTCAAATTAGATATTTAAGACATTGAAATATGCCTCCTACACGCTTGCTTAAGCTGTCAGAAGTTGCAAATACCCACACATTTTAAATACGTAATTTATACAGCATACAAAGAACAGTTTCCTTTTAAAAGCTGTTAGCTTTAAAATTTACTATCAAAGGTTTCTGCATTTATGCATGTGCTTTGACACATAGGCAAGTAAAAATTCTAATCTACATTTTAAAAATGTTTCTTCAGCAACAAGAGAGCAAGTACATGGAAGTATCTTAAAAGGCCATTAGTCTTTTTCTTACACGGCTTGCAGCCTTCCATTCTTCACCCCCTTTACAAGGTGACTGCTATTATTACATGAGGTAGAGATGCTGCTGGAGAAGGTCAGTGCCAAAGGCAGACTGTGTCATTTTCTTTCACCAACTGCAATACAGAGAAGGGCAGCACTCATAAGCAACATGTGATTCTCTTTGAGCACATGGAAATTATTGCTTCAGCTGAATTGTCTGACCATAGTGACCCAGATACGTGCCCTATTTACAAGGGACTGGATGTGTCCCATGAACAGCCCGTCCCAGAGATAAAAGGCTGTGGGTTAAGGGCTAAAGCCAGACAACAAAATAACAATCAGGGTTTTTAGCAGCCAAAGCCTCAAGCCAAGGCTCAGAAAACAGAAGAAAACTACACTGGCCAAAGCACTGACCACCCAGCCAGCAGCAGCAACCACCCACCTGAAGTACCCTGTTCTGGCATGGTGGTGAAGGGGCAATCGCAAGTGCAAGAGCACCTCTGCTCCAGTGTGAAAGTCGCTAACCAGACACAGACACGCAGGCCCTGGCTGAGAGGGTTTCTGCTGGGTCAGCCCTCAGCCAACTCCATACTGTGAGGTCTGGGAACTAGACACGCTTTGGTTTCTACTAACTCTTATCACTCGCTAACAGCTATCAGGTGCTTCCTGAGACACTTAGGCTTGGACTATTTGTCAAATTTTTTAGGCACTGTGCTAGTCCCGTGGTTCTGGGTAACATCTTACAGTCCTACCAAACTAGGATGAGACACTTCCTCCTCCTTCGGTAAGCCCATTACAGTTTATAATGAAGCAATGTGCTCTGAGTGCCGGAAAGCTGTCTGTCTCAGTGTCAGAAGAGAGGAACCAACCACCCCAAGGAACGAAGCACTACTGAGTCCTGCATTTCACAGCAACACCTTTACCTAGTTCTCTAGATGTGCATGTGTACACAAAGCTGTGCAGTGTTTTGCTAACCTCACAGTGAGATGCAACAACCTTACCTTGGCTATACATAACCGAGCATGGCACACCCTGCTTTGAACAAATGGCAGAGTCATCCATCATATGTAACCTCCCCATCTACGTACACCTGCCTATAGTAGCAGTCAGCACAATGCTGAGGTTTGTGCTGAACAGAATCCTCCTTCACACAGAAAAGCTAAGCTAAAGGAATGATTAAAGTGGCATTTTGGGTAAGACCTTATATAATTTCTGCTTCAAAAAGTCACTTTGTGGATTTAAGGTCCTATATCAGGAAAAAGGTGAAAGGAGACCCTGCACAGTGCCAACATGCCATTAGGCAGTTTAGAAAGGCCAGAGAGTCTCTGGGTCAGAGTCCGATTCGGGCAGGACAGACAGCTACTTCTGCTTCTCCTACAGCAGAGCTCTGGGCTTTCTTTAATGGACCAGCATGATGTAAGATGCATGATCATAGAAAGAGAAGTGGCCAACACTAACTTGAGCTAGCCAACATTAACCGTCCTGCATTTCCATTTCTAGGGAACGGACAAAACTAAACAAGGCTGGCACGTAACTGATGGCTGGCCAAAAGCTCCTTTAACAACTGCATACAACTGGTGCTGGCCTTCACCCAAACTTTCCATCCAGCCTTGTGATCCAGCCATCTACAGCTAGGTTAATACAGCGAAAAATAATGTCGTGGGAGATTCTTAAATTCTTCCATTTGCTCTTAGTCCACCTAATGATTTCTGCTGCCTCTTTTCACAGTTGTAGTTAGATACGGGAAAGTTCCCAGCAGTAAACAAATGATCCGCAGTTACCTCATCACCATGCCTTCTGCTTGCCCTTGGTCCTCACTCCAATGTGATGGGTGGCAGTTCAGTGTACAGCTGAATCGGGCCATCAGGCTTGGTGCTGAGAGCTAGAGTTGGGAATATTGGAAAGGTGGAAATTTTATTAATCTCTGACAGAAAAATGGAACTTACTTTGGTATTATCCTATTATTAGGAAAGCCAAGGTTTGTAGACAAAGASTGGTCACTGCTTTGTAACCTCCATTTCTGACACAGAGTTTCAGTATCTCCGTATTGTTCCAGCCATGATGGAAAACACATGTAAATAAGCAAAGATTTTGAGAAATAGCATGGTTCACTTGACCACTAAGTTACAAGGCAACAACACTCCCAAAACACCGACAGCAGCAACAAAGGGGAAAAAAAAGGCAACTGCAAAGCAGCTAGCATTTAAGCACCTGCCATGTTTCAGCAGTCGTCTGTAAACAGGTAGATTAATTCTTTGGGATTCTGTCCTAACAGCACCACCTCCTGGTGAATACAGCAAAAAAACCCAAATCAAAATCTTGTTACAAATAAACAACCAAAAATTCTCTCTTAAGCTCTGCCAAAGCAATTTCTAAATAACACCTAGTACATCAGATCACATTTTAATCCTCTCCTCCTCCCTGCCCTCCACCCTCCAATTTCAAGGATACCACTCCAACTCAGAGTACATCTCTGATCCCATCAAACTGCAATCAGGCTACAAGGCTACAATCCTTACTGACACGTGTTTGCCATCATCTGATACCTCCACTCCAGAAATCTTGGCACAGACTTGTGATGAAGCACTGCAGGAGTTCCAAATCACTGCTCTCGCACAACAGTACTGAAGACAGAACTAGTTGCTCTTCTTATGTTTCTTACTGTTCATTATAACACAAGCTCACAGTTTCCTCTTTGTCTATGTTACAATCAAACGACAACAGAACGAGTTACTGATGCTTTCTCGTTATCATAGCTTCTTCAGGCCTCAAACAAGAACAAGACCTAACTTTACATAGAGCAAGATATGTTAACACTTTAGTGGGGTTTCAAATACTCCGCTACAGTCCTATGCACATGTATTAAAATCTAAATGTTACTGGGATGTTGCACAAAAGTTATGAAAAGGAAATTGGCTCCATTAAATCATGGACACCAGCAGGTACTGACCTTTCATGGAGTAGAGCCAGCAGAATGAAATGCTCAAAGAGCAAGAGCTCACGAGTACTGAGAGGTAAATACAGATAACTGACAGAGATAAGTGCCTTTGTACATAGCACCATGTACGAGTGACTTGGTCAGCAAATGGCATCAGCTGTACACGCTTTTATTGTTTCCCTTCCCATTGCAAAATCAGACTGTTATGGACAAGTTTCTGGCACAGTGGAATCACCAGCTTGTATCTATTCGGGGCGTAAGTGGACAAACTTAGCTACTCTTCAAAGCTTTACTGTACCAGCTGCTTCTGAAGAAAGTCTAAGAGGAACCGATGTGTAAGGCAGATCTTCCCAATGCTTAGGTTTTATGCTTGTAGAGACAGAGTTACAGTCTATAAACTTAGCCTACACAAGTAGGAAAAAACAGATTGTGAAAAACAAACACACACACAAATAAAACAAAACAAAAAAATATCCCTGGCAAGAGAAAACACCTTGTTCCAACCAACTGTGACAACGTGTACAGGCAAGGAGACGTTCACAGCACCGAGGTATAGCTGTCGTTATTGGGAGAAATGTTCAATTTCTACCTGGGACTCCTACATTGGTTTCATAAACAATGCTGTTTAGCATGCAAAATACCACTTCAGAAGTCAGAAAGGTAAGGACTGCTATTAAAAAGCTCCTGCTAATTAACTCTGGCTGTTTTTCCAGCTGCTGCAGACCCTGTCAGTGTGTTACCTGGAAGTTTGGGAAGAGGAAGCTGGTGTAACGAACACGATATGATCCACGAACGCTTAGATATTATTGAAGAGGTAAGAGCTATTGTGCTGGCTCCTGGACCTTACCAGACCTCTGCCCCATCCTTTTGACCAAAGAAAAGAAAGAAGAATGATGCTTCTAGACACTGTCCCTTCTTGATTTTATTCTATTCAAGGTCTGACTGTTTTTTTTCAGATGTCATGGTTTGTAACTATCCATAAAGCCATTATTACTAGAAACATAATCTTGATGAATTCTGAACAACTGATTAACCAATCACTGACTATTACATATCAGCCTTTTCTAAAATGTTCATAACAGTGCCTTTCATATAACAATCTCAGAACCGATACTTGTAAAGTTTCACATCTGCTCATGGCTAGATGTGAATTCTGCAGGTGACTCCAAGACTGATGGAGGAATTTCTGCTTGCTCCTGCAGACACTCAAAGAGCTAAATGAACTCTATGACTGGGATTCTAGGAAAGCTGCAGTTTTAATTTTTTTTCCCTGGTGTCTTAAGCACTCAAAAGATACATGTCCAGTGCTAACTGTTCCCAGCTGGGTAGCTGCCAAACTGCATGCTGTTGGTTCTCAAACAGCAACGTTACCTCTCTCTTTGCTCTAGTCCCAGCCCTCTTCTTTCCACCCCATCAGCTCCTCTTATCTTCCATGCAGATTCTTTTCGTGAATATGATGGTGGCTCAGAAATGAGAGAGAATTAAAAACAAATTAATGCAAAGCTCCCTTCAAGAAGTCAAATTATGGGTGATTCTTTATACAGAACTGCTGTAATTTAACTCTTGCGAAACAAAGTTTTAATACTTCACGCCACTAGAGGCCAGCATAACACAAGAAATATTTAAATCTGCGATGCGTGATATAAATTAAATTAGCTGTTAGCATTATGGGACATTAGATTTGCACTTCCGTTAACACATTTGGTACAATTCCTTCCACTTGACCCTTTGACTACCCCCTTTCTCCATTTGTCTCCCTTGTTTTCATTAGAAGGTAATAAAAACAGTGGAGCATCTAGAATCAGAAGTCAAATCACTCCTCAACATCATCAGTGAGACAACATCGAACATCCCCATTGCTCCAGGAACCCCACTTATAGACATTTTTGATGGTAAGTATCTAGTGGGATATAATCTAAGTTGAAAACAGTGTTGCATATGTTATTACCAAATATGTCATCTTTTCTCCCCCCAAGATGTGAAGTAATTCCTTCATTCAATTCAGTGCAGCTAAGGCCTCAGCTGAAATACTGGGTCCAGTTTTGAACACCAGGTTTCAACGACCACTAAAGAGCTGGGGGGAAGAAAAGGGGAAAAAMACCCACCAAACTAACAAAAACCCAGCCAAGGAGCTAGATACATGAGCTACGCAGAAAGGTTGTTAAATTGGGGATGTTTAGTCTAAAGAATATTGAAGGAGCCTACCAGAACGAGTAAGGCTGCCACAAAGATGAAAGCTGTGTTTTCTTCCCCATTGCAAAAGTGAATAAAACAAGAAAT
Organism: Phoebastria nigripes; assembly: GCA_035582835.1. Classification (NCBI taxonomy): domain Eukaryota; kingdom Metazoa; phylum Chordata; class Aves; order Procellariiformes; family Diomedeidae; genus Phoebastria; species Phoebastria nigripes. The sequence continues at coordinate 314,824 of JAYKAV010001278.1, read as the reverse complement.
AATGCAGCAAGAAAGACTCAAGCAAAACACAATGCAAAGCTTTCTTACAAGGACAGTGAACCACTGAAATGATATGACTGTAGTCTCCCCAGCACTGGAAATGTTAAACAAGCATCACACCTTAGAACAGCAGGATGGGCTAAGCAATCTCAAGGTCTCTTTCAGTTTTAAGATCCTGTGATTCTTTAGTTTCATGTGTGGCAAATGAAACAAAGGAGGGCAACAAAATACAAAAAAAGTTTTTGGAAGTATTACCATTTTGATATCTTAAATCCAATTTTGACATGCAAGCCCCTCACACAAAACATGCTCCTGGATAAACGTTTTTGGAATAAATTAAACCACAACAGAAATTATTTGGATGAGACCACCTACTCTAGACAGCTTCTTACAATGCTCTGTCCTCTTCATTCTCTGCCCAAATATCAATAATGCATTTAACAAGGTGAGACATTCCTAGTGGAAAATAAACCTCTTGTGGAAAGATGTGAGCATCCACAGACATGTTTATGAAGTCAGTTTTGTCACTGTTGGTTTTTTTGTTTGCTCGTTTAAGATAGCTGTACATGGGTACATACATATGTGCATACTACAGTGCACTTACATGATAGAAGGTGGGCTCGAAGCAGACAGCAGTAGAGCTTATGTTGGTTTTTAGTTCTTGCAGTTGGCTGTATGGATCTGGTCACCATGACTGATATGTCCTCACCAACTTTGTTACTCATTAAAATTTCCAGTTTTCTGTGAGGGGCAGTTAATAGGTAACAATTAAGTTACTCCCCTGCAATGATAATTTATTTAAAAAAGTATTCCAGTAAAGTGTTACAGTGAATTTGAAATGGAAATACTAAGTCAACCTCGGCATGTTTGCAGCACATATATAGTAAGTACTACTCAGATGGAGCTTGCGACAACTGCCAAATGGCTCAAGAATTGCAGATAGGACCTTCTTTCTGTGATATGGTGAATCAAAGTGACAATTCCCCATTTTAAAGTAGGATTTATGTTTTAAACGATGTTTATGCACAAAGATTGATCCTGATCTTATAACCAAAAATAATTACATCAACTCTCCTCTATACAGATACCAGCTGAGCACTGCGAAGACAGAAGACAGCTGAATGTAACAGTATGGTTGTCATAAACAGTTGCACTTTTGTTCATTTAATAGGCTTGTGTTTCCAGAATTTGAGCAGGGATGAACACTCCTCAGCTGTAGTTTGCCTTCTGTGTTCCTGTGCTTTATAATAAACAGCTATTTGCTTTTAGACACTATTTCAAAGCTTTGTATTTTAAATCTTTCAGAAGCCCTACTTTATCAAAAATGCATTTCAAATACAGCATTCTCAGTAAAAAAACAAGATCAGGTGGGGTCCGGGACTAAGGCACAGCTAACAAACTTCCCGTAATTCAAAAGCTTACTCCTTCCCTGGCAAAGAAGTGAACTCTTGCTACCAGTGTAAATCAATGAAGATACACTTTCAGCTGCAATTTCCTCTCAAGATACGCTTAGATTGACAAAAAAGACTGTATGGAGTGGTCTGGCTTTGGACATAGTCACATTGCTGCCATTGACTGAAACAGGAGTCCTATCTGCACATCCTAGTTGGAATTGGGACTAGTCAGAATTTGTCATTTGGACACACAGTCACCTTATTCTGTAATCTTTACACTCTTCTCCCTTGCCATAGTGACAATGCAACCCAGAATTAATTCCAACATCCACCCCCACGACACCCCCATTTTCTTCCACAACAAACAGCAACAMAACTTCTTCTAGGAAAAAGGACCTGCCTGACCTTTACAGAATGGAGAGAGTGCGTGCATATGTGTGTGAAATAAGAGAAGGAGTTTACACTTTCTTGATTAACACGCAGTCTATTTTCACTGACCTAGCTCCAAACCTCTTCCCCGCCTTGTACTCTTTTTTTCTTTACATGTTTATTTTGAGAACGACAAGCTGAAGAGATGTCATCCATGCTAGCAGAGAATAAAAATTCAGAGTTCCAGGAGTCAGAGAAGAGAAATTACAACATGCAAAATGAAAATACTGAGCAATAACTACAGATTACATATATCATGTATAGACAATTGCTCATCAACAGCACACAAGTCCCTAACTCTTGTCAACACAACAATTTCTGAATAATTCTGTGGATTCAAGCAGAGAACTTCTATGGAAAAACTAAGTTACATAAACTGAGTCATCGCTCACACGTAAATCAACATGAACACCAAAACGCATAGTCTGCAAAGAGTTAGAAGATAGACAGCTTTAATTTCATAATCTCTTCTTACATACATATATTTAAGGCAAAATACAAAACCTTAAAACATTAACCATAGAATCTTTACTACTGTCAACATTACTACTGCCTTATGACAGTTGTCCTAGCGAGAATGAAATGCAGAACACATCTTCCTTAAAAACAATCAAGGAAAGAAAACAGAACTTGAAAAAACTTCTTCAAAACTGTCTTAACTAGACACAAAAACTCAAGGCTGTTCTCTCCACATATCAGGGAGTAGGCTAGCATGAAACCAACCCTGCATACAATATATATAAAACTTGCATTAAAATGGCATGTAATGTTTATACAAAATAAAACCTTAAATCATACAACTGTGATTTTTGTTCCATAAAACAAACATATTATTTCAGCATAATATAAGCAGAAAAGAAATAATGACCTGTCATTCATGGATTGCTGAGACTACTATACAGAATCCTGAGCAGATGGCACATAAGCTTGATTTTTTTTTTTTTTTGGCATTTATTACCTACTATTTTTGAACTGAAGAGAAGATATATGCAATATTATCTTTTAAAATATAATTGCTTTAGGAGAAACAGGTTATTACTTATTTACTTTTGGAGAAAAAAAGATGCTTTAAAGCAAAAACATCAAAATAGCAGCTTTTTTAAGAAAAGCTCAATGCTCCATTTAGTCATTTCCACCACACAACTTGAGTAGGATTTTCCGGTAGTCTCCTGAAGTATCACCCTGGAAAGAAACCCAGAAAAAGAAAAGTTGAAGACTTGTGCTTTGAAATAGAGGAAAAAGAAGTGTAAGCACCCTAAACACGACATTAATGATCAAAAGAAGCCAGGGCTGAAAGAAAGCAGGTGTTAACCTCTTTTAAAAAAAAAAAGAAAAAAAAAAAAGGGAAAGGAAAAAAAAAAGGAAAAAATTAAAAAGCCTGCTAATTAGAAATCACTCCAATACAAGTACACAGTAAAATCTGCTCCTTCCGTAACTGGAACCAAAAGTGTCCATAGAGAATATATTTCTTTAGCAAACTGAATTTGGTATACAGGTTCAACTACTTACCTGGGAATAGTTCAATATAAAAATCTCACTGAAAAGCTGTCTTCCAGCAAAAGGTATGAAAATATGGAAAAATTAATACAGAAGTCCTTGTCCTTGCAGTCAATGTGGATATTTTTCCAGGGGCAGCGAGTGAAAGTTTACTCTTTATTATGTTCAAACATTAAAAACAATGCCCTGATATCAAAAGATCTAAGGGGCTTTTTTCCACCATTAGAGAACATCTCTTTCATGTTGTGGGCAGTGAAAGTCCGTATGGATGCACACACAAACATGCAATTAATCACAAAAGGCCCTGCTAGCTGAGTTTTGCCAGGTGCACTTACGAGTAAAAAGTGTTCCTGGGAGCTGCTTATTAACTAGTTTTGGTTGATGAGGCTTGCCAATCCTTTTCACTGAACAGTTTCAGCTAGTGCATTAATCTCATCCTTCATCTTCAGGTATGACTGAAAACTGTTTTGTCCAGATCAAAATTATTACAATAGTGACAAAGAGACACTACAAAGATGAGGAGAAATCCTGTGCATGTGAAAAGCACAATCTGCAAAATATAAAACATTCCTGTTTATGTATGCGCCGAGAGGAAAGAACTGCTGTCCACTTACAAAAAAGAGAGACACTAGTTAAGAACTTTCTTTCCCAGGATGTTTTCGGCTCTACTTTTACCAAAATAAGTAGTAGAGTTTACATAACTGTGCACATGCATGCCCCATATTTACTGAAACCAAGTTTTGAGTAAGTTCAGCCCATTAAATGGGCATGGCCTGTTCCTGTTTCTGAACAGTAAAATTATTTTAATGCCAGATCAAAAGAGAAGGGGGGGGGGGGGGGNAAAAAAGAGACACACAGTTTTTCCACCAATGTCTCGCTGTTTTTCACTCACACATTGGTGTTTACAGGGCATGTAACTACCGTAGTAGAAGCACATCTTCACTCCAGAGTTACACACTTCGAAAAAAGCTTCTGCTAGATGATCCTCTGTGGCGAGTGGGCAGAAAGACCATATAGTTGCAGGCAGAAGACTCACACTAAAACTTTTTGGCGCACACTATCCTTCACTATCTTTGCAGGATTCCTTCCAAACACCACCAAGTTGCAGCCCCTCAGTGTCAACAGCAGAAGGAATAAATAGGGGCTTAACAGATTTGGCACCTTCATTACAAGGTAAATCAAAGTGGCACCACTCACTCTCCTCCAGCTCTTATTACACTCCCCATTGGCCAGGCATCCTCTTGACTGTTGCTACAGCTGTGAACAGCAGTAGTAGGGTGGATCAACTGCTAAAGAATCTGAAGTTTAGTTTATTTCCAAAATCCTGTACTTTCAAGAGAAAGAGGAGGCAGTCTTTTAAAAGCATATTAGGAGCTTTACATTCTTTTAACACACACAGGAGGTAGAGCACCATCATTACTCAGTCGGAGGACTAAATGGTTTCTACAAGATCATATACAGAGATTGGGACAGAGACCAGACTTAAAACCAGGTCTCTGAAACCCCTCTGGACCAATTGCCCTTTCCTTCCTTGTCTGTTGGCTTCCTTCCCATCTCTAGCTCATCTAGCCCCCACGCAAAAGCAAGTGCTGTCTGTTCTCTGGCACTTCAGCCTCCACTCTCTGACAAACACAGCAAACCAAACACAGCCAGCTACACTCAGTGCAGTTAACAGCTATTCAGCGTAAGCATCTATGTTCTACAAGCAGAAAGGATGTCATGGCAGGGAAGATAAAATCTCCAAGTCTTACAGTGATATCTGTGTAAAGGGATCTGCCATACATCTGCTTGTATTCTGCACGTATGTCCAGCAGATCAACCTCGCTGCGTGATACCATGATTCGAATCAGAGTTCTGTCTTTTGTTCCCGCTCCCTGAAACAAACAAAACAATAATATAATGTATCAATAATGTGTGGAAATGCTGGATGATACAGCACTAGCAAAAAAAAAAAAAAAAAAAATCATCACCCCACAAATGGCCATTTACTAGCATAACCCCATTGACTTCAATAAGCTTGAACAGAATTTGGTCTATCATGCTTTAATAAATTAAATTTACTGGTAGGACACTAACAGTCATTTCTCTGCACAAGAACAGTTAGGAAAAAAAAAAAGGGGGGGTTGTCAGAGGGACAGGGGGTCAGGAAAGTTAGGTGAGTTTAACGGCCTATTTATTTATTTCAGCTGGACCTCCCTACTTAAAAGATACCAATTTCAATGAGTCTTAAGCCTATTTGTGTTTTAACAAATGAAGACTTTCTTTGTTTAAGGTATGGTTGTATGCATCTCTTTGTTAAGTGGATCAAATTAGCTAGATTTTTCCAGCCTTTCATAATAATGACTGCATCTTGTTAGTCATCTGCCCACTGAAAAATGTAATACCTTCAGCTGAACAATTAATTCCAATGAGCTGTACAAGCATTCAAAAAAAACCAAAACAAAACACCACACTGTAAGCTTATGTATCTTGTCACAGGCACCTACCTTCATAGCTTTCTGTAATCTCTCTGCAAAAAAAGCTGGCGTGTTCTTGAGGCACTTAACTGCAAAAAGAAACATTATTACAGAAATGGGGTATTCCTCCTCAATCAGAAATCACAGTCATTTTTTGACCTTCCCCTAGATAGTCACATGCTTTAATTTTACATAAACATATACTTAATACAATGCAGCTTCCACTCCTTCAGTTAGTCACTGAAATGATTTTTAATCCAAACAGTAGCTGCAATAAAGTTAAAGAACCTACTACACTTCATGGCTCAAAGCAAACTTTTCCATCACTAGAAACCATCTAGCGTGACGCAGCCATAATAAATCTTTAAAGTCTAATGACCAGATTCTTGCTTATGAAGGGAGAAGAGGGGATGGGCAGGGGGCAGAAGGCTTGAAGGAACACACAGTTAGTGGTGCTCCTGGCTTTTTCCTAATTTAAGAATTTTTAGGCCATGCATCTGTAAGGTATGACAAATTCAAGTCCTGCCCTAATACAAGTTGGGAAGCCACCTACGACAGAAACCTCACCCTATTTTGAAGTTAGTTACACTTTTTTTTTTTAGCCACAAAGTTCACCAGGACTCCTGAAAAATTCTGTCATGTTAATCAGGATAATGAAAGAATCCTCCATCACTCATCAGAATTAAAATCTACATATTGATCCTGTGTTGGTTACAAGTAAAAAATCATGCAATCTGTGACAAACTACACAGAAAACAAACCACACCTGACATTTTATAGCACAAGAAGGAATCAAAAGCAATCACGTAAAATCAATACAGAACAAAAGGGGTAAACCTAAATACGTATTTCACAGCAACACACGTTCTATATAGGAAAAACTACTTTTCTGAATAGGAAAATGTAGATGAGAGATAGCAGTTCACCACACGCAATTGTCAATGATACGTATAATACAATTCAAAAACAAATGACAAATGAAATGCATGTTTCTTATCACTGTATTCAGCTAAACCCCACACTTGCACTTTAAGATGTTTGAAGATGTTATTGTAAGTTACCAGTTGTACAATCCAGAAAGCTTTAAAAGAAAGCAAAATTAAATATTTTCAATTAGAAAACCTTTTTTCCTGATAATGATTCGCAGAACAAATGATGCTAACATCATTGATTGATATAGATATAGATGTGTGTGTATATATATATACACATACAAATAAAAAAACAAACCAAAACCTATTCAATAAAGGAGTTATTCAGTGAATATTAAAGACAATTCTTGCTCAAAAGGCTACTGACTTGTTTGCAAGCTACAGTCCCAATTCTGAATCTGTATCTACATGGAGACCTGTCAAGTGACTGCAAAGCTCCACGAAGTCAAAGGACTTCCAAACTCTGACAGTACAGTTTCTTTACCAAGATGACCTTTTTCTACAAACACTAGGAAATATTTCTTTTCCCTAAGTTTGGTTTTCTAACAATACTTTTTGAGTTGACAAATTCTGAATCCTGGAAAAGGTCTGCAAATGTATCACACCAACGGAGCTGGACCCAGTTTGGGTCATTAAAAGGCCACTATAGTGACAGCTTGGTCAAGTAGAGTAAGAACAACAGTTACATAGTTCACATATGCACAAGACAGGAGTGAAAAAAAATGAGGCTTTTAAAATTTATTCCCATTTTGCAAGATTTTTTTAGAAACTTCCATGAAAAAAAATCTGTTGCAGTTGAGCCAAATGTCCTCTCCCATCTTGTTTCCAAGTGATGGAAAGTACATTTTTCCTATTTATTTCGGTAGGATTTTTTTTTATTTGTTTTTTGGGGGTTGTTTTTTTTTTTTTGTTACATCACTTTTCTAGTCACTACCATATTCAAAACCAAAGAACAACACTTTTAAAGCAGCAGCTCTAGATACCACAGTAAATTCACAGTAATAAACAGAAAAAGAAATGGAGATGTAAAGAAGCAGTCTTGTCAAAGAGATGAGAGACAAAAGACGAGAAAGAGGTCCACAATTTTATCTAGAATAAAACCTTCCAAATAAAACTACTGCACAACAACTTGAGGCCTTGTCCCAACCTCATGGAGACTAATGACTACCTCCCAAGCGACAATAGTAGACTTGAGGTAAGATTCTTTACTCTGCAGAAGTACTGGAGGCACTTAAAGATTTAACAAAGCTGTAACCACAAGAAATGTGGAAAAAATAACTCCATTTGCAATCTAATTTAAGTTTTCTTTCTACTAAAAAGAGGTAGCGGTAACTAATTAGAGGGTTAATGCCTCTATTTTGCTTGATTTCCAAAGCTGTCCCAAATATTCCATTCTCACTGACTCAGCGGTTGGTACAAGTTCTCATCACTTCTTAAAACAATGCCAAGTACAGTTAATAATTCTCTCCCCACTTTAACATGTGAAATTTGAATTGTGCAGCTGCCTGAAGCAAAAGTTTCATATGTCATTTTGAGGTGAATTAAGTGCCCTGCTTTACTAACCACAAGTGACTTCACAGAAAGCTCAACATAAAAAGCAGGAAACTGGCATTATTACTAAGAAGAACATCCTTAGCTGGAGTCACAGATGCCACCATCTCAGGCAGTTGTAGTGGAATACCAGGAATGAACTTGCTAAGACGACACATACCTACTGCCAGCATGCCCCTTTCCAGGTCTCCAGACATTTCACGACATATGCTTTTTTCAATGTCCCGGTTACACATCCTCTGGTACTCGCTGAAGACTGTTAACAGAAGAGAAAGATTTCAAGTGTCAGCCTCACAAAAAGACRTGGCGCTGGTGCACGCTGAATGGCTTCATTTGAATCGCGCTTCTCAACTTGATACTACAGTATACTTACACAAGTTTTAACGTCTCAAAGACTAATACTATGTTATCAACCATATTGTTCCATTTACATGTCGTCATGCTCCTTCTAGCTTGTCTAGTTCTGTCCTTATTTTTAAAGGGCTACACCAAGAAACCACTGTAAGGGAAATAGTGAAAATTCTTCTAGGAAAGCTTTGGGTGTCAATAAAATTAAGAAGAAAACATTCAGGTTCTCACATACACACCCATCCCTTTCCTCTTCATGTAAGTGCCTCAATATGTAGCCCATTTCAAAAGTTCTACGTAGTCACTAAAACATTTCCACCACTATAGACTGATGTAACACCTAATCACTAGCAAATAAAAGTGGAAGGGAAGGATTGCAAGTGTCTTGTGCACACACAAGCATGCAAAATTGAAACAGTTCTAGTTTTTCAATTCTTTTATCAGAGAAACATTTGAACAAGTATGACCTCTACCTGCTCTGATATTTAAGAAAGATGATCATAATGTGCAGCTCTTGTGTACCCTTTCCCTCAGCAGAATTCATCCTGCTTTTCATTGAGGTATCATTACACTCATTTTACAGATGGGGGAAATTCAGGCACAGAGCAGTGTTGTACATTTTTATCATTACATACAACAGAATCAAGTTACTGTTTATGTAGAGGACACCATTACCTGCTCTGAGGTGGGCCCTGCTTCTTGCACACAGAATGRCATTGAATTTGGATTCGTCAGTTCCTAGACGGTTCTCTCCAGCTGCATATAGCTCCTGAACACAGAAGGGAATTCACACTTCATTACTCAGAAAAGCAGTCAGCCTGAAAAGCTGAGTTACAGATCTGCTTCCTTACAGCCTCTCCTCCTTTCATACTTATTTCTTAGTCTCTGTACTGCTGGAAAACAGGAGCAAGCAATAAAYAGCAACTAGTTCTAACCTTCCTACAATATGTTATGCTTGCAGTCTTCCTAGCTTACTGATGCATAAGTGCTCAAACACAAGAGCTCCAGATTACTAAAAAGGGAAAAATCATTTAAAAAGTACCTGGAAACTGTTCTTCCTAACAGGTCTTACGTCTAGCTTTTTTTCTACGCCTCTAGGTATGTTCTGGGATGTCCTTGTCTTTTGGCTAAGGCATACTATGTAGAAAGCTAATTACATTACTATTTATATGACAGTAGCGTGCTGAAACGATCCAGGGTTTTCTCCTTGCTATGTGGAGAAATGGAACACACAAAAAAAAGTAATGGGGCAAGAGTTACTAGGTCCAACTGCCTTATTTGCTGCAAAAATCCAGAGTTCCTTAAATAACAGGCAAAGGCTAATGCAGGTGTTGAATAGATTAAAATTTAATCCACACACATACCACCTCAAATCTCTTTGGACCATTCCCTTAATAAGCAGCACAATGGAGTCACCCAACACCTGGAAAAGCCAGAGAGCTGACAGAATGAGAGAGAAAAAACCCCTATGGACTCTATTCCCAAGAGCTTCGTCTCTGTAATGGAGCTACATGGCTCTAAYGCTCTGTCAGGGCTTTTCATATCACTTCCATCCACTGAAACATGAGCACTACATCAGGAGAAGTCACAAGGTGCCCAAAACTAAGAGTAAGCAGAAACCACAGTCAAATTTCAGTTATCGAGTTGACTGTACTTAGAAATTACAAAGAATTTCTACTGACCTGCACATCTTTTTGGACAAGAGACATGTCAACAGTTGTACTTTCATCTCTGTTTCCCTGAAAGAATTGGAGATACGAAAGTGTTACTGGTGRGCTTTTTTTTAAAAAACAAACAAACAAAAAACCAAAAAACAAGCAAACAAAACCCTCCAAAACAAACAAACAAACAAAAAAACCCAAACACCTGACAAACACACATACGCACACAAAAAAACAAAACTCCAAAATCCTGGCATGCAAGTACCTGAGAAAGTGAAATTAAAAGCCTCTGAAAGTGCCCAGACGTGTCACTTTTTATTGCTTCCTCCAGAGTTTTCTTAAATTCTGGAAGAGAGACACAGTTTGATGAACCATCAAACACCCCTGCTCATTTCCTAAATTCATACTGTCAGTCAGTGATTAAGGAAGAAAAGGAAGAAAATTTTGATGGAACTGTAACAAATCTAACCTGCTTTATAGACCCTGTTGAGTTCCTGAATATGCTCATTACTGCGAGAAGCTAAGATTTCAATGAGACAATTTTCATCTGTGCCAACACCCTAAAACAAAGCATAAGGAGAAAACACACTCTTCAGACTCTCATCTTACTTCTACAACCTAGTATAAAAGAAATGTAATAAAATTATACAACAAAATATAATTCAGAATATAATCTTGTTATAGGAGAAGTCAAAGCAAGTAGTTTAAATGCTACTTATAACACGTTTCCAAGACACAGATATGTATTAAAGATACAAATTGAACAGATAATTAAAATAATTATGAAAACAAAATTTCATTTTAAAATGTCACCCTTCACATCAGGTTTTAGGCATTTTAAGAATCAATTTTTTCTACCATTAAAGATGAATTTTTTAATTCTCATAGGTAACTTTTACTAACTAATAGATAGCAGTTGCAATAACAACACAGTTAGTATTATTTCATCCTCCTAGCTACTTCAAAATTGCGGCCAAAGAACACGTAAATATACATACTGACTCAGTAATGGAAATATTTATTTCAACTTCATTTAAACATTGTCTTGACACACAAATGTTTGACCTGTTTTTATTTTTAAAACCTAAATGTTTACAAAATAGTCTGATTGCTTTAAAGTGAAAGTACACAATACTTCCTTAATATTTTAGAAAAGGTTCAGCATGGGCTAGGAAAATACACTTTTGAGGTGGAGAAAAAGATAAAAAGAAGGTACGCCCTGCCCAAAATCTTTACAAACGTAGTTTTCTGAACTGTTCTTGAGCACTGCATGTAAAGTCACTGGAAACTTTAAGCTGAGTGGTTTCATCATCCATTCCATCACAGCTCAAAGCAAAAACCCAGAAACAAAGGCGCCCCATGCAGTAGCTGGCTTAGAAGAGAGCCGCCTCAGTGGCTTACTCAAGACTATGTAATAAATGAACTGCAGAGACTGTTAGAACTCAGTTTTTGCCTTTTTTTTTCTGTATTTATTTATTAATATATTTTTGTTACAACACAAACCTATTAAACAGGCTTTACCTTTAACCTATGGGAATAACATTTCTCAATTTTACTATCATATACCTCCAAGAAATGGGGTACAGATCAGTCAAACAGTGGGCTGAATATCTGGACGGAGAGAAGGGAATGTAAKTTCAAGCTTTTAAATGACTACCAAAAATTTTATCAGCTCAAATATTTCCTCTATCTTATAAATTTGTATCTCCTACACAAACCTTTATAGCTTCCTTGATTTCATATGCATCAAACATGACAGGTGTCTTCATCATTGCTAAGACTGTCCTCTCAAAGTTACCTGATAGCTCAGACTTGAGATCCTTGATCAAATCCTAATGAGAAGTAAAAACAAGGAAAAAATGCATAAAGACCAAAATTGACAAATGTAAGCACCAAAATTGTGGAGTTTAATTAGAATTCTTTATGCATAAGCATCAATAATGTATCTTCAAAGTAAACCTAATTCCACTTAACAACGCTAAAACTAGCATAATATAACATGTACATCTAGGTAATTACGGTCCAATTAAATAGACTGCACAGACCAAAGAGTCAAAGTAACCATTTAGCAGAGAAACTGCTTTGTATTTTCATCTGAAACACTACATGAAAAAGTCAAGAGTGGGTAAAAGCAGAACTGTAAACAGGCTATGACTTGTCAACCATCTTCCCCTTAAGCAGCTTCCAATTCTTTTTTCCAACACTAAGTCTTCTGACTTCCAGTGAAGGAATATAGGCTCTTATTTCTTCTTCCTTCTGTTCTCATGATGTATTTACCTTTCCATAAGCTGTTTTGAAGGACAGGATGATCTGCTGCCGTTGCTTGTTTGAACGACTTCCAAGACAATCGATAATAGCCTGCTCATCCGTTCCTGTACATGCACACAGACACCACAGAATGAGCATGCATATCATGTGCAGACTCAGCTTTCTGTTTCCATTTGATCCTATCTCTTCTAAACCCAACTGAAGGACTTGTATGCCTTTAATTCATCTACAGTATCTCCTCTTACGTACAACCACAGAATTTCAAGTTCTACTCCCAATCACAAACACAGGAAGAATACAAAAAAAAAACCCCAAAACCAAATACCAAACTCATGATGATGTTTATGCCTACATGAACTTCCAATAATTCTTCTGATAACCAAGGACAACTACATGTGAACTAGCCCACTCAGTACACAGATAACAATGGAGAAAGATCATTGCTGAATCAAAGCTGCAATTCTACTTCTAACTGAAATGTAAAACCACAGACTGCTCACCGAATCCCTTCATGGCCTTCCTTAAGACTTCTGCATCCTTCAGAGGGTCAAATCCTGGTGCATCGGTGATCGTGCCTCGGTTTCCATGCTAAAATCAGACCAAGTGAGTTGCATATTAGTGTTAATCAGTAAAAGATTGTGTTTTACTACTTCGGAAAGATGACCACTGTTACCAATTTTCTTTCTGTTAGAAAAGTAACAGAGGAAACTCAGAAAAAACCCACCTTAAACAATTTGTTCATTTCTATACCCAAATTATGAAAAAATGCAAGGTCAAGAAGGTTCACTGATATTAAATCTGCTGTCCAATTAATTAAAGTTTGATGAAACTGTATGTACAACTGGCAATACTTTGTTAAGTTAGGAAAGGCAAATTTCATTAAATTTGAATTCACGTCAAATCTTTCTTCTTATAATGTGGTAAATTATATAACGTGGTAAAACAGCATTTGTTTCAAGTCATATGAGCCTATATTGCTTGCATTTGGAAAGGATCCATCTCTCTCTTTAGTCAAACTTCTTTTCATTACTTTCTTTTCAATTTTAGGATCTGTTTACACTTATACACACAAAGAAAATGTAGAGAAACATATACATGGTCACATCTCAAAACAAAAGCACTGAATGCTCTTACTGTTACAGGAGAGACCGTAGGCCCTGTAGTTCCTGGGTAGGAGGGCATAGAAGGATTTACAGCTGGGCCTGGTGGATAATTTGGCATGGGCTGCTGGCCTGGGTAAGTTGCTGGTGGTTGTCCTGGATAGCTCATAGGCTGCTGACCAGGCGGTGGTGTGGGCTGGCCTGGCACAGTACCACCTGGGTATCCTGGGTAGGCTGGCATTCCTGATGGTGGATTTCCTCCAGGTGGAGGATACCCTCCATAAGAGGGCTGTTGTCCTGATGGAGGTTGCCCAAAGCCACCTGCAGGGACTGGGGGATAACCCCCAGGTGTTGAAGGATATATGCCTTGTGGTACATTTGTCCCTCCAAAGGTCCCTGCCAGGTTGGATGCCTGCAATGACAGCCAATAAAGCAAGAGATGGAAAGGTGCACAAACAGTTGAGTTTCAATAATGTGTTTAATACAATACAACCTCCCTCCCCACCAACACAGATAGGTAGTTCTGCATCTGCAAAAGAACTTTGCAATAATCATGTCTTACTAGCAAGCAAGATAGAAAAAAACCTGTATTCAGTTGACTCTTGCTTTACTGTAATCATCAGCTGCCATACATCAAAAAGCAGAACCAACAGACACATACCTGCCACTGCGTCCAGCATTACACACCACTCACACGGAAGAGCGCCAATAGCCACACACCTCTTATTCTAAAACTGCCGATTAATCCCAGCAACACAAAACTATGCTTATCCCTTCTCTGTCCACAGCTGCCTTACATGACCACAGCATCATCTGAGTGCAGGGATTTACTACGAGCAACCTCCGGCTGTTTTATGATGCAGTAGATGCATTAGTAGTTTACAACTAGCAAGAGTTCCTGGACTACATTTGGAAAGACATCTGCAGAAACTGCCACAAAGATACTCCACATGCAATATCATCCTCCCACGTGACACACTCGGACCCTCTTCAATAGAGGAACCAGAAGAACTGACATTTGATGATTGCAGTGTTCTCAGAAGCTAGTTGCTGTGGATATTGCTATATGCACCCTAGATAGTTTGTTGCTCAATTTGACTGCTGGCTGTCAAATCACTTCATTTAATCACTGCCTCAGAAAGGCATCTATAATGCAAATGTCTTCCTACAAACTATGCGTTCATTATGCAGCATAACAGATTTCTGAAGACTAAGTTGCCAGAAGTGTCACTCACTTCACTGTATGCAAAAAAAAAAAATAAAAAAAAAAAAGGTCACATTGGAAACGTCTGCATTTTCTCCAATCACTATCAAAGGTTTTTACTGACATCTGTTAAACATCAGTGCTTATAAGAGACAGCTGATCCCATATTCTTTTCAGGGGTGAGTCACTGATACCTCCAATTGCACAGCCTCATTCCTTATTCAGACTGGCCAAAATCCAGGTATTTGGCAAACACAGTCCAGATTTTGCCTATGTGAATATATTAACAGTGGATACTCAGCGTTAATAGTCTGTTCCCCTATTCCTCTGCACAGCAAAAGCCAAGTTACATCACCTTTATGTCCATGACTTTTGAAGTTAGGCTCTTAAATCAACATTTAACTAGTAGTTTGCTTTCCTAAAAAAAGGAATAGCTTGCAGTAACTGTTTTCTTCAATAGATGATATTGAATGCTCAACACCTAAGCAGACTAGACATAAAGGCACAGAACTCAAGTGATAAACTTCTCAGTGGCAATGCCAGAAACACATCTTTGCACTTAAGGAAGTCACAGTAAAACACATTAAATGAAAGCAAACTCACCATTCCAGCCATGTAGTTGGGATTGAACTGATTGGCATAGCCAGCCACGTTTTCTAGACCAATTGGAGGTGGATTTGAAGGTGGATAGGCAGCACCACCCCAAGGACTGCTACCTGAAAGCAAACACAGCTGTGCTGAAACAAGAAACTACACCTTTTAAAACTTATTCCTTACTACTTACATTTCTAATGTCATGTCTGTTCAACACTAGCAGTTTGGGAGAAGGAAATTCAACTGAAGAGGTGCAGGGTAGCAGTGCAATTATGATATAAAGAGAAGCCTCAGTGGATATTTCTAATCATGTTAGTCCTCGTTGAATCTGTAAGTTCTCATTTAAAACAACTCTAAACATATTTGAAGGTTAACACTCAAAAGTTAATACTGTAAACAACATATTTTGACTAGAGAGTAGTTTCTCTTAAACTACAAAGCTGTCTGGGTATTCCAGTAGGAAGATATTATTAATTCCTAATAATGAAAGCCTAATATCAGCTGCTAATTTGAGAGATGTCTACAGAGCATGACACAGTACATTCGCAGCTACCCAAGTCACAAAACTTGGCTGCACACAGCAGTACAGTCTTGTCTGCACAGCAGTCTAACTAAGCCAGAATATTCTGCTGCGAAATAGGATTTATCCTCCCCGAGGCTAGTTTGGCTTCTCACTGTACACTGCTTCCCCTTGCCGAGTTAGCTTGCCTAACTCCACATTTCACCACACCCATATGACTCCAGTCCTTTCTTTCTACCAACAATACTAACAACTGTAAAGTTCATTACCAACAACTATAAAGTTCACCCTGATACCAAGCAGTAACTACATATTTATATTATTATAATTGATATCCTTCTTAACAGCCCTCTCCCTTCCATATACAACCACTTGCCTAAGAACAGTGAATTAGATATAATGTCATAATTAAAGCCCTAATTTTTTGAGGGATATGGTTTTAAATTGTGCGACTGATTTCTCCCTGTACTCATTTTCTCACCAGCTGCCTTCAAGACTTAGTACTGACAGGACACTGTTCCTTGACATTTATTGATTTTGGTCAAATTATGACCATCTCCTAGTGCTGTGTGCTTCATATAAGATGAATGAAAATGGACCTTATATGAGCACATGGTAGAGCACCCATAATATACAAATCAGAATCCCCAGCCAAGATAAAATAGGACTTAACAAGAGAGCACAGAAACCTTCAGTGAGTCAAGAAAACCCTCCGCAGTCTTGTTCTTCATCCATGCCACCTTTCCACTCCAGATAGGACCACCACTGCCATTTAATGTTTACTTCATCTAAACAGCTTACCTGGGGCTGCTGGTGGATATCCACCTGCTGGGGGATAGCCAGGGTAACTCATTGCAAAGATCTGAAAAGTATGTGTGATACAGTTATTTTCTGTAATGCTCCACTAATTATACCACATAAAATTAATAGACAACACGTTTGCAGCAGCCAGTTACCAAAATTTAGACATAAACTGCCCAAGTCACCCAGACTTTTCCCTGGGAAGCCTCTTCCCATTTCCTTTTGCTGGACCAATAAACGTGTTCAGCTATCTAAGCAGTTGTAGAGTCACTCCTCAGACTATTTTTCTTATTTGTTCCAGTTACTACTTACTGCTCACTTTGTCTATTACGTTGTTAAGGATGTGTTACTTGAAAATGCTTACTTTATTGTGCTATTAAAGTCTCCAGAAGTTTGCAACCTATACAGAACAGTCTTATTAATCAAGAGTAGGAAATCACCTGACAAACAAGCCACATCCTCCAGTGAGTAATTGTATGAGACGTGTTAGGAGGCATATAAATGCAAATGTCTGCAAAAGTGCAAGGTCAGAGTAAGAAGCAGAAGGGATACACTTCATGCTTACAACATTGCCATAAAATATGAAGGGTTTACTGAAAGGATAAGATCACTAGAACAAATTGGATCTCTCAAAGTTGTTTGTGCACTTCTGTGCYGACAGAGACACTAAGTCAGCGGTCCAAAACAGAAGTGGAGGTCAAACAGAAAGGACAGCTAAATGAAGGACAAAACGAAAACGATTTTCCAGAGTACAGAAAGCCTTATTTTAAACAGAACAACTATCAGGAAGAATGGCAAAAGTAACTCAAGGAGCTCGTTCCAGATGAAGAAAACATCCACAATCAGTCTTAACTTTTTCAAGGTTATTTTTAGTGACAATTCCCAGTCTACTTTTAAACTGCTGTGCAAACAGTATCTCTTTCCCCTCTTTCCCCTAAAGCACTGCCTTTTGCATCTGGCTTGTTTTGCCATGTTTTGGATTTCAGCTGTGGAGTTTTGTTTTGGGTTTGKTTTGGGTTGCAGGGGGTGCTGTTTTTGTGGGATTGTTTTTGTTTTGCATAATCACGTTAACTTCCTTTTCTGGTTTGCATGGCTCTTTTGCATAGCAACAGTGGAATGGAAAAACACTTTTTTTTTTTTTTTAAAGGAAAATACAATTAGGAAAACTACAATTTATTTAAAAACTGTTTGGACTTCATGCTGCATGTACTCATTTAAATTTAAATAGAGAGAAATGAACTAGCAGAAATTACAATGAACAGAGCAGACGAAAAGTTATAACCTTACCTCTACTYCAGTGTGTAAAGTGTCTAAAAGACTCAACAAATAAGTGAACACAGTTTCTCAGCATTAGAAAAAGCCTGTTTACCAGTAAATCTGTAAGGGATGCCTTTAACTGGAAAAAAATTATTTCTGTGCATGCAAATTTAAGTACTGCCCTTCCATTTGTGCCATTTGTTCATTCTCCATCACCCCTACGAACAGAAGTGTGAGGTGGGGTCAGCCAGGGGTATAACCATTACCCCACCATTACCCCCTTTTCCTCTTCCAATGGGTGTAACAGAGTTAACAATTCACCCAGCTCCACAAGTGAGGAAACCAAGCAGGACGCACACCTGGGAAACTTGCTGACATTTTACAGAATCAGGCTTTAAATCAGTAAACTGTCAACCACAAATGGCTAGATTTAAACCTCAAGAAAGGTCCAGGGAAGTCAAAGCCACCCACAACCATCATGGCCCAATTCTGCATATTCAACTGTAAGAACAGACTATAGATTAGCTAACATGACACCACTCATAACCAGATTATATCTGAAGGGTAAAGGCTCACAGACATTTTTACATCATATCAGATGCTTACAAGATGCTCTCTGTAACATGGTAAATGTTTTTCCCACATTCCCTTCAGCCTTGGTTTCCAATGAGATCTTTCACTGCAGTGCTATCTAGGAGTTTTGGAATAACTTAAATATCAAGGCTGCTACAGCTGAAAAGACAACAAGCTTTTGATTATACAAGCACTTCTCTACATGGCTAAGCTCTACGTAATTTTTCATTTCATATGCAAACAGTGCATAAGACCTACAGCACCAAATCCAGCATACAATTACCGTGCAATATACACAAGGGAGCACAAACTCCACACACAGCAGTCATCAGGGAGATCAAGTTTATTTCTCCAGGCATGCCCCATGCATATCCTACGTTAAGATTTGGTTCCTATCTGTGTTGCTTTTTAACGCTAGAAGCTAAATCTTGGAAAAAGGTCTCTCATGGTCATCCCTGCAATTCAGCAAAATAATGGAGTCCTACTTTTGAATATTCACTGAAGCTAAATAAAAAGCACAAAGATATGGCAGCAGCTGCGTGGGGTCTTTTTCAATGCTCTAGAGAAACAATGTTCCAGCCTGAACATCTTCAAAATGCCACCACACTCCACTGCAACTTTACAGAACTTGATAAAGCCGAACACTTTAACAAAGTAGATGCAAATTCAGGTTACAAAACCCATCCAAAGAGCACTTGCAAGATATTGCTATCCCAAGGCAATCATAACTGCTGGAGGCAATGCCTGCTGTTACCCATACAAGGACTGTTAAGACCCCAAAAAGCAAAAATTCAACATTTCTGACTAGAGCTGAAGGCAAAACACGTATTCTCCTCCTCTGCTGGAAAAAGAGCAGGCAGCTTCCTCCCTCCTGGCACTTCGCCGTGCTCCTAACAGCCTGCACACAGACGTGCTTGATTGCTGGAGGGAGCTGCCAGGCCCCAGCCAAACGTTGGGACGGCGCACGCAGCAGCAGGGGAGCCACACAGCCCGCTGCCTGCGCTGCCCACGCTGCCAGCTCCGCTCCACTGCTGCCTCCGGGCAGGTACGGGTGCATGGGAGGGGAGAGAGGCCAGCAAAAAAAAATTWAAAAAAAAAATCAAGAGAAGGCAGCCTGGCACTTCAGAGCCTCACTACATCAGTAATTGGCTTTACATAATACAACAYAGCCATGGTACTAAAATAAAAAAGAACAATTATTACTCAAGTCACTCCAAAAAACAAACAAAAAACCCCACAACCCAGATTCTTAGCATGCATAATGCTTATTAGTCAACGTGTACATTTGTGATATACAAATTATTACAGCATTGAAATGAATTTTTTTTCCCCTTCATATGCAACCATAATTTTTTTATTATTATTTATTTATTTTTAGCTTCACTCGTAAATACAATAATGACAGGGCACTCCAAAAAAATGATAAAATGCCTTTTCAATAAAGCTTTAGGTACAAATTTAAGGCAAAAAGGCTTGGGGTTTTTTTTTGTGGTAGAGGGTGGGGAGCAATGGGATAGGCATCGTCTTTCTTAGCAAGGTTGTTTGYTTGCTTTTAATTTAATGTAGAATGTTCCTTTCAAACTGAAAAAAAATTAAAAGAGCCTTTTGGCAATTAAAGCTGAGGTTGAGAAATAACAGCTAACTTCATTAGCAATCTGAAAAAAAAGTTACTATACATACAAAAATGTTCCACTTGCTTCTTTCAAACATTGCATTTATCCAGGACTTTTCCAAGGGGAAATTTTTTCACACTGGTTTGATTCCAGGCAAACTAGATCCACAAACACACCGACTTCTCACATTCAAAAACCTCCCTGGATCACCACCTTTTCTGTACTTCATCAAGTCTCTGTTGGCCATTTCTCTAACTTAGCAAATATTTACCCCTCTAAGTTAACTTTCGCAACCGTTCCCACAACCTTGTCTCCATTTCATGTTCTAAGTCCATCTTTCCAAATTTCTTCTGCTACATCCAGAACCTCTTACTAAAATTGTTAGTGATGAGCAGCACTTGCCTGCTGACAACAAAGCGGTGACATAGGCCAGGGAACAGAAGATGCAGAACTCCACCCCGCTATACAAATACTGTGTGGGAGGATACAGGAACAGCAAGGTCTGTGTTTGCTCAGCCATAAAAAAAGCAGYGCGTAAGAGGAAGAAAAAAATCCAACCAAACCACACGCAGAAAGAGGGAGTACCTTGATGAAAATACAGAACAAATACTGTTAAGGTCCTTTCCCCGTTTCCAGTGTTCACCCTGGAGGTCCACCTCAAAACTCTAAATAAAGATCTGAGGTTTTACTCCCGCAGCGGACATTGCTATCTCTCTTCACATTGCAAGCCATGAACCACTCAGGCTCTTGAGCATTTTCCTGCTGCTTCGGCAAAGCTAGAAGGGAACAGGCCTGTTCAAAACAGATTACATCTGTGACATACTTTCAACGGGAATCTTGAAAATATGCTCCTCTAAGCCACAGCACAGCAGAAAAGGA
Source organism: Phoebastria nigripes (assembly GCA_035582835.1). Classification (NCBI taxonomy): domain Eukaryota; kingdom Metazoa; phylum Chordata; class Aves; order Procellariiformes; family Diomedeidae; genus Phoebastria; species Phoebastria nigripes. The sequence goes on along the minus strand of JAYKAV010001278.1, from coordinate 293,747 downwards.
CTACAACTGGAGATATTTATAACAAAAATACAAATTACACAATGATGGCAGAAGTAAAGAATGAAATTTTAAGGCTGCCAGAAAACTTCTGTTTCAAGGTGCAATAGAAATAAGCTCAGCAACTGCATTCACGCCCATTCCCAGAATTTATTTAGTGGCTGCTGTTCAGGCTCCAGCTATGCCAAGGTCCAATAATTTGAGGTCAAAAAAGGATGAAAAGACCATGACCTATATTTGTTCAAAATAATTTGTTTAATTATGCCCGTTTCCCAGGGAACACGGCGTAAAGTTAAACCCTTGGCCAGGTTAATTACCAGGATGTAGTACAAAAGGCTGCCTAAAGCTACAAATTACAGAACCTGCTCTGAGACTGATCCCTGATTATGAAACCAGCAGAACAGAATTTATCACCTTACAACATGCTGTGGATTTTCATCAGAGGTGAACTGAGGCATCCATCACTGTGCTTTTGCAAGACAAGGACAAGCCACAGTCAGCACCATACTAGCTAACTGTTATTTTACCAGCCTGAGCAAGATTTATCTTTGACTTATGCACTGCAGCATAGAAGTTGTTCTCTCCTGTACCAGCTATAATATTCTTCATCCTGACAGATAAAAAGCCCTGCAATTTGGTTTTCCATTAAGTCTTCTGTGTATGTGACTCCCTGTCTAGCATTCCTTTCACTATGAAAAAACTAATTTAGTAGAATGGGTTCCCCTTCCAACAGGGCTTAATGCAGCAGAGTTCATGCCAGCCAAAACTCAGGAAACCTCTTTACACAGAACTTATCACTCATAGTTCGCCTTTCGGAACCTCTACTGGTCTTCATTCAAAAATGTATATTTAAGGAGTACTAACACATCGTCCATTTCTTACAAAAAGATGTTCCCTTAAAAAACAAAAACAAAAATCCCCCACAGCTCTGACTAGATGGCGAAACAGAAACAAATTCAAATAAGGGGGCTTTTTAACTATCCATTTGAACTGCTTGCTAGTATTATGAGTCAGGAGCGCTGCCAGTTTTGATGATCCTTCTAATTCAATATCATCATCATTATTATTATTACAGAAATACTTTATTGGAAGATAATCTAGCATTTTTTGACCTGCTGGAGTAAGCAGGGGGCAGGGGAGGGGCGGGGGGGAAGCATCATAAAAGTAGCACTGACAAGCCTTAGTCAAAATAAGGCAGAGCAGAAGAGAGATGCTATGTCATGTCCAACAAAGAACAGCTGAATGGGAAGACAGACCCATAAGCCACAACCGAGCTGTAAAAATGTGTCCTGGTTTTGGCTGGCTAGAGTTAACCTAGTAGCTGGTATAGTGCTGTGTTTTGGATTTAGGATGAGAATAATGTCGATAACATACTGATGGTTTAGTTGTTGCTGAGCAGTGCTTACACTAAGTCAAGGACTTTACAGCTTCTCCTAGTGCCCYGTCAGCGAGGAGGCTGGAGGTGCACAAGAAGCTGGGAGGGGACACAACTAGGACAGCTGACCCCAACTGACCAAAGGGATATCCCATACCATATGATGTCATGCTGAACAAAAACTGGGGGGAGTTGGCTGGGGGGGCGTAGCCGCTGCTCGGGAACTGGCTGGGCATCCGTCAGCGGGTGGTGAGCAACTGCATTGTGCATCACTTGTTTTGTGTATTCTTTTATCATTATTATTATTTTCCCTTCCTTTTCTGTCCTATTAAATTGTCTTTATCTCAACCCACGAGTTTTACCTTTTTTCCGATTCTCTCCCCCATCCTACTGGGGGGGGGAGTGAGCAAATGGCTGTGTGGTGGTTAGCTACCTGCCGGGTTAAACCATGACAAAATGTTAAATAAGAACATTCATGTAACCGATAATTTTCAGTGACAGAAGCATAAACCTGATGTTACAGCCTTACCACTGCAGGAGATGCTAACATTGAGGTGATTGTGTCATGGATTCTAGACAAAAGTGCAAATATTTGCACTGCAATTCTCAAACCTCTAGCAACGAGAAGTTAAGTTTTAAAACCACTGCTCATAATTTAAATTACATATAAAATTAGCCCACTTCAAATATTTTATACTGTTAAACACTACTTGAAGAGTAATTTGAACAGCGTTATAAACACTCCACACAACAGAGAAATGCATGAGAATATATGACCAAAATAAGATTCTCCAAGATAGCGAAACAACTGCTTTGATGGTACCTGCACCAGTACAAACTTTGTATTTCATAGAATAACTTAGGTTAGAAGGGACCTCTGAGATCAGCTAGTCCACAAGGAATTTCCCAGATGACTCACTCTGACCTACAACTAGTACCTTTTACTGCTTGCTTTCATCGGCTAGTGAGAAAACAAAASAAAACAAAAATGACACCACATTCAACTAAGACCTCAGAAGCCTGCAAAGGATAATTCTGATGCAACAGTCAACTCAGCCACTTCATGACAAAGTTCTTTAAACACCTAGTAACAATAACCAGCATCGGCCACGCCACAGGAGCAAATAGGGACCAAAAGCCCCAATAACCAGCCCCCTTGTCTCCTTCATGAGACCGGCTCGTCCCAGCTTGAGCATACTCTCCTTTCACTGGTACATCTCCTTGACAACTCAAGACCCACATCCTTCACAGAGGGTCAAAATCTGAAAGGGCAAGTAGGCCAACCTCATATTCTAGCTGCCAGCAGAACTGGGTCTGCTGGAGATGGCAATGTAACACCATTCACCAGCACTGAACCACAGAGATGGCAAGTGATTGAACAGAAAGAAACATACTTCTGTGCTTGGTTTTATGGACCTTTGTCTCAGGGGTCCAAACGGCAGACAACAGGGAAGAGGGAAAAAGGTAGCATAATGTTACCACTCAGTGACAGTATTTCATCGTTGTGAAGATCCTGCTTATGTAGCTAAACATTTATTCCCCCAGCGTACGGTTTCATTCAGCATCTGTGACTTTTCTGGGAAGATCACAGACCTCTTTGGGTTTACGTATCAGTCCCTACATATATACTCAAGGCAACAAAACGCAAATAACTTAATTCAGCTGCATGGACTCTCGAGATCCACGTGCAGCAAAAACATGAGTTAATTCCAGGAGGCCAACTTCACTTTGGCTTTCTACCCTGCCCTGATCCAAGTGTTTCTTTTTGTAGCACACTCTTGCAATGTTCTCTTTGGAATATTTACAATACAGTCAAAACATATATGACAACACAGGTAAAGACACTTTCCTAACAACACAACAAGCAAGAAAAAATACCAAAATAGGTTTATGAGATGTTTGAAGAAATAACAGAATGATGTTGTTCTATTTCAAACTCGTAACTTGTCATATAAAATAATTTGTTGCAAAAAACAGTCATGCTATAAATAGTCTGAATTATGTTCTCAACTGACTAATGCCTCAGGGATTTATACCCATCTATTTTAAGTTCTGCTGTGCAAGAACAAATTTTTACATCATCGGTGCAAGTCAGAATAGGCAAATACTAATTACTCTATTTCACAAAGTACACTCTGTGTGGGAAATCCTACAGAACTAAAGCAATAGCGTAACGTTCAGTAGTCTAAAACGGTTACTAGAAAAATACCTAATGGTTAATTTCATGCCACCAATTCGTAATCAGTTGCTGTGCCTGAGCCTGACACACAGAGCCAGGGAGTGGCCCCGCTGCAAAAGCGGAAGGCTCCGGCGTTCCCCAGCCCTGCGAGGCAACAGGAACAAAAGGCAGACAAAAGTTTCCCATTGGGTCCTCTGCCAGTACTTCCTACGTTTACATTGTTCGGGCTGCAGAAGAAGCCAAGTAACACCAAGCTGTTCAAGTGACAACTCCCCAAAGAAAGGTACACTTACGGGAYCTTACTTAAAAGCTGTATGGATGTACCCTACGCTGCGCACAAAACCTCTGTGCTCTGCACCAGTCTGACAGCCTTGGGACTCCCCAGCTGAAAAACAGGTAAATACGAGCTTGCAAATACATTAACTGTTGCTTAAAGGTGATGGCRGCTTTCATGCTTTCTAGACACTGAAGGGCTTAAACACATAGCTGTCCAGGAACACTAGGAGTTATTACTCATCCGTGAGCAAATGGACATGCTTTGTTCATTCCAGACTATAAAGAAATACTGATTTTCAGCTGATCAATTACTTCCTTACAGGAACTGACTTATTCAAGAAAGAATCAATTTAGTGTATTAAACCAGAGAGCCAGGTATTTCACAACCACCACAAACAGGCAAAGTTAAAAGAAAGCAAGACTGTGGCCTTCAAACGTAGTCTGCATGTGAGATCAGGAAACTTGAGTCCTTAAAGCTTATTACTGAAAAAGAAGTATTTTTTTCCCCCTAAATCCTAACATTTGTAAAATACATTTATCCTCCTAGCTAATGGAAAACTGAGTATTTTCAAAGCACTGTCAAGTGCAGCCAATAACCAGTTATTTGGACTATAGATAGGTGCAATGTTTACAGAATGAGTGCAATTTTCCAAACTTAAAGTTGTTCTCTCTAGCAACAATAAAAGGGACACTCACACTGTCTGCTTTAGGCAACTTAAAAGCACCTAATTCAGAGCAACTTGCTAGGCCAAAGTTAGAAATCTAACATGCTTTTTTACCCAAGTGAGAGGTCTTTGGGAATGTGAATTAATCACAGCGAGTGTCGCTTCACATGCATATTGACTGAATGGCTATAATAAAGGTTTAGCACAAACAGAGGCCTTGCCAAGATTTAAAACTCATTTGGATCTTTAATATGGGATTAATTTGGTTGACAGTTCTTAAGCCTGCCAGCAGCTGGGATCCAAAAGCCTGAATCAGAGGCCCACCTCTCCTAATGATGAAATGAATACTAATTAATGGCTCCAAAGAAGGAAGGAAACTGTGAAGTCCTGTACTTCCTCAAGAACAGCTGAGCTAAAGCTAGAACAGAGCGACCTATTGGTGACACTTTCCCAAAGCCCTCAAAAAACAACACCCACCCTTGGTAGTTAAAAAAAAACAAAACAAAACAAAACAAAAAACTTTTAACCTTCCCTATTACCAAATAAGACGGTATCTTCCCTCTCAAACAGACAACGCGTAAGGAAAAAAAGGAAGCAACGTCTGGGAAGGACTTCTTTCCATTTGTTTGTATATCTTAGAAAAGAGTATCGGTACCGATCCGACAGCACAGTGATGCTCTGCACTGTGCAAGGAAAAGACAGGTAGCAGGACTGTGTGGGGTTGTGTTTGTTTTTAAAAAAAAGCACACAAAGCCTATTCAGCCTAAGTTCCTACAATCTAATGATTAGCACTGGTCCACGCTCAGCATCTGTGACAGCTGAATAGGACGGATACAATTTCACACATACACAAAAAAAACAGCTGCTAAGCATAGGCAGGATTGGCTGCCTGGTCGTCACAAGCATGTAATAAAATTGCCTCTTAGAAGGACACCGGCAAGTCCCCACTCTGACCCATAACTGACTCCAGGCTTGCCCCAGCCAGGATCTAACCTCCTATCAAGACTTTGTAGTGAGCTCTGATAAAATCCGCAACAAACATGGAGCAACAATAGAAGTAATACACTGTACTTACTTACTGCTGCCCTTTAGCTTACTTATCTACCACTTGCAGTACTGCATTACATTCTTCCCAGCTTGGGGAACTGCCTCAAGGAAATTCAGCATGTACATCAAACACACCTGCTTTCAAATAAAGTGGCAACAGCAAAAGTAAAGGGACCACCTCAGCTTCGGTGCATGACAACAACTCAAGTTTCAAATGGGTGAAAGTGTCACTCACAGGAGCATAAACATGCAGCCTTCAGAAACACAGACAGACAGACAGACAGACAGACAGACAGACAGAAAGACAGACAGACAGAAAGACAGACAGAAAGACAGACAGAAAGACAGACAGAAAGACAGACAGAAAGACAGACAGAAAGACAGACAGAAAAAGGCTTTTGCTACCTTCTTCAAAAGCAACCCAAAACAAAAGTCACTACATACAGCTGACAAGTCTCCGTCCTTATTTCCAATAGTTTATATAATACAATTTTAAAATATATCCAATAAGAAACATATGTTTCAAGGTAGCAGACATAAATGTATGAAATAAACAAAAGAAATTACATTGGTGCTGTTACTCAGTAATATACTTAATTCAAGGGAAGCCTCCAACTGCAATTTGAAGCTGACAAGTTTCTATGGATGATTACACAAAGCCTTAGCTAAAAATAAATGAAACTTTCGATTTGTTAAAAAGCCCTGCTATTTCTGTAGCCACCATTAAACCATCTGCTCTTTTTTATTACATCTCTGCTTTAACTATGGCTTCCTTTTTTTAACCCTAGATCGCTATCACTGAACTAAGATAGGTTCTATCTTAGCTCTGATTAATGCAATGTTATTGAACAGACCCTCTGGATACTCCATCTTCTGAAACTTGCTAGAGGTTTAGGAAACCGCATATCCTATAGCCTTCAAACCAGACAGACTTCTTGGCTTGACTTTCTGTAGTAGACTGGATTATGCGTTTTAAGTTGTTATCTAACCCTACAGTCTTTACAATATTTTTTCTTTAATATACTGTATTGACTACATAAATACCTCCATCCCACTATGGTTTTGTTATATCTTTTAGTGACTTTTGACATTTCACAGAATTTCCAGTCTGACAATTCAAAACTTCTGGGGACTATAGAGAACATGCTGAAGAAGTAACATAGCATATGAATGAGTGTGATGACCACTCCAGAAATTTTAAGTCCAGATCCATAGAGATGTTTTGACTCCTAACCTCATACTGAAGTCAGGCAAGAGAAATGTACATAAATACCATTGTTGACATACACGTAAAACCATTAGGCCCTTCAAAATCTTGCTGAATCTGTATTATATATGACACACCCTATTATATATGGTGCTTTGGGGGCAGGGGGGGAAGAAGTCACAAGAGTAGCTACAGAGGCACTTTCAGAAAGAAAAAATTCAGCAGAAATGCAGCGGGGACCGGGCCATAGGCGAAACTGGAAGCCATGCCCAGTGCAAGTTATCTGCTGCATCAGTGGGAGGAGAGTGGTCCGCATGACTCTTACAGCAGCTCTAAAACCAGGAAATTATAAAAATAACCAAGCTGTGGGGAAAGCACTCATGCACTCAAGCTTTATAGCAGCCATACGCTAGCACTGGTTTTGTACCGTTTCTGACGTTACTGTACGTGCTCCAGTAGAGCACTGACTCAGTCAACAGAAAATGCCGTGTGCTGGGGGGGTGTCAGGGAATTAACCCTCCCCACCTCCCAGCAGCCAGGCTTTTAGGTGCTCCTTCATCAAAACACATTGCACCAGCACTCTTCCCTCTTGTCAGTCTGTTTTCTCTCCACACCTTCACCTCAGTCTTTCTGCCCCAGTGCATCTGTCCCCATTTTTGGCTGAGCTGCTTTCCATGCTTCTGCCACTCCCTTCAGAAGATTTCTCCCTCAACTGTTCCTCCTTATCAGGAAGAGGCTTCCAGGAACTACCATTAATCTGATAAACAAGGAAGAAATACCCCAAGAAGATACTCCCCACTGGCCAGCCTCCCTTCTCCAGAAACAGGATGGGGACAGGGAAGAACTCTGCTTTTCTGAATATTGAGATGTTTATGCTGTTTTCTGTCTTACACAAGGTATAGCAGGAGTTTAAGAGTTTCTGTTTTAAGACACTTTAAGTACATATAATGTAAGAAAAAGTAAAGTACGTTACAAGCAGTTTTTACAAAGGGATGTTCGGTAAAAAAAAGCGTTGYGTAACAGCTCTGACAAAACTACCATCTTAGGCTTCTTTCTCTTATTAATCATACACACCAAAATCAAAAGTTCACGATAAGCTGAGGATACAGGCAACGTACCGAACTGCGACTGCAAGAGCAAAACGCTCATTTTCCTCTGAAACCACTTAATTTGCCTAAGAAACAAGAGCAGCTTTCTACGAACCGCGGAGCTGCCGCGGGCCCCGACCACCCCCTACACCAGCCCCCKGGCCGCCGCCTGTCACCCCGAGTCCGCCACGGCTCCTGCCGCCCCGTCCAGGCGGACGCGAGCTCCCCGTCACCCCAGGGACACCAGCCCGGCCCAGCCCAGCCCGGCCCGCGGCGCAGGCTGGCACTCGCCCCTCTCCCCTCGTCCCGTCCCGTCCCGCCGCCAGGGTCGCGCCTACCGCGGGTCCTCGGGAGCCGCTGCGGCCGCCGCCCCTCCTGACGGCTCGGTCGCTCTGCGAGGCGGTGGCGGCGGCAGGAGGAGGAGCCGCTGCGGCCGCGGCTCCTTCCGCCCGCCCGCCCCGCCGCCGGCCTCGGTGCGAGGGAGGGCTGGGGGCGGGGAACCGCCGGCCGAGCCCGGACGGTGGAAAACGGGGCGGCTGAGGCGGGGCCCGGCCCGGGCTGCCCCGCCCGCTGCGGCAGCCGTCCCGGCCCGGGGGGAAGCTCAGCCGCGGCCCAGGCCCGGCGCCGTGGCCGAGAAGGAGGCGGCGGTCCTCGGCGTCTCGCCTTGACAGGGGCTGTGGGGCAGCCGTCAGGGGCCTGCGCCGTCCGGGGGAGGCTCTCGGCAGGGCAGCCTGGGCGGCTGCTGGCTGAAAACAAGTTGGCGAGTTCCACCGAACAGGTTTGACAAAAAGGCGATTTCCAGCGAGAGGTCCGCCTCATAAACCACAAAACAAACAGGAAAAAAAAGTAACTCCACCCATGACATGGGCAGCCTGGGCTTGCCCCTGCGATAGCTTATCTCCTGCGGGGCTGGGTGACACGGGGGCAGCAAAACCAAATTGAGGAAGTTACCGTCCAAGTCAAGGTTGTAAGCGTTCAGCATAACATCGGATTTAAACCCAGAAGCTGATTGCTTTCACCAGGAATTCATAAAACATTCAGAAAACATGTTTTCCAGGCAAGATGGGACAGAAACCCCCGTTTTGTTGCATATAATACACATTTCCATCAGTAAAATTCTACAAACATTTTAGAGGACGGAGATTTTTCATGTTGACCTTTTCTAGTACAAGCAGTACCAGCTAAATGCTTCAATGAACATCTTTTTTCCTACATGCATTCTTTAAAGATGAGTGAAGTTGCTCACATGGAAGCATTTAGAGAGACAAAACAAAATAATAAAAATGAAAAATAAAAAGGCCTAGGATTTTCCAATTAAATTTCTTTTGCCAAGACTTTCATCAAAATAACACTGCTGACTGAATCACAGCATTACACAACTTGGGCAGGGAATAAACTCTTCTTTGCAGCTGGGATTTTTGTGAACAGGGTTCTCGGAACCTCCTTTCCAATGCTTGCTTCCCTCATACGTATGCTTTGTAACAGGCAATTTCATTTAGAACTAAACTAATTTTGATGGATGTGTTCATGATTCTTAAAGCATATGTCCCGTTCACCCACCACCTCCTTTCAGTGCAGGGGCTGTTTTTTTCTCCTCCATACAGCTTCAACATACCATCATGGCCAATCACTGAAATACAACAGCTGTGAGGGAACTAAAGAAAAGAAATCCCTTTTTTTTTTTTTCCCCTCATCAAATTTTAACTGGCACCACAGAGACCAAGGCTGCACCCACGGGAGAAAGCTAAACTTAAAATAGTCCAAAGCAGGTGAACACATATATTTCAATTTAAGAATGGCTTATTGTGGTTTAGCATAAATTATAAGTTTATTCCCAGCTGACCTTAAGCCTCACTAATAAAGACATTACTGATTAATAGGCAAAGCTAAACATCAACACAGGTTTTGATGCAGAGTGTGGTCTGGCGTTCACTACGCAGGCAGATGGAAAAATTAAGATGTGCCCACAGAGTAGCTCACGTGCAAAGGCAGCCAGGGATCATTGTGCTCTCAGTATGCTGGTAGAGCTCCTCTTGGGAGTTAACTTACCTGACCTGTGCCAGCCGAAAGGGGCCACATTAGCTTTAACAGGACAGTTTTGTTAACCAGAGTAATTTTGACTGGAACAGGTTAGGAGCCATTCAGAGGGGCTGCTACTCCCATCCGATGAGGACACAGAGACCTCTACAAAGGGTTACTTCTTCCAGCAGTATTTGGAAAATAACATATTTCTGCAACTTAAGTACTTTTATTTTCTCATGTAGAAAAGCCCCTTGAGTGTCATGCTTAGGCTGGAAGGGGTGTATGAGGAAGCTTGTACTGCTGCAACCAGCCCGGTATTTATTCCAGACCCGGTTGTGCTCACTTTGAAGTCAATTGCAATGTTCCATGGATTTAACTAAGGTCCAGGTTTGGCTCACTTCTAGCCACTGAGGCTGGATAAATAGAGGGATTCATAGAAGTCCCACACCTTCGACACTGCATTCATAAACAGAAAACTGGGCTAGCTATGGCAGCATATGGAATATTTTTCTGACAACGAAACTATTGTATGGAAACCTCACTAGCTGCCATTTTCAGACAGTCAGGGAGTGAGGCATTTGCCTAGCATATTTAATTTCTGGAAATTTTTCCACAGGAATGATAACCTCTGAGCCCACACTCTTTGGGAGCTTTGGCTGGAGCAAATCCCTCTTCCTGCAAAAGCTGTTATGGTCAGCAAAAGAAAAAGGTATCACAGTTCAGTAGCTTTGGGAGCATGTTTTATCAGTAAAAATTCATCAAGTTGCATAACACCACCATTAAGGGAAAATTTTTTGTAAAAACAGATGTTTATAATTAAGTGACAGATTAGAACTTTTTAATATATTGGAAACACTTTGTGAATGGTTAGGGTGAGTTTCTTTCATTTTCAGTGGAATAAGGGGAACTGTTAGGAGAGCCATGTGAAAGCTGATGGATTAAAGTCTGAGACAAATGAAGTCTCTCATTGTAGAGTCTGGTTTTGATTCAAGCTGTAGATTTGCATGAGTATCTGTGAGAATATTTATAATTTTGTTAGAGGAGGGTAGAATTTTGAAGACTGGAGACCTTAAAACAGGAGAAGAGATTCTGCTGAAACTGAGAAACTCTACGCATGTGCCTCTGACTAAAGGATTTATGCTGTTACATCAAAATCCCAGTTTATATGTAGTTTTTCTGGTTATGAAAACAGACAAATGAAAACCTGTGAAAAGTGATCCAAGTGTAAGCAATATGGTATAGCCTGCTTGGAAATGTAGTAGCCCAAAGCAATAGCTTTAACTTCCATAGGCATCTTGATGGAGTCTGAATTCCCAAATCTGCCTCTGAGGCAAAAAATAAGCACTGGGGGAAATTTTGTTAGCAATAAAATGTTGCGACTAAGGCTTCACTACTCATTCAATGCCACGTTCTCTGGCTGTTGGGGTTCTTACCTGCTCTGCTTCTCTCACACCTCCACAGGGGAAAGGGATTCCTGATGCTCTTGGAGAGAGGGACACCCGTGTCTCCACTCTTGGAGGAAGACGCGTCTCCATTCTTGGAAGAAGAAAGCAGATGACAGCAAGGCCCTTACTTTTTTTTTTTTTTAGAGTAGAGCAGTGAACCTTGTCCCCTGCTTTGTTCAACCTGACAAAAATCATTAAACCCACTGAATTTCACAACATTCCTGGGCAAAAATCCGAGACGATGAGACTCACAAGAACAAGTACATGAAGAAATAATAATGGTTTCATGTGGATCATATATTTTAGATGCATGCGTGAAGGAATTACATGGCACAGATATAACAGTTTCTGAAATATCAAACAGGATGCCCATATGCAATATTAAGTATTGGTCATATTTTTGATAGGTCCCTCATAAAGAAGTGGCTCATGATTAAAAAAAACTCAAACAAAACACAAAACCAGAGATCACCTGTTTTGGTATATTACTATGTTCCTTTTTCTGTGGATATGTACAGTTATGTAGTCATGAGTCACACAAGTGGACATTCGGGGCATTAAATACTAACAAATCATTCTCTTGTATTTTATGCAAGGATGACGATCTAGCTCCAGCAATGTATTTATGTAATTCCTTGACCCACTATTTCTTCCCTTTGATTCTATTTAATACCTCATAGGTGGTTGGTTCAAACAAGTGACAAAGTGTAATCTGAAAAGTGCCAATTTTTGTCACCCCAAACGTATAAAAATATACAGTGATATAAAATACAGAAAGCATTTTCAAAAGGAGGATATGTGAATTTCTAACAGAGCTAGATGCAACTTGCACATTAAATTGTTGCTTCCCTTAGAGTTTATTAAAATAAAAAGAGATGTTAACAGGAACTCGATACAAAGACCACTTCTGCTCACCTTCAGCAGCATTACATCTGATATTCCCGCAGAGACGTTCACAGTATAGTTACTGCCAAAAAGGGACAAGGCCACTCTCTCCTTACCACCCTTCACTTCCAGCCAGGCTTTCTCTGATCCTTGTTAGATCATCTTAGCTGTGGCATGGATTCCTACCAGGAGAGTAGATCTAAGAGCCTTAAGATTTCCGACTAGGACTCTCCTTTATATCTTTGTAAAACATTTCATCTCAAAAGTACATTAAAACAGTTTACTAGTAAAGTAAATATTATGTCACAGTTTGACTGACTACTTCTCTAGAGCACAATGTAACTGAAGCCATTTTCCTTAAGAGTTTACAAGAGGAAAAGTATGCAGAAACATGCAGTATAGCGTACTATATTACATATATTTATTATATGTATGTTATATTATATACATATCTTTTAAGACTGGTTTTCAATCAGCTCAGTTTAGGAAACCTAAACCCAGCCTGGAATTGGAACCACTCCAGCACGCAGATCCTAAGGTAACCACAGAAGCCATGCTGTGCAGCTGATACAGAGAGGAAAACAAAGGTATTTTCTCCAGTTAAAATTACAGGAAGCCTACCAGCAAGTTTTAATAACCTAATTTTTTTTTTTAGTCTTTAAGGTTTTAATATCTAAACTGGAACTGGTATTTAGCCAAGATAGAACCCCCAGACCTCATGTGTTCTGTATGCATTTTGAACTGAGGTTTACTTTTACTCATATTAACAACTGCCGTTCTGTATTAGGATTTCAAACCAAGTGTGTACGGACAGTGATGCCACAGCCAGGGTAAGACAGCAGCAAATGAGGCCTAGAATCCTTGGTGTTGGGATAGGTGAGAGTTTGCATATCATCTCAAGCATGGTCGTACTGCTTTCTGACATTGTGCTGGTATTGACTCAGTACCAATTCAAACGGAGAAGTCTTTGTGGGAGAACACACAAAATCACAGCAGGATTTCCCGCAAGCACTGCATTTTCCTAGTGCCTCTTCCAAACTTCAGTTCCAAACCTCATACTTTTCCAAGTGGATTTGTGCCATAACAGCACACAAACCAGAACCGAGTGATGGAAACTAGTATGTTAATTCAACACAACATCTGCACCCCTGATTTCACAGGTGCTGTCTTCCTCCTTTTTCCATATCCATTTTTCAGCATTTCATTTCCATCACTAAAATATTCCATTGGTGAAAACTCAAAAGATAAAATACCTGAGAATTTACACACTAAAAGCAAGCAGAAACTACAAAAAAAGATTTCTGCAAGTCTTTCAGGCAGCCTGGGAACCTAGAGTACCAGCCAGCCTGTGGTACAATTTCGGGAGTGCTAGCCTGGAACCTGAGTGGTCCAGGTTACCCCACAGGCTTCCTGCATGAACTTGATCAGGTTCAGATCCTCTGAAGATATACATACATATGGCCTAAGTTGATTTTGAGCCCTGGGGAACTGATATGCATCATTGGCCAACTATCCCTTATGAGAAAGGGAGTTCTCTCTCAGTCATTCTGGGTTATAGTTCACTTCTTTACAGTCCTGTTAGTTGATGGAGATTTTGGAAAGACAGTCTCCCAAATGCTTTCACTCTGTTTTAGCCAACAAGAGGCACTCATTTTCTTTCGTCAGTTTTGAGCATTCCTTAGGTTTTATACTTACTTTTTTTGCATGTGGTTTCCAAATCATGCAGTTTGCAACTCTTCTATGCACCTGTTTTCCTTCTTCGTAACTGGGCCTTCAGTTAAACCAGATCCCTGCAAGACAATATCATGTACTTGTATTCCTCTCCCCTGCTTGTTCCTCTGCAGGTTCTTTGTACTCCCTAGCGTATCAGGCTTGATGATATTTAAGAGGTAGCATTACCCTCCATCTGCGTTACACGCCTGAGAAAATTTTACTGCTTAAAATCCATTGCTTAGCTGAACTGATTTCTGCAGTACAGCTTCATTTTTCTAGTGCATTCGTGTTGCAATTGGAAACAGCAGCATTTAATGACTCTGCATTGCCCCTAGTCTGGAATATAGGTGATACACCTGTGGCTTGACTTGATGTATGCTGAGGAATGCAACAATACAGCCAAATGGAACCAGAATTTGTGATGGACTGTACAGACTGTGTTATCAAAAGGCATCTACCTTAGACCTGTGTAGATCTTCAGTACACAGGATTTTTGCTGAAACAATTTTCCTGCACATATTTTGCATTTTTCCCAAAACAATCATGCTGTGAGCTTTGATCTGTGGGGCTGTCTATCAGAACACCTTCCACTGTTACTGRATTCATTCAAATTAAGATAAGAGCTAATTCTACACTCCAGGCTATACAAGTTAAGGCGTGTTGAGCGTGCATTTGTATGTAAACAATTATATTCTGCTGCATGCGAAGGGTAGTCTTGAAATAAACAGTTTCATCAAGGAGTAACAGATGGAAGTGCTTTAGTTTCCATTTTGTATTAATACAAACTTGTCATTAAACTCTTAAAGTGTTACAATTGGATAGCTCTGTGTTTTACTGCTTGGTGGACATAACCCGGCTTACTTTGGTGGGCTGACACCTTGCAACACACACTCTTAGAAGTCACTAGTTCAGCCAGTCACTAGTTTGCAGGTCAAATTTTCTACAGTTTGTTTAGATCTTCTGCTTTGGGTTGTATCTTGTGCAAAATTGAATTCTGAACTCCAATTAACATCTAATTCCAAGTAATAGATTTAGATAACAGGAAAAGGAGCTCACAGAAACAGACTGAGCTGGCCCTGGCACACACCCCCCACCTACACCTGCAGAGTTTAAGCTCCCAATATGGGAAAATAGATAAATATTTGCTAGTATTTTAAGTACTTCTGAATGTAATTCAATTGGGTGACTGGGAAACCCATCTGAATGGCTTCTAGATCAGCCATTTATCTCTATGTGTCAACTGTGGCAGTTTGCAATGCCATTTTGAACTCTTTGCTTCATCATTGTAAATGACTTGCCAGGTCCATGAAGTTTCTGTGTGGAACTTAATATGACATAAACACAGATACCTACCTTTTTTTTTCCCCCTGCCTCCAGGAAATGGAGAGTGAAGCAACTCAGGCAATCCGACACTCAGGAGTATCACAAAGAGTTTTCAAATCAGGTCAATAGTTGAGCAGAGGATTTCCTCCTCTTGGGCAGGAGAAAAGCAAGGTTCTCTGATAAATTCACAGGAAGCGGGAGAGATTTACCCAACCGTATACTGTATTTCAACAGCACATTTCAAAACATTACCTTTGCATTTTCAATTGAAGGATATTTGTTTTGCAGCAGAATTTCTGAAAAACGTAAACCGAATACGAGTGAAGACAGTTTTTCTAGCACTTCCTGTACTCCATTATGGTCTGCACAAGGCAGGGGGTTTGTACTAAGCTGGCAGCGGGTAACTCCGGTGTTTATAACAGCTATAGTTCCCTATAAGTAGTATTAGATTCATGCTGTTTACTACTGGTCTTTCAGTTATTTTCGATAGCAAGGTATTGCACTGCTTTTCCTATTACTCAAGCACTACCAGTTTCTTTGGGATTTTCCATACTGCAAATACAGATTAAAATATTAAAGAAAGACTTTAATTATAACTTGTATGTAAACTGAGAAAGTGTGAGCTATTACAAGTACCTACACATATGGTATCAGAGACTTGACAATCCTTGTGTTTACAGACACCACACTCCATATTTCTAGAGGTTTAGAAGAAAAAGGTTATTATCCCACAAATATTAACAAATTATTAACAAAAGGAAAAGTACCGATATTCTGTGAAGTCATGCAAGTGACATTTTGTGCTCTTAACTGACTCTGATTTCCATATGTTGCAGGTGAATTATTAAGAGAAGTCATCGTTGTGGGGTTAACCAAAAGGTTTTATTAAACGATGATTAAACAATGATTGAAGGATGATTAAACAATTATTAAATGATAATTAAATGGCAGTAAAACACTCTACTACTTACTACACTTCTAATAATTAAGCTAGCTTGTATACAATATGCTTTAGATCTAATACAAAATGTTGCTTACCTCGCTGTAGATATCAGATGCTGGGTAAGGGATCTCTTGACCTCAAGGAGTAACCTTGAGAGGCATCCCTGCTCAAGGGGAGATCACCGCCATGCAGCCTGCTGCCGTGCAGGAGAGCTCAGTGGGCTCTGGGGGCTACAGATATTTGTAGCGTAAAGTGATTGACTCGTAGTCAAAATCCCCTTTGGTGTACATGCAGGTGCGCAGCCGTAGCAGTTTTAGTTTCCTCTGGTCCCAGCTCGGGCTGGTACTGGTAACTCCTGATAAGACACGACCTAAATTCTTTAGGTTCTTGAGAAGATACGGCTTAGCACAACTTCTCAAGGTTTGCACAGCACAGCTGGCTTCAGCCAGGCCTACTTGTTGGTGATGCCTGAACCAAAGTACCATTAACTCGGAGTGGGTGCACCTGTCACACCGTACAGTTTGGGAAACAATTTTGGAAAACAAGTACCTCAATTCTTATATCCCCTTGCCTCCTGTGTAACTATTCCATACTTTTGTCTTACGGCAATGTTTCTATGATTACCTCCTCCCTTACTTTCTCATCACTTTGGGCTTCTAATAGAAAAAGAAGATGGGATTTGGAGTGACTCACTCACAAAGCTCTGTTTAGCCTTGATTCTGGCTTTTACACCTTACAGCTCCTCCTGTCAGGCCATGCATCCACAGCTTTTCACCTTTACTGTGCTATTCTCTAGACCTGAACCCTCTCCCATATCTTCTGCTCTTCTCTCCTCACCTTTAAATCCTATGTTAGGATACACCATATTGAACTATCCTTCTATTCCCTCATCTACTATATGCCCCTCTTTCTTATTTGTGTGGTAATTTGTGTGGAAAGGAGTGCCTATAGCTTATTCATACATTAAGTATGTCAAAACAATCATGAAGCTGAAAATATGAATACTTGGTGAACATCAAGATCTGAGTAATTTTGGCTCACTACAGGCCTAGTATGTGACTTTAGCCTTTCCGTGCTTCAGATTTCCTTCCCTGAAATTGGAGATAAATATCACTCTTCTATCCTCAGTGTGAGGATAAAAACCAAGAGGACTACATAAAGATTAATATCCTACGTATACAATTCTTCTTTGTAGTTATTAGTCAAAATTGAAAGGCTTAATAAAAAAATTCCCAAGACTACCAAAACACAATTCAAACTGTAGTTAAAAGTGTAACTTGTCAGACCTTCTGATCATTGAATCTAATGCCTGCAGGGGTCACCTGTGCACAGCAAGCTCTGAGGGGCTCCTTCACCTCAGTAATGATACAGGTCAGCACCTCCTCAAACTGCGCCTCCAGCTGCAGCAGCGTCCTGCTGTGGCAAAACACGTCTTTGGGGCATAACTCTAGGAACATAATAAACTAGGTCTCATACATAGAAGTAGCATAATCTTCCCATGACTCACCCTGACTCACTCAGGAGCCTTTCCCACATTCAGGGAAAACCATGTCATTCAAGCCATCTTTAGCACAGATGATCTTTTACCCAAGATTGCTCAAAATATTCTGCAACCATTAAGAAAAGCAAGCACTGAAAGATTGCCTTTCATAGGTGTCCCAGCCTCCCAGGTAAGCACCCTAACCACGGACTAGGGACCCGATCCAGAGAGAGCTGGATGACCATATTTAACTGAAACTGAATAAAATCAGTCTTACGTTCTTGGTGTTGACAGTAATGAGGCAGTATTTGTATAAAGGGAAGAAGGTAAAATTCAGATCTAAAGTTAGAGAGTTTTTCCAATGAACATTGCCTACTTAGCTGATACTTTGAATCAGTACATACTTCTTTGCTTGCCTTTAAGTTGCAGGGAGCGGGAGTCTCCTGGCGGCGAGCGAGCTGTACAGCCGTACAGCATTGGATGGCCGTGCGCATCACACAGGCCCCTTCTGCAGCTTCACCCAGGATCCCAACAGGGTCCTGTCACCGCAGCTCTGCGTGTGGAGCCAGGGGAACATGTGCAAAACACAGGCTCAGGTGTGATGGTAATTCACCCTTGCCAAGGAATTCTTCTCTCCTTCCTTCTCTCTCCAACTCAGCCAGTCCTAGGTGGTTACAGTTGGCCTCAAAAGCTTTTTTTGTTTGTTTGGTTTGTTTTGCACCCCTCACCCTTACTTTAAGCCCTGCAAACCTCCTTTGATTGAAGTTGTAAGGAGGGAGCCTCATTATATCGTGAACTAGACTTGCATTTTCATATTTAGGAGCAATATGAAAAAAAAGACTTTGTTGATTTTTAAAAAGCAGCTGCCATCAGCAAAGCCTATTATCTGAGGTGGCTCAAAGCACAAAGGAATGACAGCTCAATGCTAACATGTAAGATTCAGACCTTCAGTCTATTAAAATATATTACATGTGAGTCAGAGCCCTCTCCTGGAAACAGGGAAGGGCATTTTGTCTTTTCTTTAAATAGTTGTGCTATTTCACCTCCACAAATATTTAACACCCACAACTATGAGCCACTGACATTCCTGCTTCCTTCCATTTTAATTTAATCCTACAGCAGGGAATGAAAAACGTGTTAAGAGAAAATATTGTATGTGATGCTCAGGTGTAAATAGACCAGAATTACGGAGGTGTCAAAGTTTACAGTTCAGTTGCAGATTGTGGCTACTTGGGTTTGTTTGTTTGTTTAATCTCAACTGCGTTAATAGAATTGCTGAGATTTCACAAAATTCAAGTATCCCAGGAAGATAACATGCACACAATAATTCTTATTTTATCTTATAGTTACACACAGATTTGCCAACAGAGGGAGTCCTTCTACTGTCTACCAAAACTTTATCGATGTGAATATTCACAGAGGTTTCAAATAATGACTGTGTCCCTGCTGTGCAACGATCACTGCACTAATAGCAAGAATGAAAAAGGTTTGCAAAATAAAGACACCTCAGGGTATTAAGCAGATCAAAACATGGGGTAATATCAGCCATCCAATCACTAGAAGTGCACTGGAGATTTCAAGTGGCCCTTTGTGTCATTACAGCAATCATATCTATGGGCAAAGCTATGAAACATCTATAAGAGTAATTACTTTTAAACACATTGAGAAGAATTATGTCAGATAACTATATAGTTCCCCTCTGTCACCAAAGCAATGTTTAACTGTAAAACTCTGAGTTCTTTCCTGACGTTGTAGTCRGAGCTTGTCAAACAGCAGCTATTCAGTTCACCCCTGCTGCAGTTTGGAGAAAAAAAAAAAAATCATCTTTCTTCTACATTGTAATTTCATTAAAATATTGTGCAACTTTAATCACAGCCAAACTAACTTGTATACAGTAAGACCTTTCCAACTTCACTTGCTTTTTCATCACAACATGAACCAAACTTTCTTTTGAACTATGAAAATGTTAATTTAGTATTTTGGAGCCATTGTTTGGATCATTACTGTTTCTGCTGCTTACCCTCTAGGTGAATTGGCCAGTTCCCTTCTGACTTGATAGGAGGATTTCAACAGCTGATCCGATGATGATATGAATCATGTTCCAGATTAGCTTGGACTCAGCATCTTAGTGCATTGAAGGACGACAAAAAATAAGCAGAAATAACGTTTATACTTACTATACCAAAGTAAACTCTTTACAACTACAATATATTGCTGGGGCTAGCAGAGTTCTGTGGAAATATTAAGTAACCAAACCAAGAACTGAGGAGCAATCATGTTTACTTACCTAGAGGTATGGTGACTTACTAGGAGTATCATAAGGACAAAAACATGAGGTTACGATCACATCTGTGTGACAGTAGCTCCTCCCTTCTTACAGAAATTGCCATTTTTATGGCAGTTAAGACTTAAGTGCTCATGAAGCAACTCCTAAACCTCTGGGTTTTTTTCAGCTTGACATATCACAGTGAGCCTTAAAAAAAAAAAAAAAAGGCGGTGTTACCTGCATCAGTCCCCTCCCCTCCTTTCACTGGGACCTGGGTTTACACCGAGATTCCAGCAGCAGTCCTAATCCCAACCAATTATCTTCTGAAATCAGTTCATGACGGGCAAACCAGTGCCAAGGAAATTCAGAACTGAAACAATTGTTGATGGGAGCCAAGTATGAGATTTTTTTCTTCCTTGCTTTCAAATGAGTAAAACTCTTCATTTTCTACTCCTTGTTAACACTGCAAACAGATCAGCTTTGCAAATTTTGGATGTCTGGCCATTTTAGATAAACATGCCAACCTTTTAAGTGTTTACAGACTAAACCGCAGAGCTAAATGTTTATGTTGCACTGAATAACTTCAGCATTGTATTTAACAGGCTGCTAAAGTAATATTGTTTCAATCAGTAGGTGGACACACACTACTGAAACAACCAAAATTTTAAAGGAAGATATTAACACTAGTCTGTCCGTAAATATTTAGCGCATCTCTATGTAGTAGGCTTTATAGTTGAAATATATAAAACTTCCAAATTTTACATGGTTTCTGATTTTAAATCTATTCCCAGGCCTTTTGAAAAGAATTAATTATAACTATTAACTTATATGAAAACTAGAATGTAGCTTTCTGGGTTTCAAATAGTGTATTCCTCCCCTAATTCTAGTTTAATATGAAATAAAACCTTGGCCTTGTATTTTAAGGAATGTGGCCTAAGATATCGCTAGGAACAGGATTTGGATCCTATTGTTATACCTATGCAGGACAAGAGTGAAATGTCACTTGGTTTTAAGAATGCCTTGTGTTCATTCTGACAGGTGCAAAATTACATAGAGTGGAGAACTGGTCTGGTCCAGAAGAGATCGTTTCTGGAGCAAAACATCTGTTCTCAAACAAATCTCTACTCAGTTTTAACTAATGATCTAGCTTTTGCCTGCTCAGGTTAATTTGAATCATGTCTCTCCCTCCTTGGTATTTACATTTTTCTTACTCTTTGGGGACAGCAACAATATTTAATAGTGTGTAAATCTGAAAGTGTGTCATTCACTCCAAAATACCACTTTGCTTGGAAAACGAAAACAAACTGGGGTACGATATTGCTTCTAAGAAGAAGAAAAACAACATGAAGAGACTTGCATGGTGGCATCAGCTTGCAGGCTAGGTTATTCGTCGCTCAGCTTCTCATGTAAAAAACTTTCCACATTAAAGCAATACAATGCAGACGAGGATATTTCTTAACTTCTGTGGTTAACTTGTATGTTTCCATTTCACTGCGAGGTTCGGATGGATGTGTTTTCCGCAAGGTCAGGAGAGTTTGCCCTGGATCGGCTCCTCTGGGGTTCATACCATTACACGTTTCCTGTTTTGCACATGACAACACAGTAAGCTTTTTCAAAGACACAAGCTGTGTGTATAAGCCTTCTGAGCTGATTTACTACTGTACTATTGCAACAGAGTCAGACAGTACAAAGCCGAAGGAAAGCACTCTTGACTGAAACCTTTGTCATCTTTCTATAGAGTCCTTCAGAACCTGAACGCAGGCCCACAGCTGAAACAAGTTGAATTCAAAGAGCAACCACCTCAGGATTTAAACTGGGTTTTCAAATCCCTAAATGTAAGGTGATCAGAAATAGCTTTTTAATTTTGTCTTTTGTCCATTGCTTAGTCAAGGCAATTTTCACTGTGCCAGAGTAGCTCCACTAGCACTTGTCGAGTCTGGTAATATGAAGTTACCAGAGACTCAGTACAGACACATCCTTTCTAAAGAACCCAGAGGTATTCAGGCAGCAGTTCCTGAACCAGCTGTTAAAAACTGGCATCGCTATTCCTTTTCCACGAACTGCTTCACCTATGCTCAAAACAGCAGGCTGCTCCTCACCCCATAAAATTTTCTGAAAGTTCTGAGTTATTTAGAGGTTGAACATGTCCAGTGATTTGCCATAATTCTGTTTCTCTGCTATACTGCAGACAAAGTAGCGTTTTCAAAGGAACTAACATCTTCAAGAGTCTTCCTTTAATATGTCGTATTTTAAAAGGATCTTTTTAAAGAGAGGGCAACACCAGAAGCATGGAAATTACAAAGAGAAGTGTAAAGGAAATGACCGGTAAGAAACACAGTTTGGCAGGTTTTTTTAATCAGTTCAAGCAGAGATGCAATTTAGACATCCATCTGAAAGGCCTGATGGTGATCTATGAAACTGGTGCAGAGGAGAGGGCTATAATTTTAAGATGCTTTATATCAGCCAAGTATCACTAAAATTACATCTGAAGACTTGGCACAGGTCTCACTTTTTCCAAGACTGCTGGAATCACAGTTCAAACCAGGATGATCCATCCCTCATGCACATTTCTATTGCTGTCTGGCCACAGAGCATCTTTGGAGCATCTTAAAGGTAACAAAGAAATTGTCTGAAATTGTCAGGTTTGTGCCGGTGTGGGACATGATCTTGAAATATAGCTGTTCTCTGGACGTGAAACTGAATTATAAAGCAGGACTTTTGACTAATTGATAGAATCCGATGGTCCCCAAAATTGGGATTGTTATGCATAATGAACAAAACTCTTTCCTGTGAGAAAACTCTTGCAGTACGTAGGACAGAACAGCAGGAGGGGATGAAGGCAGCCTTCATTTGTGGGAGCTGCAGCCCCCGCAGCCAGCAGGGAGTCCCAGCCGTACAGGGACTGGGGCAAAGGCTGCTCCCTTCTCCCTCCAGGTGCTTTTCTGCATTATTATCTCCCCAGAGGAAACTCTGCATTGGAGGCGCCTGGCTTGCCTGCTCCTGTGATCGGGAAAGGAGGACATAGACAAAGCTGAGCCAGAAACAGTGCATCGTCCTGCAGGACATTGATCTCTAAACTTAACATTTGGGAAATTGATTCAAAGCAAGAATTTAAGAAAATATATAGAAACATCATCATTTCTTTCTGGCATTTCCAAGGATCCTGGCAATAGAGTATTTCATCAGTAAGCCACCAACCTGTATCCAGCTTCAAAGATGGACCATCTCACTTCACACACAATGAAAAACAGCTACAGGGAACAACCTGACGCCTGCCTGAATGCCTCAGTGAGCTCTGTGCAGGCAGATCCCTAAACAGGGTGCAGGGGCTGCTTACATGAAATTCAGTACAGGACTGGAGCTGAATTCTATGTTCTGACAGCTGTTTGCTAGCGTGCAAGACCCTAGCTGGTGAGCTCAGATCAATCCTCAACAGGCGCATGCTCACCTCTTAAAATAGTACATTCTGGCAAGAGATTGTAAAAAGACCACGGATACTCATGCTATAAAACCTAATTACCATCGCAGCCCACATCATGGCCTGCCATTGCCTATGATGCATAGTAAAGGAAGGTTTTACTCTCCAGGACTCTGACAGCTCAGCATGGTGACTTTCCACCCCTGCAGTACACTGAAGAAATATATCAGAGGAGAGATTTTTATCTATTTTTCTATAATGAAATATTTTTACAGGAGTGACATCATAGATGCTAGAAATGGGGAAGAAATATCATTGATTCGTCTAGTTGTATTCCATGCCAAAACAAGACTGATCCCAACTGTACATTTACTCATGCTCCAGCCAAACTACTCTTGTATCTGAAAAAGTGGTTCCACTGCCTCCATCTTTGCAGTCTAATAGAGTTCACCATCAGCAGAGTAGAAAAGTTTCCCTTTCCTGACTACAGCCTGTTAGTCTCTATTATACCACAGTTTAATTACTCACTTCACTCACCAATGTTTGCATACATCAAGTATTTGCTGGCATTTACCTTGAATTCTCTGGAGGGAGACTTCAACTCTTTGAGGGTTTGGAAAAACTAAATTCCCTATTCACGGCCCTACTAATGTACTATATGAAGTGCTAATTGGGTGCTTAATCTTTCCTCTGCATATATTTTCTAGTCTGTCCGTATTCCAAATATAATAACTGGGTACTGAATATCAATTCAATGACCAGTTTTGATCACTACCTACTACACCTACAACCCCAAGCTTGCATCGTATGTATTTCATTGCCATTGAATAAACATATCTAAGCTATTACATTATTGCCACCCTCCTGTATTTTTTAGTTTCTAACTATCCTTCCATAAAAGAATGACAGCATATATGCTGCAATGATCCATGGCAAATCAAATTTGTTAATTTCTTACTCAAGCATCTTATTTCCATTGTTATTTCTCAGCCCATTCTAACATTTACAGTTTCCTCTCAATTTAGTATTATCTGAATATTTTACTAATATTCTGCTCCTGTTTTCTTTTATAGTAGGCTCATGATGTACTTTCAATTAATGTTTATAAAGATCAGTAGTTCATCTATGTACACAAGATTAAAAAACAAAACAAACATTTGTTCAGTGTTATCTCCCACTATACCTTGCATTTGCAATCTATTGCTTCTAACCCTGAGTTCAACTCCAAATTTATTATAGTCCAGGCTTTTAAAATTTGTTTGAAGCTTATCAGTTGAAACTCTACAGTCCTAGTAGTGGAAACTTAAGAAACCGTTTACTTACCATCTGTGTCAAATTAGACTCTCACTTCTACCTATATGATCAGAAATAGAAGAGTTGAGCAACTTCATTTTTAAAATCTTTTTTCCAGGATCTGTGGCGGGGGGGGGGGGGGGGGGGGGGAGGGCTTTAGTAGTGCAGCCAGGTTACTAGATACAAGTTATTACCAGGAATTACTTACCTTCTTTATTGATATATAAGGAGTAAGACACTATTTTTAAAGCAATCTGGTATTCATATTAGATACT
This sequence comes from Phoebastria nigripes, assembly GCA_035582835.1. NCBI lineage: Eukaryota > Metazoa > Chordata > Aves > Procellariiformes > Diomedeidae > Phoebastria > Phoebastria nigripes. Next base: position 268,850 of record JAYKAV010001278.1, on the reverse strand, counting down.
AGTGTCTAATAGGTAATAATAGATTAACATGACCAAATCACACAAAAACCAAGCTGAGTTATGTGGGTAAGAGGACTTGCTTCAGAATATTCCGCAAAACAATTCCTGATGTTTTTGAAGAAAGTTTACATTCAAAATCCACTTGGATTTCTAGTCAGGAAAGGCCCAGTGAAGTAGGGGAGATCTCCCCTCAAGATAACCCTTTAACAGCTCTCCCTTGGAAACTGAATACGCAGAGGGGTAGGAATAGAGCGACAGAGAATGCATGCTTAGAACAAGAGAAAATAGCAGCTGCTACTGTAACTGTGATGCATTTCTGCTTGTAAGACAGCTTGAAAGTTGCAAGGGAGTAGTAAGGACTACTAACTTAAAACAAACAAACAAACTCACTCTAATTCAGTGCCTAATTCAGTGTGTGTAATTTTAAACTCTGCTGAATGACCAGCTGAACACAATGAAACAAGGACAAGCTAAAGAGAAGTCACAGGAGATTTAGGTGGGATTTTGAGCAAGGTTCTAACTCCGCTCCCAAAGTCAAGTGAGCTCTTACTAATCCTATCCTTAATAAATTATTATTTAAATTGACACGGCTAATGATCCTATTACTGGTCAGGTACAAAAGTTACTTTATATGTGTAATAATTTCACAAGCATTGAGGTTTCCATTCAACAGGCCATCTAATGTCTGCAGTTCAAGACTGGGGCACAGCACTTTGGGCAGGAAAAAAAGAAAAAATAAATTAAAAAATCTCAGTCCTCAGTGTAATTGCAGTAAATTGATAATTAACTGCTTAATATGGTGTGTAATGAAAGGTCAAGGGTAAGGTGAAAGAGATGACTTTCACCTCTGCTACAGCTTGATAGCAGGAAGACTCCTTTGGATCCTACAGATTTACACAGGCTGTTGGTTGAAAAGAAAACATTGTGTGGATTTCTGTGAGGCTTCTGTGAGAGGCAACAAAAGTTGTCCTTTCCGAGAAATGTACCCAGAATGAGAATATCTCCTGCTGGACAGCTTGGACAAAGAACTGGAACTGCCAAGAGCTGAGGAAAGCTGCCAAAAGAGAAGGAAGAAAATTAAGCAACAGAAAAGAGCTAACATTTTATCAACAAAATCTTCAGGGTAGGGAACAGCAAACTTACAAATACCGACAGTCACCGTACACAGAACACTCTGAAACAGGAAAGAGCCAGAAATTCCAGCTGGGGAGCACGGTAAAAGACTTTAACAGGAAATGGGGAGATCACGTTACCATCGTTCAAAATGTTGATTTTCAGAGAGGGCCCAGATAGACAATAAACCAAACAGTTATAATCCTATAACCCCTTTTAATACTTTGAGTAGTAAAAAATGTAACATATGAACTGGAGTTAAGATGCTCCACAGTCTAACCTGCAAGCACCCTTATGGATTACCACCTGTAAACTGCAAGAAATAGAGTCTCAGACTTCACTCAGTAAAGCGTGATGGACACATTTCAGACTACAGACACTTTCAGGTAACGTTTTGCTACCAGTCACCAATATCTGGGCTTTGTTCAATTATTTCCTGGATTAAAATAAAGTTCGTATCAATTGTTGCATGAAAACAACAAGACTAAGCTATTAAAACACCTACRCAGAATGACAATTATGCAGCCACTCAATTGTTATGACTATGACTTCAAAAGTAAAACCAATTTTTTTCCCTCCATATCTAAGATAGGTAGAAAAACCTTCAGAAAACTAACACCAGCATATTCCAGAAAGTTTCCAGAAAATACAACCAATGACATGGTACTGGTGAAGGAAGAGAATATTTAAGTTCTGTCCTCAAATAAACTATCATTTTTCTTCATTCCAAGCAAGCATTCTCACATATGCTTTTCTATGAGCTTGGGAAGGAATTTCAAAGAAATATCTTTAGTTTTTTTCTACTCTCATGTAATCAGGCCTGACTTTAACAAGAAGTTACACCTGACTGTGGAAACTGAGCTGCTGCATTACTGCCACAGAGAGATTAGATACTACTAAAATTAAGAACATGGAGCCACATGCCATGCTTTGTAGCATAGTTACTTCTCTCATTACAATCTTCAGCATATGCTTCTTCAGTAGCATGCAATTCAGTGCAGTTACACAGAGTATGTGTCTATGCATTTGTATATGCATATGCATTCTATATTTCAAATAAATGTGGCAGTTATCATATATACCTGCTATTGGAGTTTTTATTTTAGCCTTAGCTGCACAGGACTAATAGTATCCTGTTTTATTGGTTGGAATATAAAAGAATAGGAAAAAATGGCATCCATTTATTTGCATGGTTAGTGAAAGCAGTCCTGTGTAAGGATCTCTTGATTACCATTGGCTGTATAAATTATTATAAAAAACATACAGTAGCTGGCACTGAACTCTATGTGGCAGTAATGTACCAGCTCAGTCTGTACAGCCAAGGCTTAAAAGAGGTAGGGGATTACACAATGCAGGTGTAAATTAGGAAGGTATTAGGACTGGGCCCAGTGAACTTTGAGGAAAAGAAACAAACCCTGAAACAAATGTAAAGAATTTATGATTTACCACAATTTAGGAAAAGCATCTCCCGCTCTCCCCTGTACAACTAGCAAAAACTGCCCTTCTTTCTGAGAACGTATTCATGCTTGGTACAGTCTTAAAATTCTACTTATATTTTTGAGGTCATCCTGTCTGGCTTTGTAGGATCTTTTGGAACAGAGCTGTGCAATTTTCCACCCTAAGACATCTGATAGCTACACTAAAAATAGCCCTGTGGCAGTTCCTCTGTTGAAGATACACCTACTGGTATGTGTCATGCTGATCATAGTTTAGAATCCTCTTGGACCCTCAAACTACTGCTGATGCCCTAGGGGCGGTAACAGAATGAGTCTCAGTGTGCTCTTTAAATGATCGTTAATAAATTATGCCCGTAATTATCCACATTAGAAGTGTATCTATTTTCTGCACATCAAGTATATACAACTTACTGTGTTCTCTGACCACACGGTGGGGGGATGCAAATCAATGAGGAGAGGGTATGAAGAACATCTTAGCATTGTTTGCACAGCTGTGGTGTCATTTTTTCCCCGTGCATAACATTTTCCAGTATTCCTGTCCCAACCAGTTAAATACTCAACAAAAATCAACAAACTACCTCTGATAATTTATTAAGAGCCAATAGTTAGAAGAGCTAGACAAAGTCCTGCTTCTATGAATATCCACTCAGACAGCTTAGAGAAATTTGAGCTAGTTTCTCAGTAGGGTTTTCCCCGAAAATCACCTCACCAGTAGGGCTGCTAGGATGTACGGTAGTAACTCAATGCCTTAGTACCTCAGGAGAGACTTCCATAGTTACCCTATGGCAGTTAGCAGCAGCGAATGCTGTTGCAGCAGGAATGTTTCCAGGCAGGCTTTGCTTTGTATTTTTCTTCATATACATCAAATAGTTGCTTTCTGTGTGTAAGCAGTATCAAAGATTATATCAAAAAGAATAAAAAGATTAAGTGCAGCTTGATAACTTATCTTAATTTCTCCTGTCTTATTGAAGAATCATGGAAACTGAAGCCACCTCAAAATATGAGCAAGAACCAAGCTAATCATATTGATCATAAGCTAAATTGTCATGAAACGTAATATGCACCAAATGTGAAGAGAGGAATGGAGTAGGTAGGGTGAGGGGGAGGCATTTTGAAAAGTGAGAGCACGTTTGATAGCATCTTCCCGTAAGGTGTAGAATATCACTCCTCTACACTGTGAGCCTTTTGTTATCACTTTCCAACTGCCAGCTTCAACCTGGCGTGGATGAAGGTTACCCATGTATGTGCTAATTTGGTCAATTTATTCTCTAAGAGTTGCCTTGATTCAACATAAACATTACAAAGTCAAAAGTTGACAACTGCACGTACTGAAGTACACCATTCATCTTCCTATCTTTCCATGCACTTCTTGCAGGTGTGGTATGCAACACATATTATCATTACCTGGCTTTAAACTGGTAACATGGAGAAGGTCTGTCAGAATCATAGAATGGTTTGGGTTGGAAGGGACCTTAAAGACCTTAAAGATCATCTAGTTCCAGCCCCCCCAACACCTTCCACTAGACCAGGTTGCTCAAAGCCCCATCCAACCTGGCCTGGAACACTTCCAGGGATGGGGCATCCACAACTTCTCTGGGCAACCTGTTCCAGTGCCTCACCACCCTCACAGTGAAGAATTTCTTCCCCATATCTATTGTAAATCTACCCTCTTTCATTTGAGACTCAGGGTACAGAGAGACAGGAAAGAGAAGTATATGGAAGTCATTAAAGGATTCAGATTCTAGAGACTTTAACTTCAAATTTTACTTTAGGATGTTTTTTTGAGAAGGCAGATGATAAAAACCCCGGTTTCCCCCAATCCACTTAATTACCTGTAGAAAAAAATCATTCCTGCAAGTCCAAAAAGGTATACAAAGCTTTGATATCCAAAAGCAAGGAACGCAGTTGGACTGACAAATTCCTATTAGAAGGAATTTGGAGCCAGCATGATCCTTCCATGTGCTCCAGGCAATCCAATTTCTTGGATATACAAACAAGAGTAGATGTGCTGATTTTCAGTGGGAAAGTGATTTATCTCTAGATATGGTATTGGTAAGGTGAACTAGAATACCGTGTGCAGCTGACATCCACGTTTTAATGAGACCAGCTGAAGTTTGGAGAGCAGGGTAGCAGAAAGGAAACACTTAAGAAATTAAAATAAAAAAGCTTCTGAAGGAAACATTTAAGAAATTAAAATAAAAAAGCTTCTGAATTAATTTTTTACGTAGTAATAAAAGGCCTCAAACTATTCAATCTAGTAAAATTCAAAGGCAATGTGTACAGGACAAAAGAACCTCCATAGAAAGAAAGCACTGTGTAATTAGAAAAACCTCTTTACCGCGGGGGGGTGGGGGCGGGGGGAGAGAGAAGGAAAAAGAAAAAAAAAAAAAAAATCAAACTGATAACTAGTGGCTGAGGCCACTTTTAATGCAGAAGGTGATTAATCACTGGAGTTGATGCCCTACCTGTTGCAGGGGTGTTTTTCAGATCAAGAAGATATTTTTAGCCAAAGATATTAGAAAGATTATACAATTCTTGGCAAAATTCAATAGCTTGCATACTGGAGTTGGTCAGAATAAACATTTCCATAGTCTCTGCCAGCTTTAAGTTCTGTGAAGAGTTAGATCTTCCTCACAGCATTTTGAGGTGAAGTTTTTGATTCACTTTCCTACACAAAATCCCGTTATCCACTAAGGTATCTAGTAACATCAAGTGTATTTTTAATAAGGTTGCTACTTCACAGCAGTAGAAGGGAAGAAATATGAGCACACACAACGAAAGTTAAACCCAGTGCTAAAATGCAAGCCCAAGGGAACTGAACCGTATTCCAGCCATGTCTGCAGGGCTGAGTGGTCAACTAATTAGGTAAGTCTTTTTGTAGACAACTGACAGAGTCATATAACAGGGATTTTTTTTTYCCCCCCCCTACTCCTTCCCAAGAAAAATACTGAGTACATTGAAAAGGAATAAACCCACACTTCAATAAAATACAACAGAAAACACACTATCAAATCCTTGATTAACAGGTCTTCTGCGCCTGCACAAAGCTACATACTACTGCAGAGACATGGGGGTGGGGGAAATGTATTTGAGCTTGGAAATACCCAGGATCCCATCATGAAACCTCTTTACATGTTTAAAAGTTCTTCTCTAAGCAATTTAAGAGCCAAATGTGTGGCAAGAAAGAGGTATATTGGCAAAGGCAACCTCATGAACACTTACATTTGACTACCAAAAGGCAAACAGCCTGTATTTTCTGGGTACAATACATAGCATTCCCTTTTTCTTTTGATCACCATATTTTTCCAGTTGCTTATTTCTGACCTTGATTCTTCTATTTTTTTCAGAAAGATCAGCCAGGGCAAACCCTGGCACGTTCCAGGTCAGATGCAAATTTATACTCTGTGCTCTTGATAATTTGAAATGGGTTGAAGAACTGATCAGTTCTAGGGCTCTTCAGGTTTGTTTGGGTTTTGGGTATTTTTTGTTTGTTTGTTTTGGGTTTTGGTTTTTGTTTTTGTTTTTGTTTTKTTGTTGTTGTTGTTGTTGTTGTTTTTTTCCAAGGAGCACCTTTTACTTTTTTGTGCTCTTCACCATAGACTGTGTTTTTCAAACACCATGAAAATACTTCAGCAACATTTGTCAAGCCAAGGAATTAATCTGAAAACATTTAAAAGAGCAATTCATTTTTCCCTCCTATTCCTCTGCACTACAACCAACATAACAGTGAAGGAAACCTATTACCCTGCTTTTCAAGTCACATTTTTTCCTAATCATGATCCTGCTAGGAAATATCTGCTGCATGTACTGCAGAGGAGAAGACCCCCCCAGCTAAGTTGGCTTTTTTTTAAAAGAAGTATTTGCAATCCACATGGCATAGCTAGAGCTCACTGACAACTCTGACCCGAAGGGGAGTACCACAAAGCCACCCCGTTTCACCCCAAACCTGTCCAGTCGGACTGTTATCAGTGTACCCAATAATGCACAACAGCATTTTGGATATGACTTTTAGGCACAGTAGGTGCGAAGCTGATTTAAAACTGGAATGTTCTCAGTGGCCGATTTTATGCTTAGTCTTCTGAAACATCTAATCTTATTTGAACCCCCTGTGTCCAGCCTCAAAGTACAGAGGAAAATTTAAACTATAAAGGCACTTAATAATTTTACTCTTCATTGTAAAGCAAAGTGCAAGAGAGTGAAATAGCTACAGCTCAAGGTAAGGAGGAGAATGCTGAACCTTATATATCCTATCAACACCAAATTACATGATATGATCATTTCTGATCTTAGAAAGTGACCTATAGGTCTACAGTAATGGACACAGTAGATGGATCTACATAGATGTGGCTGGACTATCCAAGCCAGGCCTTGTGCTGAGCTTGGCAAAACAGAGAATAAGGGATAGTCCCTTGATAAAAAGGCCAGACAATCTAACTAAAAAGAAATGGACAAAGGAAGTGAAAAGAATGAGGTGAAGGGATTTTCCTAAGGCCATAGAGTAGTTCAGTGGCTAAACGAGTAATAGGAATACAGCTCTTCCCAAGTCCCATCTATTGCCCTAACCACAAGATGCTGCTATATACCAGCAATTATTCTTCAAGATCAAGGCTTCACTGTGTATTGATTCACTATTTAGAAGCTGAAAGCAGACAAACAGTTCAGAAGTGTAGTAAGAAATCAATGGATCACTGTTAATTTCCTTCCCAGTATCCATTGTTCGTTATGAGATTCTTCAACACAGCATTTGTTGGAGCTCTCTAAGCAACAATGCAGCCCTTCTTAATCCAAGCAGTAACATGCTTTTCAAAGTTTCATTTCCAAGAAGATACTTCAGCAGCTAAAAGGTTTAGAATTTCTTAGTTTATCAAGCTCTTTGCAGGGAAAAAGAAAAGATTGGCAGGCGCAGCAGTGAAAACAAATTCCCCAAAGAAGGGGAGAAGTTTGGTCACTGAATAGAAAGTGGAAAAATGGCCAAAACATGACTTGTGAAAACTCAGACTTCTAGAGGGTGTTCCTACAAGATCTCACATTTCTTTACAGACAGTAACACACCTAGAGCGATAACAATCTTCTGAGATAGGTAAAGATAGCCCTTTCCCTGCAGATTAGTTATCCAAGGTACAAACAAGACAACATTCCCAAAGCCTGACTTTTGCTGCAAAACTAACAAAGTCAGGTCAAATTTTTTCTGGTGTTGATATGAAACTCATTCGAAATAGCAGGATTTACTAACACACAATGCTTTAAAAATCCTTCAGAGCAGCAAAGGGATTTCTTTTGGTTTTTTTTTTTTTTTTTTTTTTTTTTTTTTT
>JAYKAV010001278.1:40000-252709 GCA_035582835.1 Phoebastria nigripes | reverse complement strand
GTCACCATCCCTGGAAGTATTTAAAAGACATGTAGATGAGGCGCTTAGGGACATGGTTTAGTGGGCATGGAGGTGTTGGGTTGACAGTTGGACTCGATCATCTTGGAGGTCTTTTCCAACCTTAATGATTCTACGATTCTATGATTCTAAGAGTGGCTGGAAAAGCTGCCTGGCGGAAAAGGACCTGGGGGTGCTGGTTGACAGCTGGCTGGACATGAGCCAGCAGTGTGCTCAGGTAGCCAAGAAGGCCAATAGCATCCTGGCTTGTATCAGAAATAGTGTGGCCAGCAGGAGCAGGGAGGTGATCGTCCCCCTGTACTCAGCACTGGTGAGGCCGCACCTCAAATACTGTGTTCAGTTTTGGGCCCCTCACTACAAGAAAGACATTGAGGTGCTGGAGCGTGTCCAGAGGAGGGCAACAAAGCTGGTGAAGGGTCTAGAGCACAAGTCTGATGAGGAGCAGCTGAGGGAACTGGGGTTGTTTACCCTGGAGAAAAGGAGGCTCAGGGGAGACCTTATCACTTTCTACAACTACCTGGAAGGAGGTTGTAGCAAGGTGGGTGTCGGTCTCTTCTCCCAAGTAACAAGAGATAGCACAAGAGGAAATGGCCTCAAGTTGCGCCAGGGGAGGTTTAGATTGGATATTAGGAAAAATTTCTTCACCGAAAGGGTTGTCGAGCATTGGAACAGGCTGCCCAGGGAAGTGGTTGAGTCACCATCCCTGGAGGTATTTAAAAGACGTGTAGATGTGGTGCTTAGGGACATGGTTTAGTGGTGGGACTTGGCAGTGCTAGGTTAATGGTTGGACTTGATGATCTTAAAGGTCTTTTCCAACCTAAATGATTCTATGATTCTCCCTCACCCTGTTTTATTCACATCTGAGAGCACACACAGCGTGGTCTAAACACAAATCTGTGCTAAAACGTGCTCTGACTGCTGAAGGGCATTTGGTCTACATGGCAAGACTAGATCTTGCCCTAATGAGAAAAAACCTGAAACGAGTAGAATGTGGATGCCAGGTCCATTGTCCCTTAAAAAAAAAAAAAAAAAAAAGGCAGCCAACCAAAAAACCCACACTGCTATCAGGCCACAGTACTCACTAATGCAAATATAATCCTATATGCTGTCCACCACTTGGGTAAGGCTGTAACTTCCCCAAATAGACTTTCAAAACAATAAGCACCCAAACTGTTACAGGCCAAGACAGGGAAYAAAGAGTTTACTGATAAGGAAGAATTCAGTAAGGGAAAGTGGATGATTGAAGGTTGAAAAGAATGAGGCTTTTTCCCCAACCTCTGGGAATTACTACAAGCCAAAAATTTAAGAAACCCAGGCAGGATATATGACTCTCTCAATTTCTATTGAGTTATAACTGAATGGTTTTCAAGCTTTCAATGGAATATGCAGGTACCACGGAGCCACAATAGTCTGATTAAAAATGCATTATAGATCCCAAGGAGACTAAGCTATATCTCTGGGTAACTCTGTGGAATTTATTAGTCCTTGCAGACTGGCTGCTATTATGATCAAAAGCAATTATTCATGTTAAAAGTGTGACTGTCAGTTTAAAAATGTCCCAACGTAACCCAAGCCTCCTGCTAAGATACAGTGTTCAAGCTATCCAGAAAACAGATCTTTAGGGGGTATTGCATGAATTATTTATTTATTGGCCTTCTAGAGCCATTCTTTATGGAAGAATTATAATCACATAACTACGATAGTGGAGAGAACAAGAGAATCTTTGAAATGCAGAAACAGTACAAGATAAAGGTATTTTAGAAGAGAGAATTGAACCAAATCTGAACCCAGTTCAAACTGTCCAAATAAAACTGAAAATGAATTATTATTTTGGAAGTACTTCTGCAAATTGCACCTCCAGCTGACACCCCAGCCACAGTTAACCACAAATCAAAGCCAAACCACAACGTTTTACTGGGGATATTAGTTGTCACTGTCAGTTCTTCTCAAAAGATTTTTAAGAGAATCATAATTTTGGCAATATTTGCAGCACAGTCATATTTTCAGTTCATCAAGGGGAAAAGTTTAAAAGAAGTTAAACAAAGGATATTATTTCTAATATATTGTTATATTCTTTACTAAATATAGGTAAGTTTAAGCCAAGTGAAACTTTTTGGTAGCACTCRCTTTGCCAAGGGATGCCTGATATTTTTCTGCTGACACACAAAAAACACAATACAGATAAGTGGGTTTTCTTCTAGCTGCATGAATCCTCTTATCTCACCTCAAGACATCTGGCAAGATAGGAAAACAGATGCAGGATACTGACATCTTCATTCAAGTCACTCATGACCTAGAAAGAATCTGACTGAAAAGCATAATCCCTTCTTGTGCTGTGCCTTAGTATGGATGTTACCATTTGTCAACCCCACTTTGCTATATTTTAATATAAATATAGTCAAAATACACATGCTTACACCAGAGGCAAAATGACTAGCATATATAACATTACACCAGCAATGAAGCAGAACATGAACTTTTTTCTGCAGAACCTATGGTTGCTCTGGACCCCTCTGATTCTCACTAACAAGGGACAACACACTGCACCCCTACTTTCAGACCACAAAAAACAGAGTTTGCAACTGTTTCTTCAGAAGTAATCTGTGCTTGATAGCGTCCTAATTCTTAAAACAGTAGATAATAACCCATTTCTAACATTTTAAGCTTTTTTTTTTTTTAATTAATTCTTCTTTTCTCTGAACCCAAGAAAGGGGAGATGAACGCAGACTATTTAACAGCAGTTGAACTCCCACTCATCACCATATCCTTCATTCAAAATACATTAGCAACTAAGTAAAAACAAGCTACAGATAAAGAGAGAAGGTTCAGTAATTTCATATGTACTAGAAGTGGTAGTAAACAAATTGCATATTCCACACACGTAAAATAAATAAATACTAACTAAAACTTCAACTTTTTTGCTTTTTGAAAAATCTAGCTGTTTTTTGGGACCCAGAGACTCAACATGTTTGATTTTAATTTAGGTTTTTCTGTGCAAATATTGTCAGTGAAGACAGAGTATTTTGTATGAGGTTTTTCACCAATTCAAAAAGAATTTAACAGAAATAGTTCCGTATGCTCAAGTACTGTTGTATTTCTCCCCAGAACTGGATAAATTTTTGCTGAATAAAATTTTGCTGTTGCGTTCATTTATTAAAATCTTTGCTCAAGGATGGGAAAAGTATTTTTGGTGAACGCAATACTTAACTATGCCATTAGCGAAGCTGGAATTTGGCAATGGCAGGAACATGCAGTACCTTTGACATCACCAGAATGGCATTTGTGCTGGTAAGCTGAAGCCACTTTCCTGAAAGATGTTCCACCTGGAGGCATAAAAGGCAACCAGTGTAGAGGGAAGCCATCACAAAAAGATTTAAACTGTGATTTTCTATACTTATCCTTTATATTTTCCCAGTGTAAAAACGTGCAAGACCTTTTGCTACGGTTTGTAAGGCGAGCGTTAGGATTATACTGGGACATCCACCCATTTCTCAATGTCCTTATCTACCTAGCAATTTAGTTTTGATGTACTTCTAAGGAGTGTCTCTGACAGCGTTGATGGGGCAGAGTGTTTTACACTCAGTGTTTTACAGTGACAGGGATATTGTGGCAGAAACAGCAAGGTGGACACATGTCAGTTGGAGAACATGTTTCTGTAGCTACACAGTCACATACATGCTCTGTAGCTGGCCATGGCCTACAGCTTGGGCTGAGACAAGTGGAAGAAAACGAAGTGCAATCAGTACTAAAAGTGGGGAAATAAACTCTGCACTTTTTTTCACTAGTTTGTCAAAAAATACATAATCTGTTCATTGGCTGGTCACATTTCCTAGCAAATATGACATTCCATAMGGTAAAAACACTGGAAAGTTAATTTTGGAGCAATTACACCCTTGCAGACTTCCTCAGCTTTCATTTTTACTTTTCATTCAGCAAGTTATTAGTGTTAAAGATACCCTTGGCTAATCCCATCCTCACATGACCAGGTGGTACATGTTAACACCTTCAAATTAACAGCTAAGTTTAAGATGGAGACACTAGTAGGCTTGTTCAGCCCTTTAAATGAGAAGAAGCTACTTGCCTCACTAAATGGGAAAGGGTCAGGTCAGTACTTGTGGGCTGGTACCAGTCTTAGCTTAGGAGGTGCATTGTAAGGGTCTGCAGTTATGTCTAGACCAACATGGAGAGTAAAAATAAAGTTTCAGGTTAGCAGGCAAGAAAAAATTCCAGAAGAATAGCATTACTCAAAACATTCCAGTTTTACACCAAAAGAGTGGAGTATGTTTTTCCCTAAAGCATGAGTACCTATACCATTCGGGTTCGTTTATTTACTGTAATCTCCACCATAACTTCATCTTTCTTATTAAGGATTGTATTGAAAAAACAAAGAAAACATGTCTTGCCAGAAGTTCACATTTTTCTTTTGGTTGAATTAAACAGGGCTAACATGAATGTGAATTTGATCAGGGACAAGCAACTCTATACCAAGAACTCTGTTTGTACACGGGCTTTGGAATAGCGCTTTTTTTCTTTGTGAATCTTTTCTTTTTCCTGGTGAGTGATTGGACTATAGTACATAGAGATTGGACTACAGTGCTTTTACTGACAAGACATATTTGAGAAAAAGTATTATGTTCACCAATTGCATTACTTGAGCTGCAAAACCAGCCTGGCTTAAGAAGGAAGATGACATATTTTAATGTTTTTAAGTAGAGGTTTTATCGTTCCATCAGCAGTGCTAACGCGTAGTATCACCGTGATTTTTATCTATAATCAATAAATGTACATATATGAAAAGTTTTATACTAGAGTAGCTTAGTCCATATTTATGCCTGCACCAATATCATTGTTCTCATAAAACCGTACACCAGAACTGATGTAGTAAGTCTGATCCAAAACATGTAAAACACGTATCTGTTATAAAAGCTGATGACTTTTAGGCCCTTGATGGGATGGTACTAGGTGACAGCTGCTTCCTGTCCAGAACTGTAAATGGATTGGTACTTACTGTCACCGCATTGCCTGCATCAGACAACTCAAAACCAGATGATATATAAGACAAGTTCTAGATGATCCCAGAGAATTTCATAGGCATGTGAGCTGTGCTGACCAAGGCAAAAATTGAGCCCTCATGTGAGACAAAGGTCCAAGTTTCAGGACATGAAAAAAATAACAAATTAAAAAAAAAAAAAAAAAATCTTGTCTTCAGGCATCTGCAGTTCATTCCTTTCATGTAAAGGACTGCCTAAAACCTCCTTGGAGACTTTCCAGTTCTGATATAAATAATGTGTCAACTTGAAGTACCCAGGAAACACACTTTCCTGCAACAGGGTTAGTGCTAAATAAGAGAAATGCCTGCTCTAGAATCAACATGGCCCTGCAACTCAGAATGGATAAGATGCATATACTTGTGAACAAATGAAATACTCATTCTGTTATCCAGCCTAATGGAAAGCGGGGATAAAACAGAACAAGCAAACCCACAGATAATCCTGGGTATGTAAAGAAGGCATTAAGAAGAAATCAGTGAGAGTGCAATGTTGAAGCAGGCAGTAGCGATATTCTCTGTGACTGTGGTGCAAGCAGATTCCCATACCATGAATAAAATACTGCTTCCAGACCTGAGCTGACTTAAGGACAATCAGTACTTCCACAAAAAGCAGTCAAATAACCCATTAATCAAAAGCTAATTGTAGATACAATCCCAGCTTCCAATCCCACCACAGCCACTCTGTTCACAGGTCCCACCAGTCCCCGCTTGTCCTCTTCATCTATTAACCACTATGACCTGTGCCATCCACTAATCATCAGTTCATTTATCTTTATCTCTGTCATTCTCTTTTCTCTTCTGCAATTGCACTAACTTATTTTCTTAAAGCCTTGTTCTACCTCAGCAAGCAAACTCGGAGGGTTTATAGTTATTGGAAGAAAGAATCTGGTGGTGCTCCCAGGGAAGCATGGAGAAGTAGTGGCAAACAATTAGGTACTATATCTGGCTCCTGGAGCTTGCTGTACCATGGATTTAATGAGAGAAGCAGATGGGCAGAGACACCATACTCAGTAAAGGCATGCACAAAAAGGTACAAATAAAACCCTCCACACATTTCAAAAAAATCAAATAGAGAGTCATCCTTTCCCTCCTCAGGCAGTTGTTTGAGTATTTTTACTGCATGCTTTAACACCAATGTCTTTAAGGGGCTCCATAGGCAGCACCTATCTTCTTCATTTGGTAGCCAGTTACAAAACACTGAGGACATTTAAGAAATGCCCTCAGTAAAGGGTGTCCTACAGCATAAGGCAGGTTAGAGGGATTCCCAGGTGACAGTAACTCCCCGGGCCTCCCCACTCACCTGCTGTTTCTTTGGCTGGTGAAGCCAGCATCAGCAGCGGTTCCAAGGCAGACACTTCCAGGTAAGGCAGATGGGCTGCCCCTGCACCCGCTTCTCCTCTCCCTAACCGCTGCTGGCCCTGCTCCTCTGCTCTGCCCTCTTCCTTGGACTCCCTCTCTTGGATTCCTGCATCAAGCAAGAGAAAAAAGCATAAGATGCCTCAGTTACTATTTTGGACAGGGATGCTGAACTTTTAGATCAGTACTAGAGACAAGGAGCTACTGTCTTTTAAAACCAAAATAACAGAATGCTTCGGAAGCCTGTGCTGCAGCTGAAGAGTTTGCAGGAAGCTTTACAAAACAATGCAAAAGTCAAACTAGTATTTCTCACACAGCTACTCATATCCAGGACATCTTTCATGCAATTACTCAGCAATGCACGGACATCTTAACATAGAGCAAGTGAGGAGGCTCCAGGACCTGAAACCATAAACTGGYCAGGTGCAAAACCTGTGTGCTCCAAGAGGATCTGTTACACCAATTACCCACTTAGTGGTTTGAGACAGCCTTGCAGGAATTGTGCTTCACACACTACCCACAGCAAATCATTAATGCCTATGGTATATATTTACCAAAATTCTAATATGAATGAGCTATAAATTCACATTCACCCATTTCCAGAATTTTCTATGTCAAAGCTATAGGAGRAAGAGTAGCTTAGAGGAAGAAAACAGGAATTTTGACTTTTGTACCTGAGCACTAGGTTGCAGATGAGCCTTTAGATAAGTGCAAAAATAGGTGGTGTAACATACACAAGCACACGCATTTCCTAGACTGGCTTTCACAAACTTTGGTTTATGCTATGTTTCACTGCTGGCAGCAGAACTGTTGTACCTACGTAGCAAGGACAAGCGGCTGTAATGTCCATAACTCAGAAATGCCACATGCAGATGTACTTTTACAGTTTACAACTCTGCTGAAATGTCTTCTCATAATTTGAAGAGCGCTTACACACTGTTTCCACCGCATAGCTAAATTATTTCATAATAAGATAAGAATCTCTGCTGCAGCGTATGAAAAACATTCACTTGGAATACTCCAGCTACACTGCAACTGAACGGCCCATTGCATTACGTATATCCCGATTACAGAAACCAGAGGATACAGTGGTGGGTTCAAGTTACCTGTTTTCTCTAGTCTTATTGGCAGTTTTGGGTATTCATTCTATTTTTCTTTCAGAGCCCCATCTAATCTAGAAGTAGACTAAGACGACAGCAGTTCAGACCAACACACCTTTAAAAGCATGAGAATCCAGGATATTTGCTATTAGGGCACACTCGTTTTTAAAATATGGAGTATTATAAAAAAWTTTTTTTAAAAAAATCACATATGTAGTTTAAAGGCTGACATCATCTAAAGGTACAGACACTGAAAGCAGGAATATAACTACGTTAGATTATGAAACAACAAGTCCTTGCCAGAAGAGGAAAATTATGTTCCTCACTCTTGCAAAGATGCCTTGGGAAGAGAGCAGCCGCAAGAGGCCCAGCTCACTAAGGGGACAGGCTGAGTAAGCAGTATAAGGTCATTTTGAATAAATTACATGGTCACCCACTACCTAGGGAATAGGACTGAAGATGCTGGATCCTATCTCTGTGTTTGCCTTTGACCTGTTTCAAGGCTTCTATTTTCCAAGTCACTTAAGCCACTCAGATTATTTAAAGTTTCATGTTACAGTTCCAGTTGTTTTTTTTCTTCATTAGCACTACTCATGAGTAAAACCAGGAGGATAAATAAATAACTGTTTCAGCACTGTAAGACTGATGCATAATCCATACAGTTGACATCACTTATACTCCACCCCAACGTAATCAACAGGAACTGTGCACATGTCCTGAAGACATCTTGCAGCCATTGGACTGTCTCATTGGACAGTTTTGTCTCAAATATCTCAAAGGACAACAGATGCAATTGATCTTGACAACTTTTTTTTCCTCTACTGCAATGTATCTGCTAAACAGACCATTTGTACCAATCTTCTCCGCACTAATCTATGACTTCTAGAGATGAAGAAGGAGAGGACTTACAAGGAAAAAAAATCACTATCTTGAACATAACTGGACTGTAGCAAACATGGTAGCAGCATTTTGCTAAGCTAAGAGCAGTATTAAGTCCAGAAAGGGAGGGGAACTGCCTAGAAACTGTTTTCCAGAAGAAACTGCAGCAGAAGACCAGGATAACAACTGAATCTCAAAGTGTGGGTGCTCTCTAGTTAAGCTATTCATAGCGGAGGCATTTGCAACTTTTCCCTTTCTTGATAGGCTAAATAAAGCATCTATTCAATTCACTTATTCCTCTGCATGGTTACTAGAAGCCACCAGGGCTACTATCAAGGGGAAGTTACAGCCAAAACCTTTCAACGTTCAAATGCATCTGGTGGAACGCATGGTGTCCCTAACATCATAGGGGGTTGCTGCACCTCTGAATGCAGCTGCTGTAATAAACGCACTTAACTCTGCCTTCCCTTGCCCCGCTGCAATCTGTACTGCGTTGTCTAACTAAAGCAATCAAACCAACCGATCACAATGAGGGCTATGTTCAGTTTGGAAAAAAAAGTATCAAAACATACCACATACTCTTCATCCAAAACATTGTATCACCTCAGCCACTCTATATTTTGACCTCTATTACTACAAGAACCCTGTTATGTTATCTTTTCTGCTTGTTCAGAACTCCCATTTGCTTCACAGCATCTTACTGAACAGAGTGAACAGTGGAACTGTCAAATAAAAATACACACATTTTGTTTTAATTTATCAAGTAAAAGAGAGAAGTGATAAGAATAGAAATTGTCTTTAAGGAAGGAATTAGCATGCCTACAAAAAACTCCACAACAACAAAAGAAGCAACTTCAGCCCAGTTCCCCCTCCTAGACTTTCTACCATATCCTGACTTTACTATCACCATCTGCCAGAAAGGCAAGTTCCTCAGATGTGATCTGTATTTCTTGTTCTTTTTCCTTTTACCAGCAAATCATGGAAAATCCTCCTCCACAATTTAGTAAGTCACTAAGCCTCATTTACCTTTTTGCTTCTTTAAAACACTATGCAACTGTTTGAGTTTGGGATGCAATTTGATTTAATTCTTCTGTTACTATGATCTATGCTGTGGGTAGTTGCGGAGACCCTTTACACTAGCGTAGTTTGTTCCTTCTTCGTGCTGATAGGCACATGTTTAGATGTGCTCCAAAAGGCTTGTAAACCAAGACAGCTTACAAATGAGCAAGCTGCATTCATGCTGCAAGGACTTTGTCATTTAAAAAAAAGTATTAGCACCACTAAAGGAGTTCAGTTTGATTCAGCTGTTCCAAACTTTACCTCTCCTTGCAGTTCTGGAAAGTTACAATCTTCACCTTCACTTAAATTCCTGCAAGCAGATAGCTGTGCTGCCTTAACTACCTGCTCTCAAAAGTAAAATGCATCCATCTTTGTTGTTTGCAGCTGACAATTTAATACCATTTTCTACTGTGCATACACTGACCTGCATTTTCTATTGCTTGTAACCATACCTTTTCAGAACAGCGATTTTTCTTCGATCTTAGCAGAGACATATGGCTCATTATGGCAAACCCAGATGCCAACTTTGATGTTTCAAAGGTCAGATTTCTTCTGTTATCTAAGTAAGGCAGGCATTTTTTTTCCAAGACCATCCTAGGAAGACACATTAATTTTTAGCCTCCTGTCACTCAGGAAAGAGCACAAGGAGCTTTGCTCGAGTTTTTAAGTTACCTCCTGGGAGTTCCTTTGGTTCTAAAAAGAAAACTCCTAGTTTGATTGCTACAGTGTTTGTACCAAGGCGAGAAATAGCTGCCCTGCTCCACTCCACTCATCGCAGGGAAGAGTTTATGAATTGTAATTACCAGCTTACCCACTCAGGCTCCTTCCTAAAAGGAGAATCATTCATCATCCTCTTTTGTGCTACCGACTCCTTAAAAGGCCTACTCAGCTTTAACTCCAGTGTATCCCACCACAGCCAGGCTCCCCAAGAGCCTGCGCCAGGGCTACCTAGATGGATTTCAAAGGGAAGGTCGCCGCTTGCCTGCCTTATTTGGGAAACCCTAACTCTGCAAGGCTTGGCACAACCTCAGTGACCAAGCAAGCCTTCGTAAACCTGGGGCTCTGACAGAGATTTAACGAGAAGGAACCTCAGATTACGATGAGCTCCTAGCACCGGCAAGAAACAGAAATGAGAGTGAGAAGGGAGGGCGGGCTAGATACCGAGCAAAACTTGCGAAGTTAAAAACAACACCGAAACGGCCCGGCGAGCAGCCTCGGAAGGGCTTTGCGCGTGTTTGGCGTAAAAACCTTCAGGAAGGAGGAAAAGGAAGCCCAGGGAGCGAGCCGGCGCAAACCAGGCGGGCAAGTCGCCAGCGGCCCGGGGACACCCCCGGCCAGCGGCCCGGGGACCTCCGCCGGCACACACGCACACAGACACGCACGCACACACACGCAGGCAGCCGGGCAGGGCGGGGGGCGGAGCGGCGCCGGGGCGCCCGTGCATCCAGCAGCGCGGCCGCCCCCCGCACCCCCGCGGCGGGCGGGAGGCCTATGGGGGCGCGGCGCCGCGGCCGGAGCGCCGGCAGCCCCTCCCCGCCGCTGCCTGCGGGAGTGGGAATAAAGACAGATAGCGGGGCAGGCACCGGCCGGGCGGGGAGGGAGAGCGCAGAAAGTTTCCTGCGAAGCCCGCGGGCGGCGGCAGCGATGCCCGTGCTGCGCGGAGCGCTGGGCGGGCGCCGCCGGCCTTAGGGGGAGCGAGAGCGGCGCGGGGCCCGGCAGCGAGACCCCGGCCCGTCCCGTCCTCTCCTCTGGGCGGCGAGGAGGAAGCACCCCGGGCAGGGACGGGAAAGCGGCGCCGGCCGGAGCGCGGGGAGGGGGAGCGGCGCCGCGGGGACAGCCGCCGCCGGCAGAGCCCGGGGGAAAAGATGAGCTTGTTGTCAGCCATCGACACCAGCGCCGCGTCCGTCTACCAGCCCGCCCAGCTGCTCAACTGGGTCTATCTCTCGCTGCAAGACACGCACCAGGCCAGCGCCTTCGATGCCTTCAGACCCGAGCCCGCCTCGTCCCAGCACCCCGACCTCGGCTACACCAAGAGCACCCCGGAGCTGGGCTCCTCGCTCAGCTCCAGCTATCTCAACAGCTTCTTCCAGCTCCAGCGGAGCGAGGTGAGTCCACGCCGCCGCTGCCCGGCGCGCAGCCCCCCGGCCCGCTGCCCCCGGCCCCCCCCCCCCCAGGCCACAACCGCCATGATGCCTCGGCAGCCTCCCCCGCCACGAGCCAGGACCGAGCCCGCCGGCAGGACGGGGGAACCCCGCTCCCCGCCCCGCACGGCGGCGGCTGGGGAGGCTCGGCCGGCCGCGCAGGCTCCTTCCCGGCCCCTTCCCGCCCCGAGCCTTCCGCCCCGCCGGAGCGCGCTCCCGCCCTCCCCCCGCCGCACGCCCCGGCCCCTCGGCGCTGGCGGCGGCGCCCGTCCCGCTAACGGGCCGGCGGCCGGGCCGGGGCGAGGCGCCGCCGCCGGAGCGGCATTGGCGAAGCCGCCCGCTGCCGCCTCCTCCCGCCGCCCGCGAGCGGCGAGGGGCGCCCGTGTTGACAGTCTGGTAAATGGTTACACCGATTTCCCTCGCGCGGCCGGGACGGTGCCAGCGGTACGAGGCGGGGGACGTACAAAACATGCTACAACCCTAATAACKKKSAAAAAKCCCCCCCCCCCCCCCCCTTTGTTTTTTTTAAAGCGGTATTTAAAGAGCTTGATATAAAGAATATATATAGCTTGAGATCAGAGGCTGGCATTCTTTAAAAGGAAGAGATATACACAGGAACGTGACAAAAAACGGAGTGAAAAAAGTTTTGCGCATGTTTCATAACACAAGAACGAGACTAAATGAAACCAAAGGGAAGGAAGCTAAAAAACTAGGGTATGCAAAGACAATTCACTGTGGAACTCCCTGTCACAGGAAGTTGTTGAGGTCAAGCACTTCTGCATTGGAGGGACTTCCCATGCATGGAGATACTGCAAGGTGGCACCTCGCACACCACAGCTCACAGCCTGTCCAGAAAAGATCCAGCAATGTCGTTGCTCCCTACCATGGAGCTCTGGCCACAGACATTCAACGGTGGCTCCATTTGATGAGGATTAGGTGGACTGTGCATCTGACCCGCTCTGGCAGTTCCCACAGAATGACGTTTCAGAGTCCTCCTAACGCCATTTAAGTTAAAGCA
The DNA here is from genome assembly GCA_035582835.1 of Phoebastria nigripes. Lineage (NCBI taxonomy): Eukaryota > Metazoa > Chordata > Aves > Procellariiformes > Diomedeidae > Phoebastria > Phoebastria nigripes. The sequence continues at coordinate 240,088 of JAYKAV010001278.1, read as the reverse complement.
CAGGTTTAAAAAAAAGTTTTCTCAGTCAAAATACATGTTTCTGTTCTGTCAGCAAAGGTATGGGGTTGTTAATTTTTTAATTAAATCAAATTCCCCAACTGTTCTGGTGTTATAGCTGTTAACAGTTAGGAGCCAGAGTTATATATACACATTCTTTTTTCCTTAATTAGAAATTCTTTCTTCCTTAAGAATTTCACAAAGCACATCCAGTCTCAAAACAGACACTATTTTTGAAAGTATATAGTTCAAAATCCATTCAGCCTGATGTACCCAGCCTTATTAAGCACAACATAACATATCCAGTTTAAAAACACGCAGACTTAACAAGCACATTGATTTTGCAAAAAGACTAACAGGCAGTGTAATTTAAACTTCCAGCTACCTACCTGTTGATTACAAATTGTAGATTTTTCCCCTTTCTGCTTGGCTTACAAGATTCATGGTGCCCAGGTAGCGACAAGACTCCAGGAGTTTGGCCTGCATGGACTGTCTCCAGATTGGGACTCTGTTCAGGTCTGTGTTTGTTCAAGTCAGGATACATTCTGCTCACAGCGGGTCCTTTTTCTTCTTGGGAGAAAGAGGAAGAAACAAGTAAATGGAGGCTGCATTCAGGAAGCCTTTGAAACAGTCTCTGAGAAACAGTTTTCTTTTCCTTAAAGTTCCCCCCCCGAGTTCATTTTCTGCTTCTACTGTACTGTTTGCAAGTAGGGGCTAATCCTTTTGTCACACTCTCTCCCTTTCCACTTGGCTCACATTTCTTTCCATTTTTTTTCCCCCGAAACTTTTCTCCTTTCTTCTGGAAAATCATTTCCCCGGTATGCCAGGCCTTCCCCAGGCCCCTGCTTCAGCCCCAGGTCCGAGTGGTCAGCCCCTTCACAGCCTCCCCCTGGCTGCGCTGCTTTTGGATCCCAGCAGTCACCTTAGCTGCATTTCTGCATGGATTCTTATCATCCATGAGCTGTATGGATGCAACTTTATTCTGCTTTTTAACCTCATTACAGTTTCCTGAGGCACATGAATGACAACCAAGAATGCCAGCTCTGTAGAAAGCCTAGAGCATTCACCGTTCAGGAAATAAGAAGCCATTTCATTCTATACAGATATTTTAATATTTTTAAAAGATCAAGCATGTTAGTTTGTTCCACTTAATTTTCCAGCATGTGACAATAGCATTGACTATGTGGCTGATAGAGACACTTCTATGTTTCCAATCTTTACCTGAACTACATGTTAATACAGGGTAACCTGAGAAGAGGGAAAGGGGCACAGCCATCTCATATGGCACAGGAATGCATTTGCCCTGCTGGATATACCCCAAAGAAAGTAGGGAACCCTTTAGTTCCCCAGGCTAACGGTGCCTGCTTATACAGCAGCTTTCATTCAAGGGTTTAGAAGGTGTTAGAGATACTGTTGCTCAAAAAAAGTTCTATCAATATGTTAGATACTCCGTTTTTTCCAGAAACTGGAAACTAGACTGCTTTTTTGGCAGGAGTGACCCAAGAATTTCCTACAATGTCATGCTCTTAATTCTTGAGATTCTAACATCTGTTTATTTGCAGATGCCATGGGGTATACACTACGTATTTCAAATGCGTAAAATTATTTTGGGGACCATTAGTACCGTATGCTGCTTTTGCATCAAGTGGGCTTATGCTATGTTTGGAACAACACATAGCTTTCCACAGTTAAACTGTTGACTGTTTTCTACACAGTGCTTGCTTTGGTTGGCTTTTTTTTTTCCTCCCAGTTTTGTCCTGGGTTGGCTTAGCCTGGAGCCGAGCTGTGACAATGATTGACACATAGCTGTACACAATATTTGGAAAGTGACCTAATGAGGGGCCAAAATAGCAACAGATTGAGAAATGATAGGATCATAGGGTGTAAAATAGTCACACGTCCTGTATGTTGCCTTGCAATTGAAAATTTCTGGAGGAGAACGCTTAGAATAAGAGACAGCACTTGTGAAAAGTTGCTATTATACAGGGTTTGCAAGTCTGCATGGCAGTGCCTGTGTATGTGACTTGCATGCTGACCAAAAGAACTGGACAGAAAAAAAAAAAAGTGCCAGCACCCACAGAGTAGTCTTGCACTTCACCAAGATTTTTGTCCTCCAGACTTTTTCCACTACAATGGACGCCTTCTAAATAAACATGATGAACACAGCTGTTTGGTGCATAAAAGCCCATTGTACCAGGGAAAAAAGCAATAATAAAGGTTTAAACAGTAAAGCGACAATGAGTGTTTTGTTCCCTATGCAAGACTCATTTTGCAAAACAGACCTGCTTTAAATAAAGCTTTACTGCAGCATTTATTGTCCTAGATATGAAACGAAAGCATGTTAGAACATTAAGATGCATTAAATTGGCTATTGAACTGAGCTCCACCCTCATTATAACACCATCCATCAGAGCCAAGTATTTGAGGTTTTGTTGTGGTGCTGGTTACATGGGATTTAATGCGTTTGAGACATAGCCAGGTAACTGTGGCTTTGTGTCATTGAGTGGTATAATTGAGAAACCTAGAATAAGGGTGTAAGAGAATCATATGGTATTTTTCTATACTCACAGTAAGCATCCTACCAGATCAATGCTGACTTCGGTCAAGAAGAGTCAGCAACCAGTAACTGGAAATCACCATATTATAATCATCAAACTTGTTTCTTTGAACGTAGAGTGCTAATTCTGGCGCAAGCCAATATTTACACACGAGAAGGAGCCTGTGTCCTAATGAATTCTTTGCCCATGTGCAATACTCTGCATGTCTTTCCAAGAGGGGAATTCCTTCCAGAAACCTCTATGGCAGCCACTTTCCAGACCTAAACCAGATCTTATTTAAGCACAAATAACTGCATATACTAGATTAGAAAATAATCACTCTTTTCAAAAAGTAGTTCATGTTTCTGACTCAGGGACTTCCAGATCCAATCTTTATAGGCAAGAGAAGAACTAATGGGGAATGAGAGAACACGAGCTAGTTCAGTTTGCTACAGTAAGGTGCAGATCACTCAGAAAGGAAAATTTGTGGAATTAAAAAAAAGTTTAGAGTGTACTGTGGAAAATAATGTTCAAACTCCTGTGACAGCACTGGGATAGATACTGCTTATCAGGCAGCTTCCCAAAGAAGAAAACTTAGGGTGACAGTGACATTCAAGTATTAACAACAACAAAATCCCATGAAACACTGTCAAGAACAAAAATGTATGGAAGGAAGTTGGCATTCCTACAGAAAATACATTTTATATCAGACAAACTTGTTTTCCATCTGTCTTTCATAGAATTCGAGGAATACACACTAGCCTGATACTTGATGAAGAAAGATGTTATTTAGCCTAGATGAATTAATTTGGAGGATAAGATTAAAAAAAAAGATTCACTATTCTCATAGTATCAGAAGAACACAGGGATTGCCATACAAGATCAGGCAATTGACCCACTAAATTGTCATATCTCTGAGAACAGCCACGAATAAAACATTTAAAGAGAGAACAAATCACCTTGTAAGAGGCTGCTCACAACCACTACGGTCCTAAGGCAAATACAACAGAGATGCAGATTAGCAGAAATTGCCATATGCTCTAAAACATTTCTGATTCCCTTCATTTTGTGGGATATTATTAGTTATTCTAACACAGAGCATATTTCTGATCCACAGAGTGCTTAATGTGCTCAGCGCTGCAGTCAGGACTTCTTGCTTCTCACTTGCAGACTAAACAACCACAGTTTTATCTCCTCTTATTTAAGCGTAGTTATTGGCAGTCAGAGTAGTGCAGCATACAGGTTGCCTGCAGTACATGAAGGCATCCTTTAATAACAGTGATTATTATTTAATTGATTTCCTCATCTTCAATTTTCTCACTGATCCTCATATAAGCACTAACATGTCAGTGCCCTTATCCTTCTACAAATTGTATTGAAAAGGCAATAGCTCAACAATTCCCGCGTTGGAGGAACTTGTGCTCTCTGCCTCAGGATGATTGTACATTACAGATATTTTGTGGCTACTTAAAGTGCCAGTCAACTCCTTTCAAACTGCTTTTCAAGAAGTTAAATGTCAACTCTCGCGTTGGTCCTTATAAGAGATTCCAAGGAGCTGAATCTCTGTTAGTCAAGAGACAATATGCGTTTGGGGATTTTGGCGGCATCAGCCTCCTCCGTCCTCCTACACAGCCAGCTCTAGAGCCCTTTTGATGATATTGCCTCAGCACACGAAGTGCAGCTTTCACAGCCCACTCTCTATTCTAGACTCAGAGTCTCAGATCCTATTACAGGTATTTGAGCTAACAACTACTCTTATTTCCAATTCCTGTTGGATGTGTGCTTTAAAATGCAAAAATTCATGTTTTTAAGTCTAGAAGCGTTCTTTTTTGCTCCCTGTTCTTATTTCTGCAGCCATGGCCTCCTGCTTTGCTGCTTCTGTCTTTGGAAAACACCCTCTTTTACCAGGGAAGAAAAAAAAAAAAAAAAAACAAACACAAAAACCCATACATGAATGTACTATAGGAAGTGGCATCTGAAAAGAAGATCTGTATTTTGTATAAGAAGTGGGAAACTCAAGTTATCATACAAATTACACTCTTCCATTTGTATCCCCTAGGTATGGCTGTAGACTTCTCTACTCTCCAGGATTACTTTTTTTTTTTTTTAGGTGCACTGTACTGCATATGGTAGATACCCTTCTTATTCTTTACACCAAGGCTGAATTACTTAATAGCGATTTGATTGCAGAAGGGAATACACAAGAGCCAAATTTGGTTCTCTTAAGCAAGTACTCTAAATACAGTTATGCTGCTTTTACTTGGGCTTTCTTACCTGAGTAAGAACAGCAGAAAGCTCCCAGAAGTAAGAAGTGGTGAAGATGTGATGAAGTTACTCCAACAGCCAGAGCCTCTTTTGTTGCTTCCTTACCCTCCCCACACCTCAAGCAAATGCTGCTGTAGCTCTGCAGCGCACCTGCGCTAACTCAAGCTTTAACTAGTTCAAGCATGATTTACAGCTGGGCTTTAGTTCATGGCCACAAAAGTATTATCCGCCATAGTCTTCTGCAGCTACTTAGTATCACATCAAAGGCTGAACCATGTTTGGAAAGCTGGCAAGAGCTAAAATATTAATTGCTGAACCTAAATCGAGTCTTCCAGAAGAGGGATATGGGCTTTCTGCTTTATCATTGATTTCTTTTTGATAGGTACAAAAAAAAGCTAGCAATAGAAGATAGACTAATTATACGTATTCTTCCTGATTAGTTGAAAATTATTGCCAACTCTTTTAAATCACTTGGGATTTTGTATTTATGCAAATCCTCATTGAGAGGAGCATTGGCATTCACTTTCTGTCTCACAAATACATCCATGTCTTGAAAAACTTACCAGGCAATACATAGAAAAAAACCTCAACCCGTAATTGGGGGCAAAAGCATGTAGAATTCTTGTTACAATTCTATTTTATACACACAGCTTTCAGTTACAGTTATTTTATGCGTTTACAGTGTCTTCCATCCCAAGGCACCCAAACAAAGGGGTGATGTAACTGTGTGTTGGGTAATGATTTTTCATCCCTTCCTCTTTTGCTCTGCAGACACAGACTCAGTTATTCAGAATAGAAAAGGAAGATCCTTCTCCAATAAACTGCACAAATGATCAGACAATCAAGTCTGACTTGGACCAATATATTAATTTATGAAGCGTATGGAATGAATAGATAACCAAAAGGGGTACAAAACTGTTTTTATCCAAAAGCCAACCCCCATCTCTTCTCCCCCTCCCCCACCTTTTCATTGTTGTTTGGGAGATTTTGTGGAGTTGTGTGAAACATAGCAAACAACTTTTAGCAATAGTCTTGTTACTTTGGTAATAAAGGATTAGAAGAAAAGATTACATTATTGACAGTCACTAAGTGAGGATTAATGCAAAGAAAAATTTTCTAGTTCAGAGTTTAAGCAGGCCGTAAAATGACTCTGACACCTGATTTAAGTGATACTTACTTAAATCTATGACCAGAGGATCTTTTTCATGCTACTTTAAGAAGCGTGAAAAACAATGAGACAGTGCAGTTTCAAAAAGGTCCAGGCATAGATATTACAAAGCTAAATCATACAATACTGATAATATGTATTTGCATAGAAACAAAACCAAATGTATTCTGTTACCAAAACTAGACGTGTACATGTAAATGCTGCCTAAAAAGTGATACTGGATATCACCTTAAAGCTTCTGAATGGTTTTGTGAAATACAACGGTTAATATTTGTACCTCTCCTTGGTTTCTTTTCCCCAGGAAAATTGCCAGCAGCCTGATGCCCATTTTGCCACTCTCCGGAATTGCCCTTCTTCCTCTTTTAGAAAGCCACAATGAAATGATTAAATTAAATGGGAAGAATATAAGTCTTTGCTTCCTGGCTGTTTACTTCAGTTTCTGTCTGGGTTCCAGAGAAGTTATCGTGGATCAAAGGAACTGATTAAGTTTTACAAAGCTATTCAAATTTTACAGTAATGCTGACATAATTCAGACAGACAGTATTTCATAAGTGTCACAACTTAGATCACTACTTTTTTCCTGCAGGTCAGTTTTTATTCTCAGAAATATTACAAAAAATCTGTTTTACTAAAAGTAGAACCTAAAATTATAGACAGATTCACTTGAGGAAAGCAGAATAAATGCAGGGTTACAAGGCCTGGGCTCCGTCCATGTCCCTCGTTGCCTAGCCAGGCCGGCACAGCTGTTGGGAGTTTTGGTGGTTTTTAAGTTTTAACATATCACAACCCTAGCACATTACTTTCTGTCATGTGTTTTGGTGTAAGCAAATACTAACAAGTCCAATACTTTGTCTAAGAGGAATTTTAAGGAGCCTCTTGTAGGCCCTTTTTCTTAGCTCTTTCAGCTGCTGCTGATAGGAGAGCTGCTGTGTGGTCTTCCAAAACCTGTATCTTAGGAAATACATTTTGTCTTTCTACAGATTTAGTTTGAAGATCAGCAAATGCCCTCATGGTCTGGGGCTCTTGCTCTCATATCCAAAGCAGAAATATGTTCCTGCTGTATTAAACGACCACCCACACCTACTCCCTGCACATGGCAGGATTTGGTGTCTCTTTTGAATGAACACAAGTGCAATACCCTAGAAGGATCACAGGAATCTGGAAATCTATATTTACATCTCATCCAGCTAACTGCCAACCAAGCAAACATTTTAAAGGGATCATCTTGCTCCCATAGGTTTCTCTTGCCAACCCAGGGGTTCCAGGTTTCTAAACTTGGTTGAGATTGTAGCAGGGGAGTCGGAGCCTATATTTCTTCTCACTAAGCCAGCCTGCTAGGCAACTATTTGTGTGTATTCATTAGGGCTGTGGATACCTGTGGCTGAACGGAAAGCAAAGGAACTATTGTACAGTCATTGCATCCTGAAAATGAGGGATTAGCAAGAGCTCCTAAGAGGGTTTGAGCATCAGTGGTCCTTGAAATACAGAGGTGTTCTTATAACCATCTTTCAATTGCAATGTATGTTGGTAAAATTAATAGATTAATAGATTCATTCCTCTAACAGACCCATCCTGGGAAAGAAAAAGTCCTTAGGTCTACTTGGAAACCAGATTACTCAATTGTTATTTTATAATTAATCTGAAGCAGATTGTGAAGTTTTAGGTTTACTTGCTCAGATCACACTTCAAGCTGTGCTGTATTACAACTGATTAAGAGGGTGGCTGTAAATGTAGATAAAACTATCTAAAAGCTGGATTCACAAAATTAAATTCCAGCCTGTCATTTAGTACATGGAAATAATTTATTTTCCTCACTATATTCAATTTAATAGAAGTTTTTGTCTTCCCATGAGTGCAGGAACTGAGGCCCTAAGCGCATTGCGAGGGGCCCGTTCTGGGCAGATGATGTATTGTTTCTACCTCTGACAGTGACCTTAGCTTTGCCTCTTTTAAACTTTGGCAGCCATCGCAGAGGTTTCTGTGCCAAGAAGGCATTACTGAATGTAAATGATATAAACAAAACTGTCTCAGACTTAAAGTTCTATTTAACCCAAAATGGACATTTCTTAGCAAAACCTTTCATCACGCAAGAGCTGCACAGGAGGTAAATGCTTTCCTAAGTGTGTCTTAAACAGGCACATATCTATTTCCGGGTGTTATTTTTCTTATGTTTGGAGTGTCAAAAGACCCACCAAATGAGAGGAAACCTGACTCTTGTTTTTCAAACTGCAGGTCAGATTGAGACAAGATTTCCTGCAGGAAACAGAGATGTTAACAGAAAGTGCAGGGGTCAAAACATGTCCATCCGTTTCTCCCCTCACTTTATGCTATACAACCTTCATAACCTCCTCCTCATCCGAGAACCCTGTCTCGACAAAATAGGCTTGTTTTTCGGCAACGTGAGGAGGCAGTGGGATTGAGGTATCTGGCGGAGGCCCTCCCTGTGGCCCTCCCTCAGAAAGGTCAGGGAGGCTGGCGGTCTGCAGCCTGGGGGAGACTCAGCTGCAGGCAGTCAAGGGACAGGCCGAGAAATGAAAGCTCCTGTGGGGATGTGTTAAGGTAATTTGCAATGTGAATGGTCTCCGTTGTCCCTAATATAGTGCTCATGTGTTAGAGCTTCTCTTTGACATAAGCGAGCAGTTGTTTAGCATTCAGCGGATTGAAAGGATCCCTGCAGAGCTTGGTGCAGGATTTAGAAAGTTCCTCCAAGACTGCGCACCTCTGACCAGAGGAAGTCTCTGTCCTCTCCCACCTTTCCACATCTGCCATTAAAGGCTTCTTGTGAGATCCCCGTACATTGTGTAAAACAAGTGCCCTCACTGACATCCACAGCAAACCTTTCCCTGAGGCTGAAATAAGGAGGATCACACTAATAGCAGAGAGCTAAGGGGCCTACCTGAGCTTCAGCAAGACTGAAGATGATGACTGAGCAACTTTTTAGCTGTCAATGTTTTGTTACTTCTATACCACTGTATAGTAGACAGGGAGCAGCATTTTTTTTTTTAAGATCTAAAGATCTGTGAAACTCATTGAAAGCTTTGGATCAAAATGTTAAAGATCAGCAGATTTAAAGCAAGGCGAGATGGTAGCATGCATTGCTCTTAAACCTTGCTGTGAATTGAAGGCACGCCAGTCATACACAGAGGAGCGCGTTGCACCCACTTGCTGTTCTGCAGAGTCTCAGCAGCGATGAACAAATACAACCTGAGAAGCCATAACCAGTCAAGCTGTCCGATCTGGAATAACTAGATTAGATAGATCTATCCACTGGATTCAAGATTCATCGCCCTACCATTGACTTGCTTCATAACTACTGGCAAGTCATGCCGCATTCGTAGTTGTCTCCTTAAGATACTGTTTCTGCAAAAGGAAAGTCTTAGTGCCATCTATCTGAAAATATTTAGAAGTAGGCATTAGTGTTAGCAGTTTAATATAAGCATGTATTATCTAAAACCCCCTGCAGAAGAAGGATGAATTAAGGTATACTTGGCTAATCTAACTATCCAGGAATGTATTAATTAAGGTTTACTTGGCTAATCTACATTTATCTGTGTTTTTAGATAGGGAACTTGAGTAACCACGTTTTACTGAAGTCAGCCCAAAGACCAGATTTTTTGACAGCTAACTTAAACATTGACTTCAGAAGGAAACAGAAGCCTGAGTCTTTTTTTCTTCCTCCAGGCAAACATTTTCTTCACTGAGTGATGAGTTTTGTTTGCAGTTGTCCAATGATAAAATGTTACTGAGTAAACTCTTAAACTGTTTTCTGCAAAAGTATCTATAATTTATCAGAGGAGCTAAAGCAGACGTAAGCCATACAGGAGCAGTTTTTGAGGTTTTCCAGTTCAGCCTTGGTAATTAAACTTCTCTATTTCTTCTGGCTCAAATTAATACAACTAAATTTATGACAGTATTTTCATTTAATCCCTCTATTTTCAGAAGGCTTTGGGGTTGCCCATAAACATTGATTCTGCATTAGATGTTTTCTTTGGGGACAAAACCAGGGAACTGTTTTGACCACTTATAAAGAGCTGAAGCACAGAAGAGTCACAGATTTGAAGTGCTCTTCTCCACACACGATCATCTTCAGGTGCAACTGTTGTGCTTTCACACATGTTGCATGGCCCCACAGACAAATCCCATGTCAGAAGCAAGCCTTGGGGCACTAGCAGAGAAGACAGATATAGGCCCTCAGGTTAAGTTTTGTATATTAGCACATACAAGCCACTGAATTACTGTTTGGGTAGCTTCAGATTTCCTTCTCCTCTGACATGAAAATAGCAACCGAGTGAGGGCAATGCCTTGTCTACCTTACTGTTTTATCCATGACACAGCATGGGGATGTATTCAGTTCTTATCTTCATGAAAATCCAAGCTGATAACTTAAGCATGTTTTGACATTTCAGTGCAGGGCTAATAATTAGCGTGGCTAGTCTGGTTACCATCATACACGCTTCACAGACTGGAGAATGTTTATAATTTACAGTATATGAAAACCTTACTTTTTACACACTGATGATAGGGCAACCCAACTCCTTTTTCCAACAAACTTCAAACAGCCATGGCGCCTGCTGACTTAAACTTAACTCTGGAAGTTAAGACTGCTTTATTTTTGTTTGCTTTATTAGGTTGGCAACATACTAAAGCAAAAATAAGTCATCAAAAATTCTTTGCTCATCACTTTTCAATTACAGACCATTTCATGTAGTGGAAGAATTGATGACTGGACTATGTTATAGGAATATTGAAATGCTACAGGACCTCACTTCAGTATGTGCAATTAAAACAAATGTGGAGAGAACCGCTAGCACAAATCATACTAACTTATAGCTTGAGCAAGTTCTTTCGCAAGTCCTTTAGAGATACTTTTAAACAGCTGTAAATAGGGAAGAATTTTTTAGTATTGGACTGTTGTGGGGTTTTTTTGTTTATTTGGTTTTGCTTTTTTTAATGTTAACCCACCGGATTTCAGGTGGAATATTCACAATAATGATGCCACATCCAAAGGAAATTATCCTGCTAAGGTGGAGTAGTCATCTCTGCCACTTCAGTGTTAATTCCCTTAACTAGCAGGAACAAAGGAGGACATCTGTGACGAGGGATACTATGCACAGAATCCAACAGTTTGGGAGCATTATATGGCTTCTCCTATCCAGTTTTAGCTACTGCACTTAAACAGCAGATGACTTCAAAGAGGGCAAGAATTTGCATTTTCTTCATGCTCATTTGGCTGGTTTAAATATTTCTTTCTCTCCTCTATTTTAACTGGTGAGATATTGTGTAGGAGGTACCAGTGTAGTTTTTTGGGGTTTTTTTTGTTTGTTTGTTGTTGGTTTATTTGTGGGTGTTGGTTTTGGTTTTTTTTTTTTTTGGGGGGGGGGGGGGGGGGGAGGGGTCAAAGTGGTTTTTCAAAGTCTAGTTTTTAAATTAAAAAAACGCCAAACAACCCCAAGAGCACCAAACAAATGTACTAGCTAGAGGCAGCCTATCAACCACTTCAACCAGCACAGGTCATTCTAGCTTTAGGTAACTAGTGGATCTGTACCCCTTTATCACTGCCTTAAGGGTCCAGCAGCCACAAACTGAACTTAAGGCAGAAACTGAATTTTCCAGATACGCCTCTACGTTTCCAGTCCCATGCCTAAAAGCTTTGCTTCTTAACTCCTATAAGTCCTAATAACAAGGTGCCATTCCCACATAAACAGGTTGCCATTGCTTATTAATATCAGCTGTTCTGGAAGATAGGTAATCCTATCACCTTTGGGCAGAATTAAATGTTGTCATAATTGAGATGCTATCATGCTATCTGTGCTTTCTGCTCCCTGTTAAAAAAAATACCTTTACAGCTAAAGCAGTAGCCATACAAGTGGGAAATTTAGGAAGTAAGACTTGCCACCTATTTGTTCAAATGTTTCATTGCATATTTCTAACAGTACCATTGTCTTTATTTTCAACATTATACCATTGCTAAAAAAGAAGCTGAAAAGATAAATTCTGTTTCAGTGTTTCCTTATCCACCTCTTGTACATCAATCCCAAAAGCTGTCTCTGAAAGGCAGGGACCAGCCAAGGGAATCAAGAGCATTTGCCAGATCATTCACTTAGCTAGGAATTTCTTAGAGGTGAGTTAGATGCTGGAACTCTTGAGTCACTCACATGTGTTACCCAACTGGAAATCAGAGTAACAAAGCTATAGAAGACAATAGCTGCCTCTTTCACAAAAGACCACACTGCAACTTTACAGATTACGTGCCCTTTAACTGGAAACACTTAGCAAACAAATAACAAAGGAAACCTTACTTCCCAACACCACCAACAGATACAGTTTAAAGATCTACTGAGGAGAGAGGTTACCTTTGGAAAGTACGACACTGACACCAGATTGTCAGTTTGGTTCACATTCAACTAAGTCAACAAGTTTCATAGGAAGGAAGAAAAACCAACCAACCAAACAAACAAACTTACATTATCAGCTTGAACTCCCCACCAAGCCAATTTCTAAGTTTTACCACCAGGTCCCCTATCCTCCCAGTACAGCAAGATAAGGAAATCCTGAATTCATTGCAGCTGGCCTGATGAGCCTTGTAATTAGGACATGCAGTGTGGTCTTTCGGCTTCTTGAGAACACTAACCCTTTCACTGCCAAATCCTTTCTATCCTGTTATAGCTCAAAATGAAACTCCATTTGAGAGGTATTATTTGTTGTCTGCTTTTTAAAGAAATAGGTTGGCTTTACTAGTGAACACAAAGCAGTCATTGCTTTCGGTGGAATTCATCAGAGGAGCAGTCTTCCTGCCACCTCCCAGATGTGTACCAATACACTCGAGACCAGAATGAGTAAGGCCACATTTCCCTCTTCCTCTCTATTTTCCTTTCTACTGTCATCTGTCTGAGACTGTCAATGTTCTCCCTGTCATTCTGATCATCCCCTGGACATCCCCTTTGAGTGTGAAGCTAATCAAAGTTTTTCTTCAAAATCCTTCTTAAAAATCTCCTTTGCAGCAGTGCAAACACTTAGTAAGGGTTGAATTGCTGATTTGCTCAATTAAGTGCCCCAGACAAAAAAAAAAAAAAAGCTGTTTTATGTATCTCAGCAATATTCATTCACCCCTTGTCTTCTACAAAGACAAAATGGACTAAATCACCATTTGCTTTCATCACATTCATTACATGTTCCTGGGCTTTCGCTATTTGATTCCAGGGGCCGGGATGAACTTTCCCACCACCACCCTTATTATATAACTTGGCTTTTTGGAATGGCTTCTTTCCTCATCTCCTCCTGAAGAACTGGAGATTTCCACAGCCAGCAACAGGATGTAGCACCATTAGCGCTGGTGCTCTTTATAGCATCTTTCAAGTGCCAGATTGATGTGTTTTTCACATTGACTCAGAGTTAAGCTGATTTAAGACCATTTTCCAGGTCAGATTGGCAGGAACTGCTGAAGCGGTTTGCCTGACTCTATACCAGGAGGGATGGACTGCATCTTGGGATCATCTAGGAATTTTCCTTAATGAAGTCATTGTTCTTTGAAGCACCAGTGATGTCGGCAATGTCCGTCTTCTCCTTTACTGTCATCTTCTGGGATGTTACATTTGTGTCTTTTCCTTTTTTAACACTGGGCCTCAAGATGATTATAGGGAAGTGTTTCATGGTGGCATGTGTAGACTGGATGTTTTGGCGTGTCCAACTTTGGCACATATCACACAAATGCCCCTGCCAGCTGAACCAGGTGGCCACTTTCAGAGCCACGTGTCATGCTTCGGCCACAGAGCCGTTGGTGGCTGCTAAGATTATGATTTAGTGTCAGCACAGCCTGTAGTCTGTTGGGATCCTGGCCTTTGACAGGGCTTCTGGCTGCCATGGTTGAAACAAACAAAAGTTTGTAAAGGTTTGCTGACAGAGTGGGCAAAACTGTGGTCATTGCAACCCTTACGTTTCCGTATTGACCTGAAATGTGCCAAGAAGGGTTGGTGGGGGAGTGAATTACATAATATCCAGTCGTGGTGCCACATTGCTCCCTTATAATGGGGGTAATAGCTCAGTGTAAAGGATATGTAGAAAAGAAAATAGTCACCACTGCGAGCTATATGTCCAAAGCCCACTGAAGGCAGCAGGTAGGTATGTTTTGTTTTGTCATTGGGTTGGCCCTGGGGGCAGAAATAGCAGCCTCCTGATGGGCAGGAGTTACATATTCTACATCCCTAGGGGATGTTCCAGATTTCGGCAATGGGTAAAGAATTTGGGATTTCACACATTCTGTGTGTCCATATACCCACCCTTCTATAAAAATCAGGTAGCAGGGAATTTGCAAAGTTACTGAGGGGTGTAATGCATGTGAAGTACTTTAAGAATCTCTTGGCAAGAGGGGCTCTTAAAAAGAAAGATTTTGTATTATTCCAAGGGTATGTAAGAGAAAGTAGCTCCTAGGGAGACAAGAACTTCTTGAAGACCCTTAATTAATACTATTTTGGCATCCATAGCACTTCCCCTTCCTTTTAACAATTTGATGCCAAAAATTTCTCATTCCAATAGTGTCCAATAAATCCTAGAAAATAGATTCCAGTGACCGTTGGAGGTATCTTTGGTTGCTTGATGGCTAAAGCAGCTAAAACCTTTTCGTTATTTTTGAAATAGCTTTTCCTTTTGAAATGTATGGGTTTAACCCCTGAAACAAAGTGACTGATTCTCTTCTCAGCAGCCAGAACATCTTGCACCAGCACAGAACTGTGCTGTGCTGGGGGTAAAATGATGGGCGTTTCAGTGCCAGGACATGTGTGAAGTTCCCCGTGAGATCAGACTCTGCTCTGTGGCCCTTTGAATTGATCCTGCTGCCGTGCACCAGTTTCAGCTTTGTAAGAGGGGTCAGTGGAGCTCAGCACATGGTGTTTGACTACAGTGAGGGTGGGTGAAGCGGATTATCTGTATGGCGGTGGCCTGCCACTTAGGCTGAATTTTTATTTACAGTATACACCATCTGCAGTGGGATGGGATTCAGTGATAGTTGGGACTCATCCAGGTAATTGTGCCTAGAGCTTCCATATGATTCTTTCGGTATGTGACTGTTACCCAGAAAATGCACTCACTGTGCAGACATCCTGAATGTTTGAGATCTCTGAGATAAATGTAATTCCATTTCAGATTTATTTCACAAACTCTCTAAATCAATTTCAATGCATGTCTTCAATACGTATATAACATACATAAACATATGAAAACATATATGACATATAGAAAGACTCCATTGAAATATTTGGATTTAGTAGCACTGAAAAACAATGTCTCCACAGAGGCACAGATTGGACCTTTTCTTACCTCACTTTCCCGTAAGCCAGCAGTAATTCTCTGATGCCAGGAGAATGACATGAGCATTGCATTATTGTGAAGTGTATCAGACCTAACATAGAAACACCATGAAAGTGTCCCATCATTTTAGGGTGGAGAGGACTGTCAATAGTTCGTCCTGTTTCTACAGTAATTCATTACCATGTTAATTTTTTTTTTAAAGTTATTATTTACTTTTTAAACTCCTACTACACAGTTTCTTTTGAGCCTTAACACATTAAAGTAAATGAATCCTTGTTATCTCCATTAGGGAGATTAGCTATTTAGGTGATTATGGGTTTCCTGCTGTTCTAAAACTACAGAATGGCAAATTAGGAGCTCCTGATTTTGATTTGCAGATTGAGAGAGTGAAGATCCTATTGAGGTGAAACACAAAAACTAGGTATTTACTGTTTATCAGGAAATGTTTAAATCACAGCAGGTTTCCCCTTAGAAAATCCAAGACAGATATAGATCTGAATGTTTCTTGTTACCGTTTGAACACGGGACTCTATGTTGACTGTCTCATTAACCAGATTGGAAATTAAAAATTACTTTACATTTTTCTTGGTGGTCTTTTCCTTTCCCTGACTTTAGTGTTGTTTGTGTAAGTAGTTCTGGACACAAAAACGTTCCCTTTTCTGGGTTGTTCTTCCAGCTTTTTGCCTGCATATTCTAACCATAGCATGACTGTGGTATGATCAAACACAAGAAAGCAATCATTGCTTAGTGGAAGGTTGGACTAAGTGAACCATGGGAAGTTCAACAGTTCCCTCAGCAGTGGGGTGACCAGCTCCATTGCACTGCCTTCAAGAAGCCTCTTTATTAATGACCTATATGTTGCTCTCCTCAAATATGCAGCCATGTTCTTAATGAAAAAAATTCATGTTTTTTTCTGCTATTTTTATCCTTCCCCTACTCAGATCAGTCTCAGAATAATCATTAATACAGTACTATGTTTCATGTGACTTTTTTCTTTTCTTTTGCAGGCTCTGAGCAGCAGTCTGTACAAGAGTGCATCGCCTTATGGCTCTCTTAATAACATTGTGGATGGGTTAAGCTCCCTGACCGAGCATTTCTCTGACCTATCCCTTTCTTCAGAAGCCAGAAAACCCAGCAAGAGGCCACCTCCTAACTACCTGTGCCACCTCTGCTTTAACAAGGGACACTACATCAAAGACTGCCCACAGGTAAGGAATATACAATATTCTGGAAAAATCATCATGAAAATTTTAACTATTCCTTGATTTAGTAACACAGAATTTGACTGAAATAGTTCTTTAGAGTGCATAGCACTGAAGAATTATCTTGACAAAGTGCCAAGCTAGCCATGTGTTCTTTTAATATATTCTTTATCACAATGCTGATGGAAAAAATATGCTATTTCATTTACCTAATAAGAACTACAAAAGATATTAATCTAGGCACATGATAAGTAGATTTTAGAAACTTTAAAAATGGCTACTATGTAATTTTCTATCACAGAGATTATGTAAAATACATTTTCAAGCAGCACACTGTATAGTCAGTTTGGCAATGGCACTTAATAAAAATATAACAAGTTACATATGCTAAAAGAGAAGAAATGTTACACTGGATGAGGACTTTGAATCAGTGTTACAGTGACACAAGCTCCAAGTATATCTGGTGCAAAATGTCTTCCGTCTCATAGAAGAGGTTTGCTATACTTGGCAAATGTGGCGGTCTTGGACTCCCAGAACTTTTTTGTAGTGGCAAAACTGGCAATATTTATTTCCTTAGAAAAGAGATATAAACCAGTGTGCACTAAAACCACTCACCAATCTGCAATTTTTTTTCTGAGGCTCCAAGCCACAGTGTGCGAGGTTTCTCCATCCTCTCACGTTTCAGCTGGTTGCAGGCGTGTTGCTGGCTTAAACTTTCACAACTCCAACAATATTCTAGGTAGAGTCCCAAGGAAATTAAACTGCCACCAATACTCTAGAAATACAGATGTGGACATTACTGGCATCCACTTCACTATGGCTTTAACCTCTTAATGTGTGGCTTGCAGCAGAATTAATCTGCATAGAATTAACTACAGTTAATTCACCGTCGAGGGTGTCAGACATATATAAGCCAAAACACAGGCAGAAAAACATCTGCCAGCTGAGCAGGGTCAGCATGAAATCAAGTGTAATGTCAGATGAGCTTTAGCTGAGTGTATTCCTCCTGCTGTTATGCACAGATTAAACTGTTTTCTTCATGGACTTTAGCTGTATATCTTTCATTAATTCTAACAAAAACGTGGAATTAAAGTACATTTGCAGTCTTGGGTGTGGCTGTTGAAAATATTTTTACTTCATATTATTTCAATATACATTGAGCAAGGCAGTTTTCTTTAGAAAAAAAAAATGACATTTTCCTTGCTAGGAGGTCAAAAATACTCTGGTTTGTATACTTCTGTGTTTAATGTACTTAGTTTAGCATGTTACAGCAAACTGTAGAGATAGGACCATGTAATAGCATACATTATTTAACAAGGGGATTAGAACTACAACTACTAAATAGGCGGCAGAGAGAAATAGAGTGCTGAACTGTGGGAGATGGCTGTGCCGTGCTGTGTGAGAAACCAAATGAATGCAACAGGTCCCTTGACGATCAATACRTGCAAGATTCAGCTCGCACAGACGGTCCCAAGTGAATGTATCAGAGTTGGAGCAGAAATGCATTATTTATTTCATAGGTATTTTTACAGTCTGAGGCACTAGAGATTAAAGAACAGTTAATGAAAATTGAAGACATACCCACAGAAATCCGGGAGATGCAAACAAATTAAGGTTGCTGTAGGAAGATTATAGTTTACTTAAATTGCACATCCTATGTAATATTTTTAAGATTTCACTAGTAATGTCTTCAATTTCTCTGTAAGCCAGTAAAAAGACTTCCTACAGAGCGTACTCTGTGGTTGGCCTATGAGCTAGTAAGTAATGAGTGAAGGAACACAGGACTGGGAGGCATCTGCTTGCTCACTGCACACAGTCTTCTACAGTTACAAGCAGCCATATCATACAGTCCCTTTTGTAAACTGATCAAGTTTTAGTTGGGAAGCATTTCAGTATTTTGCCCTCACTACTGCTGATGTGGGAAGCTGCTCCTGAACCTCAGTCCTCTCATAATTAGAAATCTTCCCATTTCCAGGATAAGTGTAACTCATGGCCACTTTATAGTCATTTGTTCTCCTGCCAACATTGTCCTCCACTGAAATAGCTCTTCTCCCTCCCTGGTGTTTATCTCAGGATGTATTAATAGACTGCAATCATATCCTCTCTCAGCATTCATTCTGTAGGACTAACCGAGCCAGGTTTTATCAGTCTCCTCACAAAAAGTAGATGGACTCTCTATTCCCCAGTCCTTCTCATGGCTGTCCTGTTGTGCTTTCATCTCCTTGTGCATGTATGACTACATGTATGTATGGCATCCCAGAACAGATCTCATCAGTGCCTTTTGCTGTGTGTGCACATATCTGTTTCTATAGATCAAAGTTTGTGTTACTTAAGGAACAGGCGATATGAAATTAGTTCTGCTTTATTGGAGATTTCTAACACAAGCAAGCGTTTTATGGTCTAGTCAACATATAACTGCTTTCTTGAAGAAGAGCAGACTTAAGTGGTCACAGAAACTTAAGCACTTCCCTTATTTTATCTAAATTTGAGGACAGATCCACAGGGGATGACCCTGTGTGCACAAGTTATGTTCAAAATATTGAAAACATATTGTGCACAAGAAGGGAGAACCAACGGCAGGATCTGGCCTTCGTTAGAAAGACCCCATTTGTTACCACTGCTTTTGACGATAACCGATTTCTTAATTTGAACATTATATGCACTACTTAGATTTTGATGGTTAGTTTTTCTAGTGCTGTCAAAAATGAAAGTTGTTTTGCAAATCCTACCAGAAAAGGGCTGTAGCTATGCGTTTTTAAAGTACTTAAATTTGGATAGCGAAAAGAGATAAACTAATCTGATTTGGACAAAATGCATATCAGTAAATCATACGGTATTTTTATTTTCTTTTTATGTAACTGCCTAATAAGAAACACATTTTGAAATGGGGTGTTTTATGGTGTTTTTCCTGCATAACAAAGAAATTGTGTAACAACTTCAAGACTTTATATCCTCCCTTAATTCTGCTTGTTATAAACACTGTAAAGACGTGTGTTGTTCTTCTGTTGCTGTAAAAGTTGATGGTATACCATACTGATGAAAATGCATGCATCGGTTCAGATTTATATCTTAAGTGATAATCATATTCTAGGAGGTTAAATAATTACAAACAAAAAAGGCCAGCTTTAGTATTTGGGTACCTCAGATATCTGCAGTTTGTCCAATATCCTGTCCAAAATTATCTTGTTTCGAAATTGAAATGGGATTTAGCAAACTTCTATTATTTTAGCACATAGTTTGTGTGATCTGTAGTGATAGAAAGTGTGTTTTCTGTTTTAGAAACTAGCAGAAATGAGAGCAATGTTATGACTGCAATTCATCATTTCCAATTTGCCTACATTTGCAAAAACTGTTTGTTGCAATTACTATGTCTATAAAAAACACAGCACTTTTTTTCTTTAGTGTCATCTTTATAGCATACCTACATTTTCTCTGAACTAATTTTTGAGTTTCAGTGGCTTAGACGATAACATGTTACTCATACCTCTCTGACGTTCTTTCACATACAGAACTCTCATTGACTTGAATGAACTGAAAAATGTCTAGAGAATAAAGGTTAAAAGCAGTGCTCTTAAACTTAATATAGTGGCGCTCTTAAATTATCATTGACAGTGCCATCAAATATACAAAATATTTTTCTTTAAATGGCAAGGAAGATGAGGAATGAGAGTACTTTTCCTATCTCATTTACTAGTGGTTAGTTGCATGATATATAAATATATACGTATATAGATTTGTCAAAACTTTGTTTACTTATTTGTGTACTCGTAGGTACTGTACCAGTGTACATCTTACACATGCATGATAACCATAGGTTTTCTTTCCCTTGCCAGGACAAATAATGATGAGCTCTGGGCCAGTAATAGTTAAGATATATGTTTCTTTATGACATTTATTTATCTAGCAGATGTAGAAACTCATAGAAGACCTTTTTTAAAAAGTTACATTGTGTCTTTTCACCCACTATCACTGGGTGAGCCTACAAAATATAAACAGTGGGTTTGTTTGTACTATATTGCCTATACAAAATTAATCTTGCTCCTTTACAGTATAGAGATGCTATTGACATTACCACCCTTCCATGATGTCATCATCTTAAACTCAGACCTATCATACAGGTTTAATATACAGAAAGTATAGGATAATGGGGTATGGTGTTAGATACAGTATATACGGACATTTGTGAATAAAACACCTAGTTCAGGTTCTAAGAAGTTGCTGAGTGATTGAACTTCCGCCATGGTTCAAAATCTTCTTTGGGAAGGAAATATGTGGACACAGGTCCTAGACCTCATTTATTGCATATATCATTCCTCTTGTTAATTTGGGCAGTAATGTATTAACAGCAAAGGCAACAATGAAGTTTGTACTTGTAGAGGTCCAAGCTCAGAGCTCCAGCAAAGCTTCTCTGTATTCAGAGTTTCCAAACTGCTCTACCTTGTGTTTCTGCCAAGCACCAGTTCCATCTACTGGTCTCTCTGTCCTAACTTTATTCAAGTGCTGTCAAATTCTTTTGTGAAAATATGCGCAGGCCTAGTCACTCAAAAAATACATGGCTCCAGCCATGTTTTTCTGAATGCTGAACAAGGAGACTGCTCTGATCCCTGTGCCAGTGCCAAGCTCTCTGAAAAAATCTTCCTGACAATTCCTGTAAATTTTTTCACAGGCAAGGAACTCTCATATCATGGAGACTTGGTGAAAGAAAAAAAATACGGGCAAATATCACCGTTCTGCAGTCAAATCCCTGGTGCACTACAACTATTTAGTCCAGTCCCTGGGAGATACAGAACTGTTACACGGTGTGTTTCCAAATTTTACACTATACTCATAGAGGAAAATGCACGAGCATGCTCATAGAAGTACAGACATACTACCACAGACGTATACGTAATGGGAAACAATATCAGCCTCATTTTGCACTGCATTTTTAAATCTGTGAATAAAATGTATGGCATGATCCATATTAGTGAGGCCAACAGTGGGAGTCTTTCCATTGCCAACAGTGATCTTTGAAGCAGATCCTGCAAAGCTAAAGTACCTTGAGAACACGTATTCAAGTCAATGGAAGTAGTAGGTAATTACAGTGGCTGCTTGAGTTTGCATAGATTTGCTTTTGTGGTTTCATGCAGGATGTGGAAGAAATCAGTGTCAAGCTGAGTTTAGTCCTTTCTTCTTAGTCCGTAGCTTGGTCTGCCAATGCTGCCCTTAAGCTGTCCCTCCCCTGTGGTCAGATATAGTGGATCTTTGGCAGTAGAGTTGGCTCAGCAGGCAGCTATTTGGCTGCAAGACTGCAGTGACTCTCATGCCTGAAGCATTAATCTGATTTGTCTTGTGCCTTACGGTTGTGCAAGGATCTTAAATGTCTGCAAAATGCAAGGAGTCCACAGCTGTGCTTCCTCCAGGTACCAAAGGCTAGCTAAGACAGCAATGATGAACAAGCTGCCATCTTTACAAAGATAGAAAGATTTTACCTTTCTAGGTTTTGGCTTAGAGATCTTAATTTTTAAAAAAGCAAAACAAACACAAACCTCTTGAAATTTATTTTTCTTTTTAAGTGGAAGATGATGTTTCAGAGAGCTCTGGAATGAAAGGAGATCATAGACTTTGAAAAAATCTTAAAATTCACTCTGAAAAAAATAATTTTTGACAGTTGCTACATTTTACAGTAGTCTTTTGGATATTGGGTGATGGCTTCGAAATAAACATGTCTCTTCTCCATTGAACTGAGTGAAATATAGGTATTCTTATTCAGTTACAGGATGAGGGGTCAAGCTCTCCAGTCCCTCAGGAATCTGAAACCCTGGATGGCTCGGTTTTGCAGGCTCCACCATAGTTTTTGATCAGAGTATACTTGCTGGTGTTTTATATGGTGCTGTATGGGTGTCTTTTGTTTATGCTTCAATTCTGTTGGCTTAGAGAGTTATTAGAGGCCTGACTGTGCAGTCCCTGATATGAATGAAGCAGTATTTGAATCACTAAAATTAGTATTCCTCTTACAGAGATAAAAATGAAAATATGGGACATATAATAAAAGAAAATGACAGCTAAATTAATCTCTGGTGCAGTAGCACTGATTTTAGTAAGACCAGTACTGACAGAGAACCTGTATGCCTGTACTACAAGGAGGAAAAAGCTGTTAATCTCTACTATATGTAATTGATTTCAAACTGCATGTGGCACTCCAGAAAGCAAATCTRTATATATCCAGCCCCTCAGTTCTCTACCTTTGAAATACATTTTGA
This sequence comes from Phoebastria nigripes, assembly GCA_035582835.1. NCBI lineage: Eukaryota > Metazoa > Chordata > Aves > Procellariiformes > Diomedeidae > Phoebastria > Phoebastria nigripes. The sequence goes on along the minus strand of JAYKAV010001278.1, from coordinate 217,374 downwards.
TACATTAACCCATTTTGTATAGTGCATATTTCTTCACCTAAATATATCTCTATAAGAAAGTGTAATTCTTAGTGTTCATTCTGTAAATATCTACGCACATACTAAACTTCCACCTTATGACATACTGGAACAATTCGAGGCCCTCAAAAGTCTTGTTTATACACAACATACTACTTTCATTTATTTATATTTTTCCACTCAGCACCTGCATAAAATTATTTTAGATGATTTGGACTTGGCTAAGATTTTTTAAATTACTTTTTTACCACATGCAGCCACTTTGACAACTCCATGATATCAAATATACTATACAAATTTATTGCAGGGTTGTTTTTTTTTTTTCTTCTCATATGCTTGAACTTAGCCCTGCCAAGTTTTCTCAGTTTCTGAGTTTAGCTGGATATATTTTCTCAGATCATTTCTACTTTTATTATGAAGACTTGCAGAAATCTTGTAACAAAAGTATGGTAGGCTGTTATTTTGTCATATCCATTTTACCTCTGGAAATGTAAGCTGTTTAAGAGTCTGAAACATCAGAAAATACTAATTTCTCTCTGTTTTGGAAATTCTGAATAAGCTGTGCATGTCATGGCTTTAAACCATTTATCAGAGAGGCAAGTAACTTGGACAGTTGTACGTGAGTAGAGGGGATGCAAACAGCCCTGCTTTGACAGCATGCTCCCAAAGTACTAGTTTTAAAACTGTGGCTAGAATATGTGGCATTTATGTCCAGTTGTTTGATAAACTGGGTGTTTGGAAAGAAGATACTGAACCCTAACAAAGCAGAATAAGAGCAGTTAGATAGTGAAAAAGAAAACAGAAATATCTAGTGACCTGTATCTGTGCCCCTTTCCTGTCTAGCACACTACTCAATATTACATTCCCAAAAGTCTGGAAGACCAGCCAAAACCAAACTCCTCCTTCAGCACCATCACTAAGTTGTTATTACTGTGGTTCTGTCTTTATTACTGATACGAGTTCAAACTTTTTTTTTGCTGTGGGAAATGCATCGTAAACAGATGTGATAAAGGCAAATACTGTAAGAGGGCATGCTTGCTTGGTCTTTGCAGCGACCTTGGGGTGGAATCTCAGGTCCTGTGCGATGGTTACCAATGGACTGTGTGACAGGTGTTGGAGGATCACCCGCCACAGAATTTGAGGTTTCATTGAGGTTTTCCAACTTGTTTTTGTTTACCTGAATCTCATTTGCATATTCACTGTCTAGATAAATTCAACTTGGTTGCCCACTGACAACAAGGGGGATAGCAGGAAAAAAATGCTGTTTAAATGTAAACCCTTATGGATACCTGGTGTTTCAACTGAACAAGGTTTCGGCATTGGTAAAGCCTCAACTGGGTCCAGGTTTAGCACAGTAATTCAGGGAAGACTGGAGAGGAGAGAAATTAATTTGGGATCTCTGAAACATGACTTCTGTTGAAAGACTGAAGAACTGCTGTTGTTTGCTCCCACAAAAAGACATATTAATAAGTTGCAAATATGTAGAAAACCTTGCATGAAGGGCACAGTTTGTTTTCCAGATCCACAGCTAATGAGTCCAGAGTACTGGACTTCAACTAGGCTGCTCTTTCTAACTGTGAGGCATTGAAATAGAGTGCCTGGGAAGGCTCTTGATCATTGGAAGACTTTCAGAACAGTATAGATAAACATACATCAGGATTTTCACAGGTGATCCTGTCCAGGGACAAGTGAGAGAACATCCCAAAGCATCTCCCAGCCTTATGTTTCTACTATTGTATATCTGCATACTAATAATACAACTCATTATCTTAAATGTGCATAATTTATATTTAAAAACCATACACAACAGACTAGATCCAAATCCTGTGCAAGTCACTGGGAGACTTTTATGAACTCCTTTGAAGTAGACTGAACATTGCATTGGTCTAAATTTGAACTCTGTTTACCAAGAATTTGATATTTGCTTAGTTTGCAGTAAAACTCCTGATAAACCATAATTAAGTGCTTAGCTTGGAAATGAATACTGTGAGCATTCCTCTTGAGAGGGAAAGTAACGTCTGGTTTCCAGCCTCCACAAGCTGATTTATAGATAAGGTAGAGAGAGAACTACCAGGTCAAAACCACACTAGTTTATCAATTCCTCATTTGCACTGATAAGAAAGGAGTAATAGAAGATTAAGTGAATCATGTTTTCTCACCTCGTAAGAGTATTTTGGTTTAGTGTGAAATACAGGTTGTGGAATTTTCATCCATGCTTGGAAGTGTTCAAGATTTGACTGGACAAAGCCCTAGGAAACCTGACCTGAACTCAGTGTTGGTCCTGGTTTGAGCAGGAGGTTCGACTTGGTGATCTCCTGAGGTGCCTTGCAAACTTAATGATACCATGATTCTATTCTATGATAATTAACTAAATTTTCATGCTCTGCAATAAGAAATCACTGATTGTTCTTCAAGATCTGTGTATCTCCCAGCTCTAATGTCTACCACAATCCTTCCTCACTGTGCTTTTAAATAAAATACTCTTGCAAAATACAATACTGCTAAAACATAAAAGTTGAAGCAAACAGGCATTTATTACAATAACAAATACAGAAAACAAAAGACCCTAAACCTTGGAAATAACACCTGTCAAAATTTCCATGCACAAACACTTCCTGTAAAAATGTAGCTTCATTTAATCTATATTTAGAAAGTCAATCAAAGAACTTTTTTTTCAAAAGGAATTTTCTCTAGGAAAATGTCTATTTCAACAAGGTGTTCAGCTGAAAAAGCAAAAGGTTGAAGCAGACATCTGAAGTGGAAGAAACATTCTTTGCTTTGCAATGTTTCATAAGTTTCATTTACTCAAATGAACATTTATATCTTTTATATATCATTTCCCAGTTTCTCAAAAGTGAAAATGCATTTTCTAATAATCCCCACGCCCAATTAAAGAAGGCCTACAAGGTCTGAGTAGAGGCTGGGATGGTGTCAGATAAATGGGGCACGCCCTGGCTGTTGAGAAGAAAGCAACTGTCAGGGGAGTGAACTGCCTTGTCTCTCCCTCCCTTTTCCTTTTAACTTACTGTACAGAGGAGGAAGCTGGCAAACAGATAGCAAGAGCAGTGAAGAACGAGAGCAAATTGCTAAAGGCAGAGCAGCAGTTTCTGCTGGCAACAGCTAGCAGCTGCAGCTCAACTTCTCCTTGCTTTTCTGATTGTCCCAGGACAGTCTGTAGATTGTGAGGACTCAATTCCAACCCAAGGGGCCCCTCTCTTATTTTCCTGCTGTCAAGACGTACCAGTCGGTCCCGCCTTTCCCTCCTGTTATGTCACTTCCCTTGAGAAATTAAGATACTAAATGGAAATTAATTCCTCTTCCATTTCCCTGGTATAGCACAAGTATTGGTGCTATTCTGCTGTATCTGGCTTATGTCAATAAATGTAAAAGGAACCTTATATATTTTGATATGGCCCCTTTTATATCTATAAAAAGGTCTACTATGAGATGCGAACAGAGTTTCTCAGGTAACTAATGCCTGTCTATGCCTTGTGGGGTTTTATATCTCCTTCAGACTGGCTGAGTGAGCTAGAGCAGAAGCAGGAGAGAAGGCAGCACTGCATGGATCAGGAACACAAGTCTTTGTGCTATACTGATGCATGGCTGTCAGCCTCTCGGACATCAAGCTCGGGAGGCATCATGCAATCTGATTAAATAGTCCAGGTGATGCTTTTCAGAGCAGTATTACCTACAGAGTATACTACGTGAGTTGAGTTCACTTATAATCAGCAATCTTGTGGCTACAAAGGAATACCTGAGGATTAAAATTGGTTTAGAAGTCATTGCACCTATTGGAGAATAGACCATTTGATCTTGGTAGTGATGCTAAGATTCAAGGGCTTGTTTAGCATTCAGTTTGTAATCCTAAAGATGCTCTCCCTGTATGTTTAGAGTAGCTCTCCAGTCACTACTCCCTCCCAGAAGGAGCACATTTTGATACAGCCACCATTTGCTGCCCACACAGCAAAAGCCACATGTTTTAGCCTTACATTAATGGTATTTTAGAGCAGACGGCATAAAAACTGACAGCAGGTTCCTTGTTGCAGCAGGACCAGTCAGTGCATACCTGTGAAAGGACAGTGTCTGTAAGTTTGCTGAAACACCAAACCTGGAGACTTTGAAGACCTGTGGGCCTAGTCATGCTAATTTTCTTGCAAATTCAAGTGAGATCAGAATCTGTATTTATTCTGAATTTGGTTTTTTGACATAGGGCCATTCTTAATGCTTTCAATTTTATAAAAACCTAATCCCTAAAATTAGTACCATTAAGCAGCCACTTCCGTAATTTTGTTTTTCCCTGTTTATATTCTGGAAGTGTTAGCTCTGACTCCACCCTACAGCCAGAAATTCAATATATTTATGTTGTACGAATGTATAATGTGACTCTCAGAAACCTAATAAGTTCCCGCACTGTTAGACTGAAAGAGCTGAGAACAGAACTTCAGCTCAGACACAAGTCCTGTTTTAACTCCTAGGCTATTTCTCTGCATCAGCTCTCCAAAACCAATACCAGATATCTCAAATTTTCTAATTTATTTTTAATAGCAAAATACACCTTGCAAAAAAGTAAGAGTCAGATTTGCTGATAAGCTTACTGTAAACTTAGTTCCTTAACATTTTATATTTTACACTAGAAATTATCTGTTATGTTACTGATAGAAGACTGTTATTTAAGGAGACATTTTCCAGGTTTGTAGAAGCTTTTTTTTTTCTTAAAAACCAAGTTTTTTCTTCCAAATTTCCTTCATGGGGCAGAAAAGCTAAAATGTTTGTATAGTAATTAGAGAAAACAAAGAATAAGCCTTTCATTTCAGAGACTGGTCAGTGCCAAATTATTAGCTAAGGCAATAAAGCCCGTAGGCAGGCACTCAAGCTAAAACATTTGGGGATTTTAGCAGCAACAGCAGACATTTTGGAAATGACATAATCTTGATTACTAGTTCATCCTCATATTTGTGTCTTGATTTTCCACAAGATACTTGCTACTTTTTGTTTCTAACTCATTCTCTGACTGTGCAGAAAGGTGCATAGGAGTACAGCAGCACCTTTTGAGAGCTTCTGTATTACTGAGCCCTGTAAACAACTCCTTTTTCATTCTGCAAAGAAAGAGCACATTTCAACTACGCTTAGACGTGGTCTCAAGCTGTAGTTTTGGACATGAGTTCAGAGTAACACTGAAAATTTCCCAGGTTCAAGGGTTTCATATACAAAATACTGGTTTCAAGTCCATTTCTAATTTTAACCCACGTTGCAGGTGTGCAACTATAGATAAAACTCTGTAACAGCACAGACAAATCAATACTTCCACCTGAGCCAGTGTACCCACACCACCTGGCAGCCAAGAACACCCAGCCCAAGTGTACACTCAGCCCTCCCAAACACTGCCCCATGGGTCTTACGTGGGTGAGTCACTTTCAGGAGACTTCATGAGAGCAGAGACAACCTCTGAGATGGTTCTATATAGCAGTCATGTTACTCTTCCTCTTAAATGCCTGATTACACAGTTGAGGAAATTAGAAGAGCAAAAAGTAGGGGAGAGAAAGGCTCCTTTCAAAGAAATGGCAAACAACAAGGCTTTCCCAGAAGACTGAAGGAGATTCATCATTAAGGTAGAAAGGCAGCTTTGGTTTAAATAGTTTTAAAAACCAAAACTTCATTGTAGTCATTCCAGACCTGCATTTTGTATTTCTCAATGCAAGTTAGAGCTCTGCTACTTAAAACAGATTTCTGCAAATCCTGGTTAAGAAGTTTAATAGATTACAGCTAAATGACAAAACTGCACAGCTGTCTTCATCATTTTTACCAAGAATCATGACTTCTGTAACGTCAGATGTCCCCGGGGCCATGTACCCTTTACATGAGGACAAGCCACCACCAAAATGGTCACGCTGGCTTTTGTGCTGCGCTTGCTACTTGTCAAAGTGTTTACACAAAACATGGGAAAGTAGAGAATCAAGCCCAGGAATTTTCAGGTTTCCTTGAAAATGGTTACTTATGTAAATTTAGGGGTTCATTCCTATCGTGAGATTGTTATATGGCTATGACAGGTAAATACATATCCACCTGTCACAGGCTTATAACTTTCTCAGGATAGGTGATATCCATATCTCCTGAGACAGCATAGAGTGCTGTTACACATCTAAAACTAACCATACTCTGGTTTTAGAGCGTGCTAGTCATTTTTGCAGTAGCGACCGAAAGTTTCTATCAGTTTTCTGCTAGTCTAAGTATATTACACAGTTGTATCCTACGTGATGTAATGTGGACATCAAATGTGTAGGCTGAAGCTCTGAAGAGGGGACAGAGGCCTGTTTCAATGATGTGTGAAGTTTTCTTGAGGTGACTTGCAGGGGAGTGTGAAGGCCTGACTTCACATTCAGCTTTTCTCTAGTATCTGTAATCACTCTGCCCTCTCAGCTTTTCACCATTTTGTAATTTTGTTTGATTCCTTATCCTAGACCCATCTGATTTTCTAAAACACAACCGAAAGCTTCTTGTCGATCCCTCTTCCTCTGTGTGAGCCAGTCACAAATGATACTTCGAGTCTCCTCATCTCCGCTTAGTGCCCTCAGAAGACAGGGATCTCTGACCAGGTAGCATGGCACTCGTGGTCTGAGAGCCAGAGGTCCTTGTGCGCTGGGGAGGGAGAGCAAGGATAAGGTGGGCTGTGAAGATGGATGTTGTATGCTTGCAGCCATAAGCCTTAGCAAATAAGATGAGATCTAACAGTCTACAACAGAGGTTGTTAGCACAGCACCATGTACAGGACACTGTAACAAGGTTACTGCTTGTATTACTATTTCTGCTGTTCAGTAATAAAGCTATGGTAATTAGTAACAGTCTGACTTTCAGGCCACTGCTAACACTCCTGTTAAACTTTAAAAAAATTGTCTCTCTTGCTGGTATCATTTACAGCAGTCTCTTGAGCAGCAAGTCTTAACTGTAATTTTATGGTTGGTTTGTGATAAATTATTTCCTTGCATACTATACTGAATCTATTTAAATAGAAGACAGGAGACACTTACTATAAACCTGAAAAGTGGTGGTATTAATGTGAAACTATTGGAAAGGCTTTTTTTTTAAATAATGTTGACATATATAAGTAAATAATACAATGTTCTCCTCTATAGCTGCTTGAGGCACAATATATCCAATATTAGCGTTAAGTGGGTACAGCAAATAAGGGCTGTACTGTTTATGCTGAGCTCACAATGTGACTCACATTTTGTGTTTGTTTGCAAAGTTGGAGAGGAGAACGGGGCATTTTTTTTTTTAGCATTAACATAATTTTAACTCTCATCTGCTTTCTTCTGAGCTCCCATTCCTGATTCAGCACGCATGAGTCTGTTAATGAAATCCAGATGTCAGACGAAAAAACAATAAGCTCTCCCACCCATCTGGTGGATCAGGTTTCTCAGAGATTGGAAAAAACAGAATCACGAAAGATTCCTAGAATGTCTGAAACTTTAGATTTCAGTGTGTTTTCAGAGAGCAGAGGGCAGCAGGGGGATGGTTTGGAGGTAAAATTGATAGCGAGTCAAGATTCTTGGTGGAAAAGTGAGAAGAAATTGAGTGGTTATGTTATCAGTTACTCTGAGACCTAAGCAGACCTAGTATATCCCAAATTCAGTGCTGCTACTGAAAAATTACACTGAGCATCACAAATAGCAGTTCTGTGTCAGAAATAAAAAAAGTAATGTGATGTAAATTACTAAATTGTTTTATTCTTTGGCTTTGCTATTTCAGGGTCCCAATCGCTTCACAGACTCAATAAACCTGGGAGGAGAAATTATAATGTCAGCCCCCAGTTTACTTTGGAGGATTATTTGCAGAATCTCACAGCTGTGACTCTGGGCATCCTCTCTTTCAACCCTCACCTTAAGCCTAACCCTAGTTCTAGGTTGAGCTGTACACAAGCTGCCCAAGCCCTTTCCAAGACCAAGACTTATCCTCAGGGGACAAGTTTTTCACAGCCCTCAGCTTCTTTGGCTTTAGGCTTTCTCCTTGTCTCAACCCTGACCATAAACCTAAGCTTTAGACAGAGCAGACCAGTCTTTCCTACAACTGAAGCTTTGCAGTTTTTCCTTCTCTCTACTATTTTTTGTTTCTGGAATGTATCATAATCCTTGAAATTTATTACACCTTACACCTGAGAGGAAGGGGTCAGAAATTTCTGTACCAAAAGACTTGGGCCAAGTAGCCAATTGGAAAAAGAAATTTGTTTCATTTTTAGAGGAAATACTTAACCAAAATCAATTTTACTCGAGCTTTTTATGTGACTAATTCAAAGGAATGTTCCCAGTAATTTTCAGACAAGTGAATAATTCAAATAAAAGTGGTGTCTTCTGGACTTCCAATAACATTAGGATGCATCAGGGTTTGCTTTGACTCCAAGAGGTGTGTTTCCATAGGCACAGATTGTGAGGCATTGCAAGCTTCCCTCATTTCAACTGTATTTGACTTAGAACAAGCCACAAAGTTGCTTTTATGCTACTTTTGCATCTACGTTTCCACAGCCACACTCCTCTAGATTGACAAGATAGAGAGAAAAGTTTTATAGGTTGCTCTGCCAACTCTGTTGCGACAGCAGACTTCTCTTCTACACAGGCACTTCCCTGATCTGTGGATGGTGGGTTGATGGCCTTACCGTGAAGGAAAGCTCCCTCTCAGTCACTCTGGTCTGTTCTGTTCACTTCTGTTCCCCTTTCATCTAATTTAGCATCTGAGTGTTCTCAAGACGTACGCTTGTGGTTTGCTCTCCCAGTCCCAGGGTCAGTCTTGTGCATGTAATGTAGTGTTTCTGTTTAGTAACTGTTTTCCTTAAACATCAGAAAAATGAGGTCAGATATATGTACCTTGCACTTGGAATGGGAGAAGGTTCCTGGTGAGCTTTAGTTCCTATGAGAGCATGTAACATTGTCTCAGCTCAGCTTGTAACCCAGGAAAGCTCCCCTTTGCCTACTAATGAGTACTGCTCTGCTGGAAGAAGTTTCCGTTGTGCCAGAAAGCAGAGCAGTTGACAGAAGTGGCCTTCTCTCAACAGCTGCACCTCTCCCAGACATGTCTGACCACGCTTCTTGCAGACCTGGGCAAGTTCTGCCTCTGCTCCGGGCCAGCTAGCCCAGGCTACTTCTGATGCAAAAGTCCTGTAACCATACTTGTTGAGATGTAATACAGCATTCTGTAGATTTGGGGTTTTCAAATGCCACAGCTTCCCATCTGTGAATGTTGTACTGTTTTCCATGGAGGACTGTGGTTATCCCTATTATGATGGAGATAAATCTTCCGACCATCAGGAAATGGCAGAATTACTCATGGATGCTGCTTAGTTGTAGTTTAGCACAGACTCCAGAGCTCTCTGCTGTCAAACTGAACAGAGCTATTGAACATTTGTGCCTCCTATGAAGGGAACCACTCTGTAGCTACAGGCACCTCAAAGTACTTGTTCACTACTATGTATTTGGCCCAGGTTATCAAGCTGTTCATTATTCATGAGCTGGTCTTATCTGAACCCTGGTTCACATTGGTGATTACTTGTGATGATGGATGGTTAGAGCTGGGTGCAGTCTGCAGACTTTGCATTAGAGCCTGTGTTGTTTTAACCGGTTCATCTGGTGGTTGTACACAGAGATTCAACAGGATCAGTGTGTACAGAAACCACAGTGGGGACTAGTGGCAGAGCTGTAATTGGTAATTGCTCTTGGGGAGGGCAGACTGAGTGATCCTTTCCACGAAGGATGCAAACCACCTCAGTGCAGTCCCTTGGACCTTGCCCATCTTTCTCAGGAGGAAGAGCAGTATCTTATGAAAGCATCACTCCTCATAAACATTTCTTATCATGTCTTTTCTCTCTACCCTATAGTCTTCTCTTACGAGCCCCTAATACATTTCATGGCTGATAAGGGCCAAAAGCAGAAGCTAGTAGAGATAAGAGCCAGGGAAGTGTGAGAGGTGAGAAGACAGCTGTTGCCTGAAGACTGCCAGCTGTTGAAAAATAATCAGAGGGCAGTGTACAGCATCACCCTAAGGTTAGTTAAATAAGGACTTAGTCTAACTCCCATCTACGTCTGTGGAAAAGACCTACTTCTTTCAGTAGGAGCTGGAGACAGACATAAGCAACTTTGGATGGTCAGCCTTCAGAGACAGGCTATTGTCTTGCTCCAGCAGAATTACTGGAGTACGGACAGAGGGTCTGACCCTGCTGACCCCATGTTCTGCATCCTGTCATACCTCCTCTTTATCTCACCTCCATTCTTGAGATTCTTTCCCAATCAATTCCCCTCCTTATTCAGCTGCTACAGTTAAATCCCTCATTCCTTTTCCAGAGTATCTAAGATCAATATTTTGACCCATTCAGTCTCCTTTCCAAGGTGCCTTCCATTGATGTAGGAGAATTAAGGCTGAAGAATGGATATTTGGCACACCGAAACAGAGGTAATGGGGAACGGAAAGTGCAGCTCTTGTATTCCTTCCATACAGTTCCCAGAAACACAAGCCTTATCTAGCTTTTCCTAACTCAGCCTTTTTTTCTGATATTTTTCTCTTTTAATCTCCAGTGGCTGTCATTTCTTTCATCACTGTCATTTTATTAATCACTCTAGAAAACATGTTGTTTATCTGCTTAGCACATCTTGCAAGTTAAGACACAGTGGTTTCATCTCTGGATATTTTTAGCATACCTTGGGTGGTTATGTTACAGCAAGGAACATAGCCAAAGTGCAGTGAGCCCCAAGAGTTAAATCTATAGATTTAGATCTATGGAAAAGCAACTTGAAGTTCTTGAAAAAGCCCATAGTAGGTTTTAGTAGGACTCCATAAGTCAGACTGTCAGCCAGCAGTTGAATATCCAGCAGTGAATATTCACTGTCTCCTTGTAAAATTGATGTATTCCATACTGCTTCTTAAAAAACCCGATTCGTGATTCCTTCTCACTTAAGGCAGTCCTAGCCGGGATGAATAACTGAATTTGGACACTGTAATAGTACCATACTGTACATCTCCAGAAGACAAATCTTCTTGGAGCTGATTTTTCTCTTAAGCCCTCCCTGACTTTTCTGTTGGAGTAAATTACATGGACTGATCTGATAAACATCCACAGAATACAGAACTGGTGTTCCACGACATGTAGCTGAGCCTTTTCTGCTAGTGTAGCCTCATTTTGTACAGGTAGAACTAGACAACTATCCTACAGAACACAATATAGGACATCAGTCTATTTTCATTTCATTTATGATCAATTTGGGGGAAAGGAGTTTGTTTTTAGTTGAATTTGAACAGTCTGACATAGTTTTAACATGCAGCTAGATTACCAGTATTCTAACATTCAGGTTTGTTGCTTAACTATGGCTGGTTACTAAACTCACATGATATTGTTCTGTACAACAAAAATAGCAATATTGGTTTTCCAGAAATATTGTACCAGGAAATGTGTTAGCTCAAATTTTTGTAAAAAGTGAAGATGGTTGAAGACAATTCACTAAAGATCAGTAGATATTTAAAGAATAATCTGTCATGCACTCAGTCCTCTTCAAAGTCTAGTCTCATGTACTTTTGCAGTCATAAATAAATCAAGAAATGGGGTCTTCAGCACATCCACATGAAATTTTTAAAGTTGAAAAACCCCTGGTGTTTACAAACCTCCCCTCTGTTCATACTAAATACCACTTTTATTTTCCCCGTTACTCTTCAGAACACAGGTACTTTACAGGAAATCTTCCACGTGACTCTGGAATATTAAATCACAGAATCAACAAAACTGCTGAGGCTGGCAGGGATCTGGGGAGATCAGCTAGTCCAACCCTCTGCTTAACACCACTTGGGTGTTGAATATCTCCAAGGATGGAGACACCACAACCTCTCTGGGCAACTTGTGCCAGTGCTCAGTCACCCTCACAGTAAAACAGCTTTTCTTATATTTAAAGGGAATTTCTGGTATTTCAGTTTGTGCCCATTGCCTTTTGGATTGCATCTCCTCTGCCACTGGATACCAGTGAGAAGAGTCTAGCTCTTGTCGTCTTTAATCTCTCCCATGCTACATACCAGCTACACAAAGCAGAATCTGGGGAGCCTTTTGAATTAAGTATTAGTTATGCTGAAGAGGTTTTCAGTGTGTGGGAAGCCAGGATGGCCATGTGGCACCTTTTTGCCACCTGTGATCCAAAGTCTAACAGGGTTGATGCTAAAATACCTGATTCATAAGATGTTAGAAGTCACTTGGACCTAAACTCTGGCTGGGCTCAAAACAGTTATACCTTACACGACACAGTGCACTGCCGCGTAGAGAATTAGGGTTGCATGCATTGCAGCATGTGATTTCCAGTTCTGGAAGTAGCTCCTTCAGAGCTACCATGATACAAATATACCCTACAAGTCCCATAAGATAGAAAATAAGAGGTGTAGTCATGAGAAATTACCAGGTGGAAGACAGCTTTTTCTCTCAAATGCTGAGTACACTCTCTGGGAAAAGAGCCCACCAGTCAAGTCAATGAATTGATAGAATTTTGCCCATCTAAATAGTTGATGTGGAAACTTCTTTTGAGGCAGGCAGTACATTTCAGATGCTGGGGGCAATGAAGTTCTGAATACATTGGATTAAAACATGCGGAAGTAATGATCTAGAGTGAAATAATGACCCAAGTAACATTTTGACCATCTCGAATTCCACTTTCTCTGTCCCAGTTGAATGGGAGAGAGGGGAAAGAAAGAGAAACTAAAACCAGAACTCAATTTTAAGTCAGAATATCTGCACTGGCTTCAGTATTTTCATCAAGTTCTGGACAGAGAATGTTCTTTGCACTGCAGATTTTGTCTTGCAGGTAGACAGTTTGCAATTAATTCTCCATTTTAAACAGAATTACAGGACTAGGATTTTAAAAATCTTTACTCCCTCTTTTCTGTCCTTGTTGGATTTTACCTCACAACCTCTCCTAAATTTTCAGCGGTGTTTTGTGCGTTAGGCCTTAAGGCTGAAGGCAGGCAAGCCTAACAGGGTCAGTGCTCAAGGACAAATTAGCGTGATTCTGTTCAAGTCTGTAGGGATGCATCTGTTTGTAATATTGGATGATCTGCCCACAATAACAAACAGGAAAAGCCAGGTAATACTGTTAGCTGAGAATTTCAGCCAGCGTGGCATTCTGACTTTATTTAGCTGTCGTGTTTATGTGGTGGAAAGAACTCAAATTGCGCAACGGATATGTGAATCTTGGGTCAGAAGTGGCAAGGCAACTCCCTCGACCATTTATTGTACCTCGTACTTTTCTACACATTTCCACATAAACTAAACTTTTCTCATTCTGTACAATGCCCCTCATTAGAAAGCTATCTGCTTCTTTCTGATGCAAGGCTGGAGATACAAGTTTTGAGTACCTGCATTCTCAGCTGACACCGAGACCCTCAGGTCAGACGTACCAGCAGTGCTGCAGAGCTGGCCCGCGGCAGATGCGCGCTCTGTTCCCGGCATTTTACTGCCCACTTAGGTCCTTGGAAGCAGTAAACTTTCTGCTTGTTTCTGCACAGCTGACCTAGTTGCTCAGAGAATTGGAGTACTTTTTTTCTTTTTAATGACTAGTCTTGATTAAAAAACAAACCAAACGACACTGTTGTAGCGCACAAGATCATCAGTGATTTTTTTCATAGCGTCACACTGGAAACTCAAGTTTAGCTTGAGTCTTAAAGGTTTAACTATGAAGACTAATAAATAAAAATCCTAGAAAACCTCTGCAAAAAAGGTTTTAGATTAAAAGCACTTCAAAGTTGCAATTTGATGAAAAATCATGGGATTTTTATGCTTTTTGATGAAAATAACAAAACTAAAAAAACTAAGTTAGAGTTGAAATAACATAGTTTCTGTTTTTATCAAGCTAATGGAACATTTAGAAATAAACTCAAACAGTATTTTCTGAACAGTTTTTTTTTTTTTTCAAATAATTTCGGAGAAAATTTATTTCACTGGCTTTTATGATCACCCAATGATGTTTGAATTTGTGATGCTAGTCATTTTGCTATTCTGGTACAGAAGTTTCTCTGAAATCTTTTTTTCTCCCTCCCCATTTGCTTCTTACACTTTCAATCAAACTTTGTGAGCTTACACTAAGGCCAAGATCTCATTTTTAAGTCCTACAAATCAATCCTGAACACCTTTAACACCCGTAAGTATATATAATCACTCAAACTAATGGTTGCTAAATGCCAGCAGAAGTTGTTGTCACTGTTCTAATTTCTCTCTCACTATTAAATCAACCCAACTATGATTTCCCTTTCAACTTTGTATTCAAGAGCTGTGGGTTAAGCTAGTCAAGACATACAGGAACTAAGGACCAGGAAGGAATAAGAAGCAGTTACACTAAACATCCGTATTTTTGGCACTTACTGTTTTGGTGAGAGAGTTGTATCATGGTGGCGATTCCTTCTAGAGCCATTTATGAGAGTATTTTTTATGTTTATCTTATCTTCACCTTTAACTAACACTGTTTCACTCTGGAGAAGGCTACCTCAGAAAGAGAAGTTAAACATGTAGCAAATACACCAATGTTCTGCCAAAGTTCAAGGGAAAGCAAATAACTTGATGAACTGCAGGACTGGAACAAACTTATTACAAGCTACAGATGCAGGTGCATTTGAACAGCAGTCTGAATAAATGCTGCTGGCTTGTGCCCTTTTGGTCCTGGAACTTTTACTTACTTCTCATTCAAGTCAACCTCACAACCTTGCTTTAGTCCATGGGAAAAATGTTGGTTTGGAGTTTTCGTATATTTTATTATGAGTCCGATTCTCACAATCTTTCCTCTTCAGAAGACACTCTCCACCACCATAATCATCAGCAGTGAGGGAATACCTTCAACACAAAAGTTCAGCATGCACTTGTGGATTATTATTCTCTGGAGTGTCACTAAAGATACCAGTCTCAAGATGGAAGTCCACTTATGAAAAATTCCAGCTTAGAGATGCTAGTCAGTGTCAAAGTACGTTTCCCCCATACACCTCTTGCAGACAGTCATTCACCTTTTGGATATCATATTACAAGATCATATCCTTTCTACGTGTCAACAAAAGAACAGGCATCAATGTGCTTCCGCCGAGGAGTCTGGGCGAGTTCCTTCCATCTTTCTGGAAACCGAGTAGGGTATGTTAACATTTGACAAAGCACATGATAATCCATTTTTCTGTACTGCGTCTTAGTTATACATGATGATCTCAGCAACGCCATGCAGAGGATGCTGGCTGAAGAATGAACAAAGAGGACATTGTTACAAAGCAGCAGTACTCTCATTTGCTTTAAAATTCTGTTTCTCATCAAAACCTCGACCTCCTGCATTTTACCACAGTGCAATAGCATTTGCCAGATATGTCATGCAAAGCTGGGTACAACGGACATCTTCCTCTTGTATAATTTTCTGTTCCTACTCAATTCCTCCTGTCCACAAGGAGATGTCATGAAAGTAGTATTTTTTCCTTAGATCTTCTCCTGAGACCAAATCGATCAGGGCATGCATGCTCTGTTTGTGTGGAGCACTGATTGCAGTATGACCTTGTGCAAACATGAGCAATCGACCGCTCTTCTGCTTCCTGGAAGGAGGAGCCAAGTTAATGCTTCTCAATGAACAAGAACATGGAGGAGAGAAGACAACAGCAAGAAAAATCAAAAGTAAGTACCTTGCCTACATGGGGAAAATAACTATATCTCTCTAGTGAAACATGGTCTGAAATACCTCAATAGCTTGCTAAAGAGGAGGAGGTGGAAGCAGGTTCTGTTGTACTCCCTTGCTAGGGATGCTTTGAATAGCTGCACTGACAACTTTCACTTTTGGTGCTAAACGGCTTTATCAGCCATCTTTCTAAAGCACCGTCTCTCTGTGTTCCTCCTGGCAAACAATCCTCTGTGTATGATATGCCTCACTTTTTATTCTGATTTGCTGTTAGTAGAAGTAGAGCTATAAGTCTTTTAGAGTTATCAATGAATCGGTGGAGTTTAAAAATAGCCACTGGTCCTCTTACCTCGTTGAAGAGATCCCTGCATGCCCTGTTCTCAGACTTTGTCCTCATGAATTCCCCCGTAACTCTGGTACATGAAACAAGGAACTATGGCTCCGGAGGCAAGAACCTCAGTATTAGTTTCACCAACTGCATTAGTCATGTTTTTCTCCTTTTAATCTTTGGTACTCTGCATAACACAGCAGTTCACAGCATTTGGCAAACCCGGAGCCCAAATCCAACTATTATTTCTATTTAATCAGTATTATGCTTATATTGTCATAAGAAAACAAAATAAAAAGGAAGATCATTGCCCTGATTACCTGCCTCAAATTACTTATTACATGTTTTGTTACTTGAAAACTGAAAAGTGTGCTCTTCCCTTAAAGTACATAACCCCCAGGAAAATGTGATTGTCTCTTTAGCACAAATCACCATAAATCTTGCATGATTCTGACCAGTAGGATCAGGATCTGTCATGGTTCAAGTAAACACAAACTTTAGTGGCTGCATGACATCCAACTTTAACCTCCAAATGCATTGCCTTACAGCCCAACTCTGTTCATACTTCTATTGACAGGCCAAAATGGTTAAAATCTTAATTAAGAAAACAGACGACACCCAAAGAAAGACTGTGTGCGTACGTGTGCACACGTGTATGTGTGTGGCTGGCTGTGAGGGGACAGGGAGTGCTAAGGGAAGGCGGGCTCGGAGAGCGAGCACGCTCACTCAGCTTCCCCGAGAAGGAAATCAGAAGTAAAGAGCTGGAGAGGGGCTTCCTGCCAGCTGCGTGGAGCTGTGCAGAGGGATGCGGGCTTCCTTCTCGTTTGCTGATCTAACAGAAAACTTCCCTTTGCTGTCACTCACCAGCCAAAAATTAACTCCTATGAATGCCTATCTTACCAGAAAATACTAAAACACAACATTGAAAATCTTAGTGGACGTGAAAGAGCTATAAAGTTATTGTTCGGGTTTGAAAGAGGTTCACTAGCATTCAAGCACTTTCTCTGATGGCCTTTGGTATATATATGTGCATGCTATCAGTCCGTTTATTTGTGGACAGGCATCTATAACATAAAGGCTGTTGTAATGGCTGTGGCACCATTATTCACACCTTCAGTAGAAGGGCCAGGAATGGAAACAACACTGTCCCCTACCAGCTCTTCTAAAGATGCCCTGTGCACAAAATGGGGTGTGATATGCCTACTGGTATAGTCTCTCAAAATAACTCTAGCTCAACCAAGATGTGGCTTTCAGACTTCTTGCCTTTCCTTGTGCTGTGGCAAGAGCAATGCAGAAAGCCTTGCCTGTAACAAACTGTACCATTCATGTCATTAAAGACAGGGGCTTGAAACCTAAAAGCTGTGTATTGCAAAAGCTATCTGCAAGATACAGTCTACTGTATGTGTTTCTGTATGTATCCAAACAGAAGAGTTTTGCAAGACGCCTGACAATTTTTTGTGATTTAATCAATCTCAGCCAACTAAATCCAGCTAAGTACTTTTACATTATTCCCATGTGTGCCTGTCCCTTTGATGGCGTGATTGGTTTTTACATAGCATAGTTGCAGGCTGAAATGTGAGATTAATGCTGTCCCATCCTTCTAAGAGCTCCGGTCCGAAGCTCCCCATCTCATGTTGAAATGCAGTGACATTCAAACCAGTGGCAGTCCTGCCCATTAAGGAATTGATTACATTCTTTGGCATGGTAGTAAGTGTTCAAATAAGTAATTTGTTTTGGTACTGATCATGTAGTTTTAGTTAATGGTGTATTTCTAGAGATAAAACCAGTACAGCTGGCGGATAACTATGGTGGGTCTATGGAAAATATTCTTCAGTCAAAACCCTACTAGTTCAGAGAATATGTGCTTAAAGCACTTGGGAATGGTTAACCAACAGAGAAGAGAGATTCTGGAAGGCAATGGTTTGCTATTTTGCCATGAAAGTTAGATCTTAATTTCTTACTACTTTGAAGGAAAGTTGTAATTCTCAGGAAGTAGATGAAATGAAGAACATAGTGGTACCCTGAGGAATGCATTGGTCAGCTAACAAAAGCTAATATCACACTTTTTTTTAACAAGTTGCAGCCACTGTCCTCTTTTATCTAGAAGTGGAGCAAGAGCAAGACTATTAGTAATTTATAGTATGGTCACTTGCCTTGGATTCACTCTGCTAGGTGTTATTCTTCTACATAGTCACAAAGGTCCCTAGTCCCACAGGGATGGGAAATGTCAACAATGGAACAGACAACTACTTTATACGAAAGAAATATGGAAAATAAAAGTTAGAAACCTTCCTAAAATATCTCAGGTTTTCTATGACAGACTCTGGTCTTTCTCATGGCATCCTGCATACAAGATCCACTAGTAATCCTTTGCCTTTGTACTGCATCAGTGTGGAGTGCTGCATCACAGCATCTTTAGGCCAAATTGTGGACTACTTCTAAATACTTTTGTTCCAGAAGCTGCTCTGTGAAACTGCCTCATGATTTAGAGCCTAGACAGTTCGATTCTGCTCAGTAAGTTATGAAAATATTATAAGCCTAAAGAAAGATAATCCCATTCACTGTTCAGTGAGGGCCGTCCCATCTGCTATTGTCTTTGCAGTACCACATATTTGCCACAGAAATACAACAGAGAGATTGTGTGTGGACCTCCCCAGTTTAGCTGCAGTGTGCAGTATGCTCAGGAATTTTGGTCACAAAGAAGATCCTTTTTTACAAGAAGGCGGTAACGTGCCCTTAGAATCCATTCGCATCACGTAAAACAGAGCAGTGTTTGTTCTGCCTAATGCACTTTGCATGGGGCATCTTTCTAGCACAGTCAGAAATATATTCCTTGGCTCTACCAGTTTGCCCTGAGGCACTGCAGTACCCCACGCATTCTCCCCAGGGAATTCATGCTTTTCAAAATCATAGCCAGGTCCTCCTCAGTAAATGTGTGTGTCCCTGGAACATCAGTGTAGCATGTTGCTACTGGCTACGTGTTGTAACTGTAAAATATAGGTTGGAAACAGCGTGGGGGTTTTGTGTTATTTCTTTAATATAAAGAGTGACTGGACTATGTAGTTCATCGAAGTCAATCATTATTGCTTATTGCATTGAGGAAGGGGGTTGTTTAATGAATGACGCTACTACTTCAATTACATTATAACAACTAACATAGTGAGCTCTAAAGTGAGCAAAATAACATGGCTTTCAGTAACTGACGCTGAAGTCATGGAGAAATTCCTGGAGAACTTGACTTCCACAGAGGCTTGCTGAGTCAGCAAGCTCTTCCAACTTTCTTCCCTTTCTTTGGTAGTTCCAGCACTCAACTTTACAGTCATGTATTCTCAAAAATATATCTTTTTCTTCTGCAGGTCATCATTAGTTTTACTAGTTGCAGAACCTGGGAGTTAGATTTTTTTTTGTCTTTTAATAAGCACAGACATTGTACATATTGACTTTAAAATCAGTTCTGCTTACTGTCTACCACAGGCACAACAATAGAACATACAAACTTATGTGGTCAGAGTGAGTTAGGCTGACTGTGAACTCACTGAGGCGACAGACTGAATCCCAGCCAGTTTCCTGCACAACAGGCTTTTCAGATATTTTTGTTTGCATTTAGACTTCTTGTAATGTGTAGCACATTCATCTGGATGTGAGAATGGTCTTGTGGTTTAAACTCTGGACTGGGATTCAAAAAATCTAGGTTGAATGCTGACTAGTTGTATGCGCTTGGGTTAGTGATACTGTCTATCCGTGTTTATAGATGAGGAACTGCGGCAAAATCCCATCTTACCTACTAGAGTCTAAGCTCTTGTGGCCAAAGTATTTTTCTATCATTTTGTACAGCTCCTACTGCAATAGACTCAGGATTTCTGCTTAGTAGTAAATGATAAATAATTTTTAGACAAGGGTTGAGAAACACTTCATCATGGCTGGTCTGCACACATCTGGGGATAAGTGTATGAAGTTGGCACAGCTGACATGCCACAGGTTTACAGAGTACTATTTTAAAAAGGCATGGGAAACCAAAGAAGAATTCAAATATGGTTCAAAACTTCCAAGTGGAACCTGGTTTAGCCTCCTGGATGTGCCAAGCGGGGCTGGAAAGCAGACGAGAACAGTCTTTCATGAGATTTTCCTACTTCTGGTCAGGCCAGAAATTTTGCAAGAGCAGCCTTTCTCATGATATTTTGGCACTTTTGCTTCTGGTCTTGCCTGAAGCCTGGAGGCAGAGCCATGTGAAAACACTAATGGAAAAAGCAACTTCTCTCAATGCATTTGATCTTCAGCTACAGCCTGAAACATTCATGTTCTTTCTCATACTTTATCTATGCTCAGCTGTTATTTGCAGGTCTAAATGTTTTTTAACTCATGCCTCCTTCCTTTGCTGCTGTAAACGTGCAGCCTCACATACAGCTTAATCCTTCTTCATCAAAATCACAGGAAGAAACTGAAAGCATAAAATGAAGTCTCAATCTTAAAAGAGACAAATTTGAATTAAGGAGAGAAATGTGCTGTCCATAAAGCCAACCCTGACACTGCCTTAACACCACTGTCTACCCSAGAACTTCCCCACTTGATGCTAGAACGGTGTGGCTGACTTGAGTGTGGACTTGATGTAGCCACTGTAGTCAGTAACAAGACTACAAGAGCTGATACCATGTACTCCACAGACCCTCAAAACAAAAGTAATCCTACATAGTTTTCTGATCCTCAGTCTACGTCATCATCTAGAGGATAAACTCATTGGGGCAGGGATTGCCTCTATCCATGAGTTTCTACCAGGTCTAGCGTGACAGGCAGCTTCTCACCAATAATGAACAATAACATTAATACCAGACCTTTCTCCTTTGGAGCTTTTACCCGCCATGTAATGTAGCGAATCATGGAACATGCAAGGGTTAATAGGAAAGGATCTCTGGCCCTCTTTGGGCTTTGCTTCTACCCAGATGAACAGAGAGTCTCTGCATTTTCCCTTTGACAAAAGAGATGATCTTGACTATGGCTAGCAATCAGAAAAAAAAAAAGTTAAGATCACACTTCCCCTCCCCCAATTTTTCTGATGACACTCTTCTCATCAACTACTTATCTAACCTGCTTATGGCTATTTGCAGCATTACTCTAAATAGTGACATTTGTGCCAGCATGCCTGCCTGATTTCTCTCTCACCCTGTTTATCTGCAAACACTTGTTCAGTGCAATCATCTGCCAAAAACAAAAGTTGAAGTTTAGAGGATTTATAGTAAGAAACCTTGTGTTTTTTTCTGGAGTGGGGAGTAGGAGAGAATAGGAGATGAATGGACTGAGCCTTTCAGTCTTTCTTCAGAGTAGCACAGAGCGTTGTCCTCACCTAATCATTCTCACCCCAGAACACATGTATGCGTATTAGGACCTATCACATATGTTCTTGGACTGTGTTCTGGAGACAGGTGATAACCATACTCTGGACCACTGAAATTTCATTTAGTCTGCAATTTATTTCTTGCTTTAACTACAGCTGTTTCTCAGATGATAAAAATAGGCTCCTGTGCTGGTGCTATCTCTGCCTATTTTGATTAAAACAAGATGCACGACTAGATCCTGTTCTGATCCATATGATCCAGAATAAGGGAAGGGTGAAACAAAGTTTTCTTTCTAGCAAAATTATGGGGAAATGGAGGGAAGAATGAATAAGCAAGAAACAGACAGTTAATTCCCAAACCTTCAAACCTTTTTAGAGCCTTTCCTAGAGTTTGCAAATTGCAGCGGATAGAAGACTACACTGCAGTTGCCTCAGTACCTCAATTTGTTAAGTACATATTAATAGAAGAAAGGTACGTGCCATGACAAAACCATTAGCCCAAGGGGAAGTCAACAGTTGATCCTTACTTGTCCCTGTGACAAGCACAAAATAGTACTGCATAGTTCTGCATCACTGTCAATACACCAAAGGAGGAGTGAAGGACTGGATTCTGGTCTGGCATCAGCCTGGGCAGCAGTTACCACAAAACAGTGATCACTCTGTTGGGCTTCAGATGGACTTGCCAACGCAGTCACTTTCACTGCACTATTCTGTTCCAAGTGGTGGTATTCTCAAGGTCTGTGCTTCTCTCAAATTATTGTACCAAGCAAGAGCAAAAGAACTTCCACACATTCAGAGCCAGGTTCATAATGGGCAGAACTGGAAAGGAGTAGGATGGAGAGAAGTTCCATAGTTTGGTACTGGCAAACTTTGTACTGTAACAAGACTGGTAAGCCTGGGCAGAGGGTGATGAAGCCAGTCTGAAGAATGCATACRTCATCTATCCTCAGAGCAGACAGAGGCAAATACTCTGCACAGTGCCCTGTTAGTTCCGGTACTGATGAATTTCCTTTCTACAGAAGTCATCCTTGTAAGACTTTTTGTGTTGTTTTAGAAACCCTGCAGTAATAGCTTCAAAAGAAGATGCTGAAACTAAGATTTCGGGTGACTTCTAGTTTCAGTGGCAATACTGTACTTGGTCTCAAATATCTCTAGCTAGTGTAGGTGTTACTCTCTTTAGAGGTCATTGGAGTGGTGCAGGACAACAGCAGCAATCAGAATTTAGGAAAGAACATGAGGCCAGCTAAGGAGGCTCAAGTAATCTTGCAGTTACATGCCTCAAACTTGACTAGTGACCTAATCAGCAGCTTGTGCTCTTTTCATGCATCGTTAGGTGCTGACTGTGGAAGCAGCACAAGAGGTTACTGTTTTCAGTCACAGGAGTGAGAATACTCATCAGGAATTAGAAACAGTTGATTAATTGAATCAGATAAAATATTACTATTTGCAAAAGTCTGTACTGAACCAGATCCCTGCTAACCTTTTATGGAGCTCTGAAAGAGTATGGATATTTGGCTTTGCCTCATCCTGTTGCATGTTTGTAGACCTTTGCCAAGCTGAATTGCAGAGGGACAGGAAACAGGCATGCCGAGTAGGACAGGAAAAGTTATTATCGATTTATTCCATACAGCCAGGGTACAGGTGATACTGAAAGTCTTTCATCTAGATATATCAAATTCGCTTTAGCAGGCCTAGGAAGTTTTTGGTAGGAATCTAAACCTGGGAATGTTTATCTGAACGTCTGCGAATTCTGCCATTATCAAATAGGACTGGAAAAGAGAAATAATGTAGCCCAGATCAAAATGAAGAATATCAGGTTAACTACTAGCTCTGGATGGGCTTAAACAAAAGTTTCTTGAATCCTTACTCTAGAAAAGCAAATTACTTGGATTGTGTGGAAAGGAGTTATACTAAATCCCTTGATAGGATACGCAAGAAAAAAGAAAAACAGGGAACAAAAACCCACAACCCCTGCCCCCCCCAGAGTGTTGCTTCTATATCCTACACATCTTTGTAACTGGAGATCTTTGATCACAAAGCACCTGTTGTCCTTTAGTATTGAACGTGCAATATGGAAAAGAACGGAGCACTTTATTAAATTATTTACTTATGGTCTTTGTGAAAGCATTTCATAGTTCGGCTGCCTGGATTGCTTTCTGCCTTAATCTGGCACAGCTTTATCTCACAGCAAAAGGTGCTAAATCATCAAGTGTGTTCAGGCACATCTGTGATGTCATACCATATGCAGTATAACGATGTATTTATTATGTGATGTGGTGTGCATCTGTCCTAGTAGGTCATTCCTATCGTTATCTTGATCAGCGACACGCTTTTTTTTTTTCTTTCTTTACATGTGCAATGTTTTGTTTTACTTTGAGAGCACAGACAGCTTTGGCAAGGACGCAGCTTTAAAAGTTAGCAGTTGCATGGACCTAACTGGGCAAGTGAGCTGATCACAAAACCAGGAGATAACAGTGTATATTTATAGGGAGATACGTTTATGGAAACCTATGGGAAAGGCCAGCTTCCTTTTCAGAGAAGACAGAGGTTGTGCATACTCATTACAGCTTTGGAAAGTTTTCCTGTTACCATTTTTCTTTATATTCTGAGTGAAAGTTAATTGCAAATAAATTCCTGTTACTCCTGTCAGCTCTAATGCTCTATTAGGCTTCATTTTAATACTTCATTGTTGTTCCAAAGTCTTCGGGACAAATTCTCTCCTGGCTTAACTCCACCGACTGCGATGAAGCTACATTAGAATGGATCTGGCCCTACAGTTCATCTTTTTGTTTTTTTTCAGTTCTGCTTTTGCTTGGCTCCATACGTGACCAGAATATAAAGACAGCAAGCTTACATTAGAAACAAGTCACTAGAGAAACTGAGAAATCTTTCTAAGCTATCAAATATCTTTTCATGGGGTGTAAATGACAGCACAGTTCATTTCCTTTCTTTTCAATATCTTCTGGCAGGAGGACAGTGCTAACTGTCATGTAAACATCAAGTTTTACAAAAGATTTCTCAAAAGTAAGTAAAATACTAGTTCGTGTTGCTTAGTTCACTTTTCCCATTGTTTATACACAAACCTGAAATTCCCATTACAGAATTACAAACATAAACAATTACAACCCCCAAAAAGGCTCTTTTCAGAGGACATAATCTGTTTCAACATATTCATGGTCCGCATTAATGTTTTAGCTGGTACAACAGCCTCCTGGGTTTATTGCTGATCTGCTGTGCAGCAGACCCCTAGAAATCCTGCCAAAGAATGCCTGCTCAGTCATCTAGGTTAGCACAGTCTTCCCCTAACGGAGGATTTTCCCCCTCTTGCTGTCCCATTTTAAATGACTCAGTGATGAAGCTTCCGTGCTTCACACTGAAGTCAATTCCACATTCTAATTAATGGTTTGCTTTTTTATTATTATTTCTTTTCAGGGTTGAAAGAGAACTGCTTTTGTAGCCTTAAGGCACATGGCAGGAAGAGATGGAAGCATTTCTTTCAGAACCTCTTTCTGATTATAGAGCCCTTTGATCCTAGAAGATTTACATTCAAGTGAAAAACAAAAACTGAAACAAAACAACCATGTGTAAATCACTTGTCACTAGTATAACTTGGAGTATCTTATCAGGCAGGCTAGTAACAAATCGGCATAACCTCACAGAGACACATACAGGAATATCTGTCTACCAAATTATTTAAAAAACACAGTGGAGGAGAAGAAACGTTTCCAAGGTTTTGGCTGATTGTGTATTTGAAAGAGAGTGTTATCCTGTTAGCGCAGAAGAATCTGAAGTTGACGGAGATCAGAGTACCAGGAGAGCAGTGCTCTTCCTCGTGTGGTGCGCCGTGCCAGCAAGCACTTTGCTTAAGATGACACAGTGACAAAGCGGTGGCTTAAAGTTAGACATTTGCTAAATTGAGAGCTGTTGGAGATCTGCATAGGCACCTAAGACTACATAAGTGTAGGTATCTTAAATGCTATTCGTAGCATTAAAGTAATGGTTCCTTTTATATTGTCACATAGACCTAAACCTCACCTAACCTGCACATACATAGCTGTGCCAAGATGGTTTGCTCCTCTCTGATGCTGAACCTACTGACTTGGAAACTGAAGCATAACTGTTTGTACATCTTGTCCAGCTAAGGGCATGAGAAGGATTGTCATCTCATCTTTGGCAAGTCTTTGTCTCTTCTGACTAGAAAGTGAGGAAATCAGAAAGTAGACACACACATGAAATTTCACACTATTTAACTGTAGTAGATATTTACACAGTTCTATCTGCAAGTGAAAGGCTGAGCAGGATGGACAGGAAGGATACTGTTGGAGGCTTGGAGGAAGTGACAATCACAACCCAAAATGGAACAGCTCATTGAGTTAGCCTTGCCATTTCCTTGACTGATGATGCTGCATTTCAGGCAGTATATTCTGAAGTGCTCTATGGAGTCTGACTGCAAATAGCTGAAAGAGTGGCACGTCTGCCATTTCCTACCCTGACAGCTATATCTTACTCTTATGAATTTTCTTCTTGGACATTTAAACCAAAGTCTCACCACCCACCACCACTTACTTTATAGTAGCCTGACACTCTTCACTTACAACTGCCCACAACAATTCTTTACTCCCTTGGAACTTGTGTTTGATATATCTACAGAAGTATCCTTCTACTTCTGAAATCTACAGAATATTTACTTATTTATTAGCAAAACATCATCTAGACTGGGATTTTGCCACCAAATCCTACTACAATTCCGTGAAGTCGAGTACTTGATACATTAAGGCTCCCTTAGAAAACCTGATGACTGTTTGGTTTTTTCTTATGGATCATTTTCCCAATTTTATTTCTTACTTTATAAAAATCCCTTTTTGCTTATATCTTAATCTATGCTAGCACAGAAAGAAAAGAAATTCTGAGCAACAACAGATCTTGCCATAGGTTGCCTCATCAAACTAGGATTTCCCATAGTCTGAGATTCTAATCACCAGCATTTTGGAAACTCAGTGCAGCACTCTAAAGCCACCTCATCCAGTCAGGCATTCTGCTTTGATGACCTTAGGGAGCTACTGCTTGTTTTAAATGTCAGCTACCAAATTCCCAAATCAGTCACCAATAATTTATATTCCTAGCTGCAAAAACACCTTTTTCCCACAACACTTGATTGCCAAAGCACTTTTTATCATTTGCTAGATTCTTAGCTTGAAAGAAGAAAACAAACCCTAATATTTTACTGACACTTGTGGAGCTTTCCCACCCTGCTGGGGAAGCCTAAATACAAGCAGATTGGAGCAGAACAGGAACAAAGAAGCCGTGCTGGAGGAACTTGCTCTAAAAACACAGCTGAGCATGCTGAGTTCCCAACACACTGGAGACACAAACAATAATGTAAAGTGGGGATGGAAACTCTTGCTGTGAAACCTCTTGTCCCCATGCATCTCTAAGAATATATCCAGCCCAGAAGTATTTACGTGAAGGCCAGTGCAAGGCTGCACGGCTCAGAGATACAGCCAGAGCATGCAACTCCGCATAAAGCCTTTTGTGTTTACGAGGGGCCAGTCTTTTGCTCAGGGAGCCATGTCTTATTGTTTACTGACTGGAGTGCTGCCTGCTGCTCCTTATTAGGGCCCCTGCCTCTACAGGCATTTCTTGGTACAGTCAGTGCAAGCATTTTTTAACTATTACTTACAAAATGGCAGTGGCTTCCCCAAGGCCATGTCTTTGTTTCTTTGTACAATGCTGTGATTGTGTAAATTGTCTTGCGTAAGCACATCAGCCCACTCTGGAATTCATTTTTTTCCCCCCCTTACGGCCTTTTATTGTTGTTCTTTTATGGTGGGATTTGTTCTCTTGCCATCTTGTCACAAATCCATTCCTGTGGCTATGTCACTTTTAAGGAACAGCATGGCTAAGTCTGGCCTTTCAATTTGCCAGAGGTCTGGGGAGCAGCTACTTCTGCTGAGAGAGCTGTTGCCAGCAAACTGGACAGGCTCTCTTGCGCTGTCACACAAAACTGCAGAGCTCCCAAAACCATGAAACCCAAAGCAGCCAGTTGTAGTTCTTATATCATAGTCCTTTCCTGCATATAGCTCAACAAATTATCTTCTAAATCTAGTGATGTGACTTGTGACATCAAAGCTGGGGAGTAAGAGAGAGCTTCCTCTCCTAGCATGATCAGGCAAAGCAAGTCCTTGAATCATGAATGCAGGCACTGCAAGCTTCAGTGTCACGTACGGGTATTTCTTCTTTCATTTGTAGACAGAACGAACCACAAGTGAAAACAGAGTCTGCGAGGAACTTGCAATTTCAATTTTTGATGATTAGACAGTGGCACAGTTCTTTGGAGTGTCTTTGTTTCCACCCGTCTCCACCTTAGCTGTAATTCCACTTTAAGGACAGTGTTAGTAGTGTTCGAGATCTGCCTCTGGATCATGGATCCAACCCCTGTTTCCTCAGTTGCTGATACTGATATGGCAAGTTATAAAAGGGTGACCTGAAAGTGCACATAGAGGCTTTCCCATTTTCTTTTGCTACAAACAGAAGGGGGTTGGCTGGTCGCTGGGCTTTTCTGGCTCAGCATGTGAGAAAGCCCATCAGGAGATGTCTATACGGGGAGAGGCCGCTACAAGACAAATCCTCAGGGTTTGTTACAGGCCCATGTCTGCAGAAACCCAGAAACCATCCCGGTCGGCACTGACAGCATTGCACAGGTTGCCAGATATACCTGCAGTAGCCCCAGCTGGGCCTCAGGAATACAATAGTACACAACCGAGGTTGGGCAGGAAAGAGTTAGCTATCAGGCTTTCTTGGAAGAAAGGAAAATTGCACTTAATTACCATGTGCCACCTAGAAGGATTGAGACTATTTATGTTTTTAGCCAAAGACCCACTCCAAGGGAACACATAAATCAGGATCGGTATTGTTGATTTGCCAGCAAGGATGTAATCCAGATCCCCGTGTCCTAAATGTGTTGGTTCATCATTAAAAAATAAGACCCATGGAGGTTACTTCTTACCGCTCATGTAAAGGTAGCCACATACTCCACTGAATAACCAGTAAAGAATAATCTAAAGCCTGACTGAGGACAACAGAAAGTCCATTGGCTTCCAGCAAGCTTTGAAATGAGCCTGGATGGATCAGACATACTCAATAGATATAATTTTTACGTATGTGCTCATTATAATACAATCATACTTTAACGGACAGTGTTGCAAGAATTAGATGTTCAAATACTTTAAGCTACATACATAAAATAAATTTCTTCTATTAATCATGTTTGCACTTGCAAATCTATTGTTTTAGCCACATTAAAAAAGAATCAATGTCCTTAAGGCTTGAATGCTATAAATGTTCAGATCAGATATCACAGACAAACCACAAAGCTTACTAAAAGATGGGAGAAATGACCTTCCTATAAATAATGTGCATCATCTTCAACACTTAATTTAGATAGAGTTTACCTCTTAATGTTAAGTTATATAATATTATTTAACAACTATAGTATCTGAATGATGCTAGATGAATATAGGGTTATGCTGCCATTGTCAAGAGGAATTAAGGAGCTTGATGTGGGTTAGAAGTATTTTCCTTTTCTTTGAATGGCATTACCTTGATATCATCCCCGAGTCTAACATTAGTTTTTATTCAAATAAAATCAATTAGCATAAAGCATAAATGCTGCAGATAAAGTGGAAGCTGCCTTTGTAACAGTGATTCTCCAGGTCTGCCTCGCTCCCTGTTTCTCCCCTTAAATGTACACAAAACTGCTTGTGTGCATTTCTGATGAGCTGAAAGAGCCACAATCCACATTTCCTAAAAACACTTATGGAATGCTGCGAGTTTCGGTGATCCAGAATGAAATACTCTTTTGCCAGCATAGTGAAGAACAACTGTACCAGCTCTTTCTCTTGACATGTGTCAGCCTCATCGCTCACGTATAAATATCAGAGCTAAATGTTTTCAATTCAGAATTGGATCTGAAGCCTTGGCTGAGTGAAGAGATGTTATACGGGCTAAGACATTATTACTGAACCTTGGCTTATGCACCATTTGATGTGCAGAGCAGGCAGGGAGCCAGCAGGCTGGCCAGCGGATGGACGCAAAAGGAAAAGTATGCATTAATCCAGGGGATGATGCTTTTGGGATGAATCTAGCACACATATTACTGATCAGAGGGGTTCAAATGGCTTATGTTACATGGAAGGAGATGAGTAGTAAGGAATTTTCTAGAAAGGTGAGGAACTAGACTTTTGTTTTCTTCCTGGCAAACAGGGAAAACAGATTTGCATGTGTCTTGCCAGGAAAACTAAAAGGGAATTAAGCTATAAAGCAAGTCCTCATTTTCCAGGGTGCTCAGTGAGGATATTATGCTTGAAATTCCCATGAAGTAAAATCCTTAAATTTTCAAATGGTGTTTCTGACAGTGCATACTTAGAAATGGGAATCGGACATGGCATAAAAAAGGCCCAAGTATGTAAAGCCTTCAGATATTTACATTCTTTTCTATTTCCTTTCATTTCTGTTTTTGATGAGGCTGTCCTATAAACAGACATTTCTGTCCTCTTCAAACTGAATGCTAAGGACTCCAAAGTGAGGAGGAAAAGATAATCACCATACAGACCAATATAACAAAAACTGCGGTTGAGGGTCGTTGAACTAGACCAAGAACAATTTCAGCAGCCAGGCTTATGTGCTGCTGAGCCTGTTTAGAAATAACATCTCAAAACTGTTTACTTATACACCCTGTAGCTTAAATTTTCAATAGTTAGTTAGGTGCTTCACTCATTGAAATAACTATTAAGTGACTGTTGATATATATCCCTTTCCCAAAATACACAACCTGGAAATCAGTGTTCTACTAGGAAATCCAGATGCGTCCAAAGAACCAATTCAAAAGCCATCAACCAAATCGCCTATCACAGAAGATGCCTGCAAAGAATTTCTGCTTTCTGTTTATTGTGGAATTGCCTGACTTTGGAAGGATGGTGAAGGGCAAGAAGTCATGATGTGGATGCATGCAAACACAGACCTAAGTTTCCAAAAGGAGTTTCTTATTTTGGAAAACAAAGCCCAGACACATCCCTCCAGGCCTTCTTAGGCACTAAGTTCTTTGAGGTATCACCCAGAAGAGACAGGAGTTCAGTACACTTGTACAAAAAGGAACAGAAGATCTCATCCTTTAGGTTGCAATCCTGAAAATAACTAGTGCAGGGTGGATTTTTAGTTTTCAAAAACTGATATGATGCAAACATGGGCTATTTGGAGGCAGAGGGATGGTTTTTCTGCCCTCCGTGTCCCAGTTATTTCCCCATCTGAACAGGGAARTGTGTAGATGGGGGTATGTAGATGCCTGCAGACAACTCAGGGCTGTACACAGCTTTGCAGGCTCTGCTGCAAACATCCTATCCCTTTTGCTAGAGAGCAACTAAGAGGGCAAGGTGCCAGCAAGGAGTGATAAAACAGAATAACACGTACACATGGTAAATTCTTTTCACAACTCTGTTACAGTTCTTAAACACCGATAGTGACCAGTCACCAGGTATGCATCACCCATGAGAAGAAAGGAATTTCAGTTCTTTGAAGTGGTTGAGAGTGGAATCAACCTGTACCTGTGCATATAGGTGAGAAAAATGAACACATAAAGCTGATGGTTTTCTCTATGTCCTCAGCATAAGCACAGGCAAACGAGCTACAACTTCTGTCTGTACACAGATGAAGATTGCTCAGTGTCCCCACTCCTTTCACAAGTTTCATTCAGTAACCTTCATGCCGGCTTTTCTCCAGCATCTGCGTCAGCAAAACTAACAGAGCAAAGAGGAGCTCAGAGCTGGACTAAAGGAGACTCCAATTGTCCTGAGAACTTTTCCCAAACAGAAATCTTGGCCTGGCCAGAGTGCAAAGAAGGCTATGGGAAAAATATATACAGCATGCAGGAGGCCAGGAAGGCCTGACAGGTAGTGGTGTCCTACGGTCTATCACTGGCATGACTTGGAGAGCTGCATACTTAGAGAGGCTAATGAGGTCACTTCAAAATTGTGGTCTAAAAGCTTTTTTTCCTTCTTTCTCATTCTGAGCCCAGACTTCCTTCCAATAACATTTCATCTTCCAAAAGAAACAGTCAAAACCTTCAGGTTTAAAGGAATATATCATACATTAGAAAGTGAATAACGATATTTTTTTTTTAAAGATATTAACTTGATACCAACAAATCTTTAATTATAAGCCTACGGTCACAAAGCCTGAAATGCGTGTGAGGGTCCCACTAACTCCAACCGAACTGAGGCACAGGGCTTTCCATCTGCATTAATCTTCATCACAGCCCCTGCCTGAGGTGGGCAGCGCATCGTCCCTGCCACAGACTATTAAGTGGCATGCAGAGGAGTAAGGCAAGAACTGATAAGCCAGGTTCAGTCCCAGGCATCTCCCAGTAAGGCAGCCCTTCCCAGCCCTGTCCTCAACCACAAAGCTTTTGCCCCAGAATGATCTCCCCTATGCACACACTTCAGTGTAAAAACAGCATTTGAAATGAATATCACAGAAGCTTCTGTTCTTTGAAAATTACAGCTGATAGCAGCCTACTGGCAAAATGCATCAAGTGCAGGAAGGGGAGAGGGGGAATACAAAGCGGAGGATGTGAACTTCCACAGAGCTCAATAGGAGAACTGTTGTTATCATTGGCTGGGTATTGTGGCTTTAAATTACAAATTACTTTAAATTGTAAAAACATCAATAGCAAGCCCTGGAGAAGAATCCCCAGAATGGCGGTAAATAAAGAGCATCCTGTCCCTCTTTATGCCACAGTTAACGTGGGAGGTGATATAAAAACCTAGCTTGGCAAGTGCTGCATGTCAGAGTTGATGAGTTGAAAAGATGTGCATGTACACAGACCCAAACAAAGAACTTCTAGCACACAGAAAAATTACTGCAGTAATTACCTTTGATGTTGAGCAGTGCAACAACATTTGCTCTTATACTTTGGGCTAGTTCTCCTGCATTTTTACCCAGGCTCCTATTACCCTGGAAGTGGCAGGTGGCTTTGCAGGGATCCTTGAGGCTGGTGTCATTGGGGAAAGTTAAGCTCACAAAGTACTTCCTTGTCAGACCCCTCACCACCCTGGGAAGAGGACAGATTTCTCTTTCTGTTTTGTCCTGGGTCTAGAGTCCTTGCCTGGGAGCCCCACCTGCTCCTGCAGCTCACATCCCCTGAAACCAGACCCCATCCAGCAGCTGCATAAATCATATGAACAGGGCTGCAGCGGGGTGTCGAGCAGTTGGCAGCACATGGTGGAGTGACTCCCTTCTCCCTTGCACGCCTCCATCATCCCCTAAAGTAAACAACGGCAGTCCCCACTGTGAACCTGGTTGCGAAACCACACGGCACTGAACTTTATCTCTGCGCCGAATGGGCCTTGCAGGGGCCGTGCGGCCGACAGTGGCTCTGGTCTGTGTTTTCCTGCTGCCTTCCAGGCTGCTGCCAGCCAGGGAATTCTTTCCATAGCTCGTGCGGCCACCCTGGGAAAGGAAGCCTGCTTGCAAACTTGCAGATGAACGTGGTGGTGTGGGCAGCTTAATGCCTCCTTTTTCTGGGGCCGAGTCAGGTCTGAAAATGCATTTAAATAAATTGCTAATACCCATTTACATGCAGTTAGCTCCATGAACATTTATCCCATGTCAGGTAGCTTTTATTTTTCCCTAGAAACTCTTAGCATAAAAAAGCAATGCAAAAAAGCAGGCCAGTCAAGTTGTAAAGTTCAGTCATAGATCAGAGTAGGAACTTCCCTCTGACTAGATAATGCAAACGATTTTTGGTTCAGACATAATTATAACAACATGTTGTAGATGCTGATGCGTTTTTTTTTTTTCAAGCTGGAATTTCCAAAACTGGCAAAAGCTACCACATCACAAATGAGGAAACCACTCCCTTGGTGAAGAGAGGATGGTACAACATTGAATCAGGGGAAAAGAAAACCCTCAAAAAGCTAATATATTCATTGAAGCTATCCATACGCAGAAGTGGTGGTCCAGGGATCTGAGCAGTAATGCTCTGCAGATGCCTCGCGATCCAAGTCATGTTTAAAGGAATTCTTAAAGTCTCACCCCCACAAGAGATTCTGGTTTAAAGCCAGCTCCAGGAAACAGCACTCTGCAATGTTTCTTTCATATAATGAGGACTTTTTTGGGTTCTCTTTTTCATTATAATGATTCTAGCAGCCAGATAAAGAAAGGTTGCTCTCCTACCAATATTTAGGTTAGACTCATTTATCTTTTGTGCCGTGACCTGAAGGAAGGATACTGTCTTGAAATTTTTTAAAACTATCTGCAAGCATGGAACCTCTACTGAAGTTATTTATATGAGTTCTTACAAAATAGGAACAACGGCTCTCATCTTGATTTAAATTTTCTTACTTAAGGGTCTCATTATAAAAGGCTAAACCACTGTTTTGGTTGAAATTGAGCTTTCAAGCTGGATTTGGGCTTTATTACTTGGGCTTTTTCTTTCCCATCTGTCTAGAGATATAGATATGCCTGTGTATTCCCAGGCTTTAAGAAGTAAAACTAATCTGGGTGTGTCAAGGGGGAGAACCTGACAGGAAGAAAAAGAGGGCTCTAATTGTGATTAGAACTGAAAATTTATTAAAACCAGGAGAGAAAGGATCAGCTTCAGGAGAGCAGGTCGTTCTACCGGAGCTAAGCCGTGTTCAACACACAGGCTCTAAATCTCACTGTAGCTTACCAAGTCTCAGGTTTCAGAGCCCTGGAAGATTAGCAGGCTAAGCGGTGGTGAGATGTACTGTTCGCAGCATGTTCGTTGGGCCCTCAGGAGAGAAATCTCAGTTTAGTTCTGTTTTTATAGTAGACTTTTAGCCTTTTTCCATCACTTTGGATGTGAAAGTATGTAAATTTATTAATCAGGTAAATTGAACTGGGCTCTGTTGTTGTAGCAGAGGGGAAATGGGAGACGGCAAACAACCTGCCATGAGTGCACATAGACATGTAAAATGTCCAAGTGAAATTTGAGGTGACTCACCATTTTAGTGTATTTTGTAGGCCATGTTCTAAAATGCCAGCTGTTATAATGTGTGTAACTGCAAGCAAGCCAGTTGCTGCCCACTAACTATTTGAAATTACTATCACTGCTATCATGCCAACGTTGTTCTACCAGTATGCGGCTTTGCTCAATCTCTCATTTCCTCTTCTATTGGCCATTTCACTAGTAGGGATGGGGAGACATTAGATGCCCCAGGCCTTTCCACTTCCCTAAAATCCAGGAACTTCCCAGGAACATCTGCTCCTGCCTGTGCTTTCCTACTGGTTCCAGAGAGAACTGTTTCATCCCACACACATCATCTAGAGAGAGAAGGAAAAAGGAAAAGAGATTGCCTCTCTTTCTTCCTTTCTTTCCACAGCATGAAAAAAACACTAAATGGGATGGATAACTTTTCAGGTCTCCCTTGTGCAAAGATACCTAAGCAAACCATCCTTAGCAGCTGCGTAGCCCCAACTTATATCAGCGGGGTGGCTGGCATCTTTGGCTAAAATGCATCTTCACAGGAGTATTTTTTTTTAATGCCTCCATTATGTATCTTCTTTCAGTTAGATATACTCCACATGAGTACAGATATGTTGGATATATTCCAACAGAAGAACACTCTCCTCTTGCAGTCGAGCTGAAAACCTGGTTAGCACAGGACTATGCACTTTCAATGCATGGCTTCCCCTAGCTTCTAAGGTATCATTAAAAAAAAAAAAAAAAAAAAATCAGCTCTTTTTGGAACACAATCTGGTGCCAGAGGTTATAGCAAATTCTAGCAAGTGGACAGAAATTTTCCTCCCTAATTTTGTTTTCCTCAGGGAGTTGTGGTTTCCACGTAAACACTTCTATGAGCAGGCCCTTTGAGACATGCCTGGAAGAATATATATTCTGCCTAACACATATCCACCATATCTTAGCAGCTAAGAAAAATAATTCTGCAGTCTCACTGCACTTCACCACTATCACCTCAGCCTGGCTGAGCTAAAAATTAGAATAAAGAACAAAGTAGTGTAGGTATGTTGAGAGAAAGCTATAGCTGATAACTTCACTGTTGTTTCTGGATTTTGTCCCATCTTTTATGCTACATTTCTAGCTTCAGGAAATAGTGTTTGAAACCCAGGAAATATGGTAAATAAGGATAGGGATAACATAACCTGATATTCATTCATTTCTCATTGCAGCGTGGAGCAGCAAGCAGCACCAGCCTGTGACATCCAGAGAATTCGCTCTAAAATTTAGATCATTGTTTCAAAACATACAAAGGACTTTTTTCTTCTCTGTTTTTGTGTAGGGTCTGATACACATTGTCTTACTATAGAAGATCCCCTTTGATGTCCGTGCACGTTCCATAAGCCAAGAGCAATACACTTAGGCCCTTGGAGGACAAGGGGGAAAAAATGTAAATGTAAGTTATTCTTGGAACTAATTTGGATCCCCAGCTCCAGACCAGAGAATCTTTGAACCTGCCTGAGCAAACTGTTCAGTGTCTGAGCCCAGCCCAACTCTGGATTTGCAGTTATAAAAAGGAACAGAATCCAAACCATGGACCTGGATGCTCATAAGCTCCTGGGCATTCAATATTTCTGGATTCATTTTTTTTTTATCCTGAGCCCACTCCTAATTATTTATACAAAACACCTCTGAATCTTTTGGTTTGGGTTTTGCCTCGCTTGCGCTCACTTATAATGTCGGGATGCTATTAAATATTTGTAATGCTTACTAAGCAAAGCCCTGAGTAGTGAGTCTGGATCAGAACACCCAGAGATTTCTTCCACAAATTCCAAGCGCAGGCTCAAGAAAAAAAGGCAGTTCTGGGATTTACAATTACCGGATGTTTATCTTTAAGTTGTGCACCTTCAGTAAGCAGGTTCTGAATTCACCTTGCACATAATCATTGACATTCTTCCCTCTCAGCAAAATAATAATTCTTTATCCCAGTGGAACAAAGTGGGAGGCAAACAGAACAGAAGAGTATGCGAGTATGTGTGGAAGAGCTTGCAGTCTGGTCACTTGGTAACTCAAGGACTGCAAAACAGAAACTGAAGCTTAGCATGACAGGATGGGAACAGAAGAGCTTTGCATCCAGGGGGCAAAATTCCAAATGAGTTGGGGGTTTTTTTGTTGGCTTTTTTTTCCCTTCAAACAAAGCATTTCTCTGGGAAAGTCCACTTCCCTAGTGGAAACCCAAGCCCTAAAGTAGCTAAAATAGCCTTTTCACTCTCCAGTTGGTCTCTGCTTCATGGCTTCTTGGAAGGAAAGATTTTTGAGCAGGAAGTCATGTTGGTTAATGGCACAGGGCAGAGCTTCCAGAGGAAAATTCACCTACAGCCATTTTTAAGGTTGGTAATGAGGTGGTTTGTGGCCCTTTGTTTTTTCACTAGAGAACAAGACTGTAAACCAGATACCAATCCAAATCCTGTAGCTCTTAGTTTTTAGACAGCTGAGCACTCCTTATTCCCCACAAAGCCTCCAAGAGATGCTGGGCCTCAGAGTGATGCTACATGCAATAAACTTCCCATACTTCGCTAAAATTTCTGAAGGAACCTTAGGGAACTGGACACTTGAGTCCCACTGTTTCCCACAACTGTTGTCTTGCTTTCAGCTTGCAATTCTTTTGGTTTATAGGCATGCCACATCTGTGTCTTATTCTTTGTGTTCAAGCAATACATCTCCGTTTTCTTATACTGCCCTAATACTTACTAGTAAGCAAAACAGTACGTGTGCTTTTGCAGTTGCTGCTGATTTTATATCTCAACCTTGTAGTTCCAGAGAGCATTACAACAATCTGCAGAGCTTTAAAGAAG
Organism: Phoebastria nigripes; assembly: GCA_035582835.1. Taxonomy (NCBI): domain Eukaryota; kingdom Metazoa; phylum Chordata; class Aves; order Procellariiformes; family Diomedeidae; genus Phoebastria; species Phoebastria nigripes. The sequence continues at coordinate 180,227 of JAYKAV010001278.1, read as the reverse complement.
TAGGGTAGATTGGGATGGTAACACACCAATTGGCCCTTCTCTATAATCTAGGTCTTTTCTCTAGATGCATATCAGTAAAGACCCAGCTCAACAGCCATAAACTTCTACTTTCAAGCAGTGCATGTATCCTGCTGTGTAACAACCCTTTTGATACTAAAGATATCTCCTGTCATGTTTTCTCCACTGCCAAGCATTGATTGTTGACATAAGTGTTTCATTTAATAAATATTACCAGTGTGTATGAGCCTGAGGGGGTGAGTCAGCAGTGTCAGGGGCCACGTGGCAGCACTCCTAACAGGAAGACAAAAGTGATTGCTTCATAGCAAATAAATCAGGCCCCAAATCCACATGACTTAGAGAAACATCGTTTTTTGCACTAAATTGTCCTGCCTCGGGGTTGCATTAATAATGACAACATATGCATAAGAAGCAATTTGTCAGGACAGGCATTTGCATGTCTGTCTGTTAAAAGGAAACATACAATGCCCGAAATCAGGAACTGAGCCCAGAGCCAGGACACCTGGGTTCTTCTCCCAGCCCTGCTCCTGCCCTGCACATCTTTTCCATCCATCCATGCCTCAGATTCTCCTCTGTAAAATGGGGATCGTGACATTCACCTCTGTAAAGCAGCCTCTGGGTCTGTGTAAGCTCATTATAATAAGACTAATCAAGAAACCTTTTCCATGCACTATCCTATCAGCCATACCTTTTTAAAGCCTTTCTTTAGAATCAAAATTATTGAAACCTATCAACTCTGCCACCTACAGCTGACTTTCCTTGGCAACCAGTTAAACACATTAAGCATGTGACCAAAAACTCATAGCCAGTCTTGGGGAACTCACTGTGATCCTATTCCTTCCTTTTTATTTTTGATGTAGAAAATTGATAAGACTTCCACAGTTAAATTCATAAAATCTGCTCATCCTTGAACTGCTATGCCAAAAAAGATCAGCCTTTTATAGCAAAAATGCTGCACGTATAAACACCAAATTACACAAATAGAAGTGTGTGCTACTGTTCCTTACTTTGGTACCCGAGGACTTTAATTCAGCTGTTAGGCTGTCATAGCATTTTATCTACCACACAGAGTTTCTGTGAGGTATAAAAAAAAAAAAATAACAGAGACACCACAGTTTTATAGGTGCTCACAGAGGAAGATGAGACATTTATTCATTCAGGAGGATGACATGCTCAAAAAATAATTGCATTTGTGTCCTTGTGGTTATTCATGAATACAAAAGCATTCAGTGAGAGGAATGAACATTCACAAAATTTCCCTAAAGAAATCCAAATGTTTAAAAATTTGTCAGCAACAGACTGATTTGTGGTAAGAGTCTCTTTCAAATTCATGAAAGGTAAAGTTTGCCACATTACTACTGGATGAATTCCAGCGAATCTTAATTTGAGGCAGGTTGAAGAATTAAATGGTATTTTAATTATTAAACTTCTGTGTAAATCTAGTGTAAATTATAAATCCTGTCTGTTCCATGTAATTTTTCTCATAGTCTTGGGTTATAGTACTATTAGTTTCCATAATGTGTGTTGAATAGGTGTTGTACTGTTAAGTACTGTGAAAAGTGCCCTTTCTGTTACCTGACGCAGACAGGACTGACCCTACTGCAGACCCCAAGTCTTTGAACATTAAAATCTGTCCGGGCTGGGAATGCGGCGTGAGCAAATAGCGGAGCCAAGTTAGACCTGCAGGATTACTGTGTGCTCTTGCTGGATGAAAATTCTGTTTTTAAATTGACTCTGAAATAAATATTTAGCTATAGGCCTTTGAGAGTCCTGGTTTGTTTGGGTTTATGTTCTACCCCAGCGCGTCACAGTATTTGGTAATTCGCATCCCTTGGGGTGGCTTCCTACTTAGAGCATTACACAAAGAATGCATTTTCAGGCTAGATTTCCAGTAAATAACCCTGCAGTTCCAGGAGATGGACTAAAATAGCAGCATGCCTGCAGCTCAATGCCACTTTAGTTAAGTTCAGATCTCTCTCTATTATTCTGATTACATCCTCTTCTGTCCCTCCCCCTACACTAGCATCTTTGTCAGTGTCCTCTTCCTATGAGCATCTTGGTTTTCATTAGTTCTCCACAACCCCATTTTTGCTTTCAACTATACTCTCATGGCATGCTGCACTCTGTGTTGCTTGATTCATGCTTCCAACCCTTTCCATAGCGTCATCATCTTCCACCATCAGATTCACAACTGCTGTGGAAGTTCTGCCAACACTGCCAAAAGCCTGGAGATACCCAGCACCTTTTCTCAGACTATTAGACAGGAACAGCCTCAAAAGAGAGATCACTCTTAGTAAAGAACAATGACTGAACAGATACTTCAAGAAGTTTTAAAAAATCCTCTAGTGGATGTAAAATCTTAAAACAGTGTGACAAAGATACACTTTATGAGTTGTAGTTGCCACATGTCCTGCAGAATAATGGTTTTTATTAATTGCAGAAGAGTTTTTACCATGCCTAACTCATTGTTCTCACTCTTCATAAATCCCTGATTCTGGTTTTGAATCCAATTAGTTCTCAGTCTCAGTGATTGCCAAAGATTGGAACTATGCATTGTATAACGCATACTTCCTTTAAACCTTTTCAGTGTGTTATTTTCTAATTCAGTTTAACATCTTCCTCCGCAAAAGAGCTAGGAGAACTTCCAGTTTACCCACTCTGCACTTCTGTCATGTACTCGTTCACTTGCTGTGTTCCAAACAGTCCCAGTTTTTATTTGGCCTTCATAACAGTCTTCTGAATCTCTACACTTTATTGCTACCTGTCTACAGGTTGCTTCAAGTCAAGTTATTGACACCCACTGCTCTCCCCTCATCCACAGATCCAGTTATTTTATCATAGAAGGCAATCAGGTATGATTTACCCTTGGTAAATCCATGCTGACTGTTCCCGGTGACCTCCTTCATGTACCCAGAAGTGGCTTCCAAGAGGACATGCCCCATGGTTTTGCCACGGACCGAAGGGAGGCTGACCAGCCTTTATTTTCCCAGATCATCCTTTTGGCCTCATCACAGCCCAAATCAAAAGAGATAGCAGGGTCTCTACAGACGTAATCTACAACAAGCAGAATAACCAATGCAGATTTTAACCTGCTCAGGAGGAATTGTCCAGAAATATATTGCCAAGTTAGAGGGAAATCTGTGCTGGACGACTTGAACCGTCATAAATCCGAAAAAATATTAGTTACGCTTGTTTAACTTGTAGACTAAATGAGCTCTTTGGAGGTGGCCTTATAGTTTTGCATACAGATACCGTGCTCGGTTCAGCCATTCTTAAAATGCGTCGTTCTCCTCCTTTTTGTCAGCTAGCTTACTCCAGGACAGGGTGCTAACTGGCTGGCTGACATATCAGGGTGAGTTAGCAATGTGTTGTAAGTGAGAAATGCAAGAAAAAAACCTGAATGCTGAAGAAACATTATTTTTGGTCTTGTTTTCATAGTGTTTTCTGCAGTTCCTCACTTGCTACTTGATTTTCTTCTCTCTCCTCCTTATTTTCCTTTCATCCCCGAGTGTTTCTTCTCCTCTCCTCTCTTCCACTGGCCTACATTGGCAGGAGGTATCACTGAGCAGAGAGAAGCCTCTCTCTCATGACTGTCTAGCTTTACTACTACTCGCTTTTCCAGGGCAGTACTTTCACTTACCCCATATTTCACTCTGCAGAGACAACTTGGCCAGAATGTAGCACATTTTCCAGTCACAGATGTCTCTATCAGATTCATGCCTGGTTCTTGGAGACATGGTAGAAGGGATTTTTTTTGTTGTAATTCAACTAATACAAATGACCCCAAGCCAATATAAAGCAAATTTCTTTATCCTCTTTGCCTCATACTGGAAGATCAGGTCTTTCTGACCACATGTGTTTGCCTCAGTACTTACATGAGGAAAGGCTGATGTTTAATTCCAAATAAACAATTATTAGATATTCCATTAAAGGAAAAAGACTGAATTTTTAACACATTCCCTTTCAAATATCAAGACATGTGGCTACAGTTGTGGTCTTACAGTAAGTGACAAAACATACATTTTCAAGGTCATGAATTTACAGTCAGATCCTTGTGTCTATGAAGATTTTTCCCTAAACTTCAGGGGAATTTCCAACTATACTACAGGTCATCCTGCATGAATTCAATTGCAAGACTGGAACCTAAGATTTTTTTTTTCCCCAACAAAAACTCTAGTTGACTGGTTTTAACTTCTGAAAGAGAAAGTGCAGTTCCATTGTAGAGTCTGAATACTCTTTAACAAAAATATGTATGTTTTCAGAAATCAGAACACTGCAGATCTCAGATCTATTGCCAAGAAAAGAAAAGAAAAAAAAAAACCTGTGAAGACAAGCACAAGATATTAATAAGGTGATATTTAAAACACTGTTTCCTCTGATCAGAACTGGTTGCTGAACTGGTCCCTGCTAGTGATGGAGTATTCTCATGCAGAAATACCAGCAGCGTCACAACAGAGTAGCTCAGTTTACATCAATGCAGCCAGCAAGCACGTTTGCAGACCTACACTTTCAAAATTTTTTAATGCATGGATTTTTAAATACAATGGGAAAAAGCAGTCACTTAGTCTGATCATATCAACTTCCTTGATCTTTTATTTTTATTCCTTTCTTTCACTTTCCTTCTTTCCACCATTGCCATACGATGGAAAAAGGTGCAGGGGGAGGAGGGAGAGAAAGAAAGAGAAAGGAGCAATGGATTTCCTTGGCTAGTCCAATTCAGGCGCATTCAGAGAGTTCTTCTGGTCAATCTTGCATGTAAGGTTCTATCTCTAGTCAGGATCCAGAGAGCAACGTCCTAGCGCTCCACAGTAAAAGGGGAAATGTCACTTTGAAACAGGCTGTCTGTACTTGCTGTTACTTTTCACAGCTTAAGAGCTAAGATAAAGTGGAAAGTAAATTGGTCAGTTTGTGCAGAGGCACTGTTTCTGGAGAGCAACATTCCCAAGGAGAAGCAGCGGCTGCAGCAGAGGACAACCCACAGTCGGCTTCAGAGTGCTGTGCAGGCAAAAAATGGGATGCCTGCCAGTTCTCAAACCGAATGAGAGCAAAGCTATAGGTATACAGTCTCTAACTTCCACAGCTGCCGGGAAAGTCTGTGTTACATCAGTAACATTATAGGTCTCCTATGACTGTTCATCCCAGTCTGTATCACAGCTCTGATTTTAATTGCATCTGAAGTGAAATCAGCAAAAAACATCTTTGTCCTGAGTGATGGACAACTGTTTACTTCCAGTTTTATGTAACTCTATATGCGCATCACAAGAAGAAAAAGACGACACCCACCCTCACCAATCGGTCATTTCTCATGGTGTTTCTGGTGCACGTGAGCAAGCATTATAAAGCACTACAGCAAAAACTGTCACAAAATCCCAGTCCCAATGAAACAGTTGCAGAGCCTAGGAATTAGCTATTATCATGTTTGTTTACCCTAGCATCCATTTAACTGTAATGGATAACCTAACAGGGAATTTTTTTAAAATATTTTTTTAATGTATAAATAAATGGCAGGATTATCCATTCCTAGCACAGTTTGTCTCAGAAACAATTACGGACTCTGTGGCATCTTGCAATCTTGGCAGCTGTACTGTCATCTTATATGGGAATATAGATGCATGTTTGTCTTGAGAGCTCCCAAATCCCCGCATTCTCCATAGGAAAGAATGGGACAGGAAATTTCTGGGTTACTGGGCTCTTTGGCGCAGCTGTCTCTTTTGCTTTCACATGTATTTCTACAGCAAGATGAGAGCCATCTTAAGCAATGGCAACAGAGTCTCATTCAGCAATGGTTCTTTTCTCTTTTGTCTGCTCTAAAATAGTCTGAGTGTTAGGAAGAGTAACAAGCACTGAACTTTTCCCCACATACACAACTCGCACAGAGGAATGAAACGGGGTTGAGATTAAGAATTTTTTTTTTCTCTCTTTAAGAAAAAAACCAGTTTAAGTTCAGGTTCCTTCAAATTAAGTTTACTATTGGAGTCATAAGACCACAATCCAGCAAAATTTACCTGATTTCAGTATAATTTTTCATGTGCTTTCAAAGTTAAATAAGTATTTAAGAACTTGCTTGCTTGGGTGATTAGGCTTGTGACAGAATATAAACGCAAACACCTAGATCTCAGCTSTCATGCCTACAGCTTTAGGTATCAAGTATTTACATTCTCAAATATTTTGCCATATTCTGCAGTCCTTAATCCTTAAGTTCAAAGAGAGCGTTCCTTGTTCAGTAACAGAACTTAATCAATTTTTCCTCTTATTTGTGTTCTTACGCTCTCTTTTTACTCTGTTTGACCGACATTGCTATAATGAGTCTAAAATTATTAACTTTGCCTTACCACATTCCTATTAAGCCAAAAGTAACTAGTAATTCATGGGGAAGTGTGAGGAATAAGAAAGGTAACGACATGTCCTAAGTGCCATAGTGGAATTAAACCCTTCAGGACCTGTTCTAGCTCTGGAAAGGTCTTCTCCCTTAACGCAGGTTCTCCTTCAGCCATATTCTGTGCTTTATATCCAAAAAATATAGGTAGGCAGAGGCTGACCGTGAGAAGCAGAAAACTATGTCTACTCAGTATTTTGCATAAATAGTTTCTGAGTAGAAGTTTTGGCTTTTGTTTTGTGATATAACCTGAGAAACAATAGTGGCTTGCTAGAAAAGATAAAGAATACATGCAAAAGAAAGAAAGAAAGAGTCAACCAAAGTGCTAAAGATGTAACAAGACCACAGGCATGACTTTTCTGGACAGGCTACAAGGCTTGAACCCCCCCATCACACTGGTACCACCCAAGCAGCTGCGGCACAGCTCTGCGTGATGAAGAAGCTGTGTCCTCTCCCTCCCGGCAGCAGCCACTGTCTTAAAAATGTACAGGGACTAAGATTTCCCAGTGATTATTGCTTCTCTCTGAAGGGACCTGTTTTATACATATTTAAGATGGCCTGGGAGAGGATGCTCAGTGACTTCCAAAAAAATCAGACTTTTTGGAGGGGCTGACAACACAGTGCCTAGGAGATAAGGCGCTGCCATGCAGGCTTAGTCCACAGTGCGCAGGAGAATTGGAAATTCAAAGTGATATTTTCACAGTGCTTCAAGGAAAGCACAATAACAACAGATGCAAAATATTACTGGTAGTCTTAAGTTTTGCATCAGTTACCAGGCTCTCACTAGAAGAAGTTTTAAAACTCCTAATCTCTTAGCATCTTACATTCAGTTCTCCTCAAACCAGATACCGCTTGCAAGTGAGAAAATATTACCGCACCTTTATTTAAGTTCATCCCTATGGGAGCTGCATCTTACTGCCACTGACTTCTACAGCACAACTTCTGCTGCCATCGGTGAAGCCTGATTTGAAACCACATGGGTCATTCGGTGCTCTGCTATGTGATTTCCCCATGCATTATTAGCAGCGTAGTTTGCCTGTACCATAATCTGTTCACGCATTCTGACAAGAAAACGCACAGCTCAAAAGGCATATAACATAAACCACTATTTTAGGCCTGAACCTCAGAAAAAAAAAAAAAGGCATTAAACAGTTGCAGCAGAAATAGCCAATGTCTATGTTTTGGATGGGAACAAGATAGTATCTTAATGTAGAACATTTTAGAGCAATGTAACCAGTTTAAAACTGCTCACATTTTAACTGATGACATTTTGACCACAGCATACAATCCCCAGACATGCAATTTACTGAGTATAAACTAGACAAAAGAAGAGGGGAGAAAACTCCTTGGAGTCTGCTACACATGATAGACACAAGCGCTACAGAAATCTGCTGATAATCCCCTTTTTGGTTTGTGTTCGCAGCTAAATCTACTTCACTTCCTATGATACTGAACATTATGCAGTCCTTTGAGGTCCACCACTAGCTATAAATCCCAGGCAGGAAACAGTTTTCAAGCCTAGGAGGAAAGACAGCGTTTCATTTTCTAAAGCCAGCCCAGAGTAACCGGGTCAAACAAAGTTTGGAATTGAAGCTCTTGAAATCCAGGATATAATTGTGTACGTTTTTCTGTTTGTTTTGTTACCGGTTAACCGGATGCAACAAATAAAACCATTTTCCTTTCTTATTTTCTCTCTCTGACTGTCTCTTTGGGAGCCAACCTCTCCATAAGCCAGTGCTTGAGGTCATAGCTCCCTAACTTTAAGACATCTGCTAGGTCAGATGTACTTGAAGAGAATCAGCTGCTTGCAGCAAGCACATTATTAGCACACTGGAGTCACAGACAAATGTTGAAGGTATCTCTCTCTTTTTTTGTCTCTCTAACAAATACATATATCCATATATCCCATTTAAAATTTCTTGTCTTGATCAGAGGTCTATCTCCAATGCTGATGCAGAGCATTAGATTAAGAGTTCAAACTCTTAAATGTTTGAATTGTAAGAAAAAAGTTACAAAACGAAATAGTACCTTCACTTTTGGCACTAGGTACTGAAATTGCTCTGTACTGTATTCCTTCTAATTTTCTGAAAAATCATAGAAGTAAAGATACAAAAAAATAAAATACTAATTTAGTGTGTTGAGCACCTGAAAAACAGATTGATGAGCTGTACTTTGTGAAAACAAAACTCCTTCCTGATGTCTGAAACTGAGCATCCAAATCCAGAGATTCTCCAAAGCACTAGCTGCTTATGAAGCAGTTGGTGTCCCTTCTTACATTCATTATTTAAAACATTTCAGTTGTTTCAGTAGCACATGTAAGAAAAAGGCAAATAAATACCCAGGATTCATGCTCATCTCTCCAATAACAAAAATGTGTGTACAGATGAGGAGGAAAAACATACTTAGTAAGAAATTATTTCTTCTTTTTAAGCCACCAGAGGCTTGTCCTAGAGCTCCTTCAAGCCACCTTTTACATACCATAAATAAAATGTTATTCTGAAATAGAGCAGTCAGTTTTTACAGTAAGGAAAAAATCTGCTTGGAAAAAAATACACCAGGCTTGATTCAAAACTTGCATGCTGGAGTGCCAGGTTGGCAGCGGTTGAAAGTGCAATGGAATTGAAAGGTTTCCATCTTGCCGCTAAGCTTTAACACAGCGGGTTAGATATTCATACTGCTTTGGCAAAGACCTGCAGCCCCGAGTGTACTAATTTCTGTCAAGCTTTTGAAACTCTCATTCAGGTGCCTGAAAAAGCATAAAGTACAAGGGAATTGGTAATGTACCCCCCTGCCAGGGAGTACCTAAAAGCCAGTCAAAATTGCAGTACCTGTGTTTAGGGGATCACAGTAAATATCCTTCCATACAGTTCATCTGTATAATAGAGTTTAAGAGGGAAATGCTAGGAGTTAGATTCACAGCCACTATAAAGCCATCAAGCCACATTTACCCATTTATATCTGTTTAGACTAGCTAAGAATCAGTCCTCAACCATCTTCACCAAATCTAGTGTTATGAAATAAATAGGAAAAATCATCATATATTAAATGCCCTTTTACGCTCTGTCCACTTTATCCTCTGTCATCCAATACACTTTATTCTTTCCACATATACTATGAACTAATTTCAGTTATGCACCTATTCATTTCAAGTCCGCTAGGACAGAAAACATTGAGGAGGCAAGGTACGCTCAGAAACTGATGCAGTCTCTACAGGACTGTAAGTCTGTCTTTATGCTTTTACAGCAAACAAAGTCTTAAAAGAAAAGTAAGAATAAGGGAATAAACAAACAAATTTTGTGCATTAATTTAAGCAAGAGTTATGTTTTCCATTTCAAAGCATTTTCCCTATATTTTATTCTGTTTACATCATAGTAACAAGATCAAAAATTGGTTGAGGTTTAAGTTTTAAGTTTTCATTTGACAGCCCCTAGGGAAAGCTCTTTTGCTTGTCTGCAGAGACTGTACGATCTCTGTGGTGGAACCATAGTTGTACTTCTTCCCCACGGCTGAGCCGAGGTCCAGGGGGAGCCAGTGCAAGCTGCCCAGCCTTGCCTACAGTCCTCTCTCTGCCATTGTAAGATCAGTGCACAGGAAGAGAGCGAGCTCTGGTAGTGGCCTTTGTCTGCAGGAGTTTGTCTTTCAGGAACTGGATTGAAAAGCATGTCTTGATAAGTCACCAACACTAGCAGCATGTTTAAACCAAGACACCTCAACAGAGAAAACGGAGCCTTTTATAAAAACATTCTTGCTAATCTCCTTGATACCATTTGAGCCTCCAAAAAGTACAAGTCTGAAAACAAAAATATCTTTTCTATGCTGACTGTAAGTCATTTTGATTCTATCTTCATCTTTCAAGTTAGAAGGCAAAGTGCAGGGAACATAAGGATTCTCACATAGCATTTGACAGTCACATTGTTCATTATCTCCACCCGAAATAAGAAATACGGAGCATTTAGTCACTTGCAATTTTTTCAGTGGAAGTGAATTATGACCTAACGCTGCCACTTGGTTAGCACATTCACGACACCGTTATTCATTCGTTCTTTTGTCAGCTGTGCTCTATCAGATACAGTACTCTCAGATTGTATTTCTGAGAAGCAAGGTCAGAATGGAGTTTGGAAAAAGATACCACCTCTGGCTCAGGGCATTCCTGAATTACAAATCAGTGGAGGTTGGGAGAGCATGTTTTATGCTTGGCTTGGTTTTGTACTCTCCTCTGACATCCACTGCTGGCCCTGCCAGGGACTGGACTAGCACCTTTGTCTGGCCCAGTATAGCAATTCTGACATGTATATGCATGTACAAAATGAAGCTATTTAATGAAGGAAATAACTGCTTTTAGTTACAATAAAAATAAAAAAGGTCCAACTTCAGAGAAGGTGATACAGTTACCATAGCTAGCATTAGATCTACATTAACAAAAAATTAAGGTATTAGGCATGCTATATAGTAAAACAAAATCTTGACACGGAACCACCTGACTGGTTGCTGATAACAGGCACCATTCAAGATGTGATTCAAATACTAGATAATAACAACCTTAGAAATTCTTTACAGTTTATGGAGAGGGAAATAGGCTTGCAGCTCATTTATTTCCTTGTTCCCAACTAATACATAAGAGGTTAATTAGAAAATCACAGGGAACCTTTTATTTTCAAATACAGTTTAGATCTTATTGTTTTTTAAAAAAGGGGAAAAATGAAGGTTGAGACTGTACTTCATCGCGTCGGGGGCGATAAAAAGGTTGCATTGTTCTAGCATTCAGCATGGTCTGATCTGGTTTTAGAGTTGGAAAGTAGCACAATTCTTTGACAAAATAAGACAGTTAATGTTTTTATCACGTCATCAAACCGATATGTAAACTTATTCATCATGTACCTCTCAATTCATTTCTGAATGGATTTACTAAGTGTGCGCATTGAGATGTGTGTCAGCGTGGTCCTTTACTTGTCTGACACACAGAATGACTAGGCATGTACAGGTGAATGTACAAACATACCTCGCTCTCGGTTTCTAAAGTTTCAGCTCACATTGAAAGTCCTGTTTTACAGCATCTGCTGAGAAGTCGCTTTCTTAAACCCTTTTTGATTTCAGTGCTGCCAGAATTCAGCTCCTCTGTGTTAATGTCAACACATACAGTAAGAAAAAGAAAGGAGTACATTTAACATTAAAAATCTGTGAAACGTACACTAGAAACAAACCAGTACTCCTCTCTGAACGATGCATTTTTATCAGCCCTACATGCAAGGACTACCAAACCACAAAGGGATGAGATGTAAGGGCCCTTTCAGCCTGTCCAGGAGGCAGGAAGGAGAAAAAGGAAAGGCGCTTGTGCCCTTTTATCGTACCTTAGGCCCAGAACATCAGGTTTCAGCATCTTTGGGGTTTGTAAGAGACTGAATAATCAGAGGATGGTAGTAGTCTGAAATCTGGCCAGCAGTTTGCCTAAGGTTTTGAGTATAGATGGGGTTTGAACAATGATATGAGTGGATTTTTACACTTACTAGTAAATCTAGAATCAAGCTTGTAGATTGTTTCAAAACTTTATTTCTTTTTGAATGGCGTTTTTTGCTGAAGTTTTATTTTAGCAAATTAAGCTCTCTACAAAGACTACTTTAGGGGAGTTTTTTTCTGCTAAACACCCATTCCCATGTACTTACCACCCCTCTCAGGAGATGTGAAGACTGCAGCAAAGACATGACTATAGCAGATACCCTTCATTAAAACAAAAGGAAAGGCACAACCTGATATTTCTAATGTGTGAACAGGACAGCTATCTCATCCACCACCTTTTGAAGGCAACAACAGGAACTCTTTCGTGGATTTCCACAGTCTCTGCCCAACCCCAAGTACATACATACATGTAGGTGCAATGTAGAAACTTGCTTTGACTCAGACCATTGGCAGCCAAACTTGACTAGAATACAGGTCTCCAAACACTGCTCTTAGACCTCATCTTTCTGGAAGTTGAGAATTAATTACCAGGAGGGTTTTTTTGGGTTTTGTTTTTGGTTTTTTTTTTTTTCCTTCATTATTTTACATTCCCTTGCTCTTCTCTGTTTTCTGGCTTTGCCGGTGAAAGTGCCTACTGCTCTCCTGTTCTTACTCCCCTTCCCTGATTTCCGTGGTTCAGATGTTTGGAAACGCTTTGTAGAATTCTGCAAACTTCTTCCAGCCATGCCAAAGCAAACTTGAACTCACAGCCTTCTGAGGCTTTCCCATCACTGCTGACACTCTCTTGGTGATCTGCCTGCTATGAAGCTCTTCCTGGGGTTTTCTGACCATTTTTGCACATCCACTGTGTTACAGCTAAATGAGCTATGGATGCCAAGGGAGGGGGAGGAAAAAACCCTACATTGCTTTCCCTTGGTTGGTTGCATTACAGAGCTGTTTAAATACAAAGAGACAGAGAAACAGTGAGGGGAGGAAAGGGCAGAAAGAGAGAGAAGCTGTGTGCGCATGTGTATTTGAGAGAGCAGGGGAACTGTAAATGAAGATGATCTTAGTGAAAAGAAGTACTGTGTCTTTAAAAATAAAATTAAAAAATACCCTCAGTGTTTTCTTTAGTCTTTTTCATTCTTTGGCAGTGTCCCAAAGATTTCACTGTCCTTGTCTCCAGCATCTGGAAACCATCAGGGTAAACAATAGAGTGCTAGGAACTGGAACCCCTGCCTCAGCTCCCGTGGGACCTCGCTCTGGAGAACATGAGAACACAAACCGTTGGACACCATGTGGTCAATTACTTCAAACTAACAAATCTGTGTGCCTTCCTATTTTCTGTTTTCCTTGGCACCACATGACCCTTTCACAATGGAACCCAGCTGTTGAAAAAGCCAGACGTTTTCTTTTTTAACCTCTTGCTTACTTTTGCGCTTGCTTTCCATAGCAAGCTTAGGGTTGGCATGTGCCCTAGGTAAAAGTGTCCTGCTTATTAAAATCCTGGCTGGCTGTAGTGTTTGCCTGTATTAGTCAGCAGAGAGGCTCGAGAGTATTAACTTAACAGGATCATACCACAGTGAGGACTCTACAGGTGGTCCTGTGTTTTCTGGGTTTCCTGACATTGCGTGCCAGCACTTAAAGCAGATACACCAGGACACTTTTATAGCCTGCCTGTTTTGTGCAATCAATAATTGCATGTGCAGTTCTGACCTACTTTTTAAAATTTGTTCCTAGTGCAGGTGCTATATTGGCAATTGCAAAGAGCTAAAGTCATCTCCAAACTAAAGACTGTTGAGGGCGGCTGCCCCTTTCAGTGCTGTTAAATAAACTTTGCTCTGGATTAACCATGCTAGCTCCAGGACTGAAGCTGGTGGTCGGGAATGAGGGACTGACTGGTCCTTGTTCTTTCCAGGCTTCTGTTTCAAAAGACAATCTTTGAACTGTGTGAAACAGTCCGGTGTTACTGACCACACACAAGCCAAGACTTCTATACTACATTTAGATGCATCATCTTATTCTATGTGATTTACTTTCATTAACTTCCTCCAAAGAGTGGGGATGCTGAACGGAATGGAATTGTGCGAGAGATTTGGGGCTTCATCTTTAAGTCACCTTTAAAGCTGCTGAACATTCCTAGTACACACTGAAGAAAAGCAACTGACTTTTCATGTATAAATAATCATACATGCTCCCAGATTCACAATTTTATTTCTGGGAGAAAGATAGGTACGTATGTAATGCTAAAGCTAGAAGACAGGAATAAAACAGGGACATGCCATGCAGATGGATCCTTGCAGCTAGCAGTGCACCCAGAGATGTGGTGTTACATGCGTTTTGTCACTCAACTTCATCAGCTTTGACCTCAAACAGGCGACTGCTTATCTGCTGAGCAAAGACAGTCAGTTGTATCAGGTTGTAAAGGTCAGGGAGTTGGCACTAGTATGGTCAGGAGACTTGTTCAGGGCAACTAGATTCACAGTGCTAGCTATTTTGATCAAATCTGTATCCCAATGTGAAAGGGCTATCGCACTGAATTGGCCCAACTTATCTCCACAGGTTGATTGGCGAGGCTGGCCTTGCCTCTGATTACAGGAGGGTCTTTCTAGGCATTAGCTGTTCAAGCCCTGACATCTTGACTAAGCACTGAGCACACTTTATTCATTTCCAGGGTGCTATATTGAACTATACCACCTTATTTCTATTAAGATTACAGAAATTCATAGAAACTTAGGACCCTGCCAACTTATTTCCACTTCCAGCGAGTAGTGGAGATTTTTTTCTTTCTTTCACCCTCTTTGGATTTATACATAAAACTTTTTCACTGGATTGACCTCACATTAAAACACAACCCAACTAATACAAACAAAATGAAACAAAATAATAATCTACGCATATCTGCTGTGAGCTGCAGGCACCAACCATAATCACGRAAGTTGGCAAGTTTAAACTTAAAAGGCAAACAAACCAGAAGACTACTTAGGTAGGCTGAATAAGCAGGGAATGCTTTAAAATGTTACCTGCAAGCTTGTTAAAGATATGCTGCTGAGCCTAAGACTAATGAGATGGATGCCTGGAACTGGTGGAATCTTGTTCCTCCCCTTTCAGTGAAGTGCAGTGTGTATTTTGTGTACAGTTTTATAGTTATATTTCTTTTAAGAGAGATGAAGATGAATCATTAAATGGGTTTGCTGAAGGAACTCCTACTGCAGGATCTAGGCATTAAGCCATTTTCTGGCCAATAGCATAAATATATTTTTTAAAAAATCCCAGATCCAGCCTATAGCTCAGCAGTAATACTAGGGAAGCTTTTTCCCCTTTTCTGCCAGTGTTTTTTGATCCCAAATGTCTGCAGAATTGATTAGTGTGATACTGAAAGGATGGAAGCAGGTAGGGGGAAGGGGAGGGTTAAGACAATGCAGTAGCAACTTAAACAGCACAGTGCATGCTTAATCTTTTAATATTTATGAAAGGGTTGGTTAATTGTATGGCATAAGTTCAAATCAATCTACTACTTCCCTATGTGAACATCTTGGACAGCTTCTTGTCTGGCTGACAGATATTCACAAAAGTATAGATAAAAATACAGTTCTTTGAAGGAATGCTCTGCCTGTGGCAGGAAATATGTCTTACAAGAGTTAAGGGAGTCTGCCTTAGCTAACTGAAGCAGTCCCAGCACAGCTTGGATGCAAGCCAGGACACAAATGAAACCACTATAATGGCACTGATGGATGACCTCGTTCTGGCAATGAAGAGAGAACACATCCATTCTCTTCATCCTGCACCTCTTTAGCATTTGACACTACTGGCCATGAGATACAGCTGTTGCACCAAGAAGAGGTGGCAGGCAACCAGAGTGATGTGTTAAGATGGCTTCAGTCTTTTTCAACAGGAACAGCACTTCCAATAGTTGTCCCCCTTCCTTGGCTCAGTTTTGTGGCATCTCACAAGAATCGGCTTTCCCTCTGGTCTCTTCCAGTATCTGCGTGGTTGCATTTACTAGGTAGGATGGTTGCATTTAAATGCCAGCAATATGTATATATGTGACACAGATAGCACTAGCTAGTTTTCACTGCCTGCAACCATATTAATTCTACATAGTGAGCCTATGTTCAGTGAGGTGAATTGAATTCATGGATGAAAAACAGCTGCTTGAAGCTGAACAAGAACAAGAGCTGACACTGGCAGCCAGAGGAGAGAGCTTTTGGAAATGTTTTAGGACTAGTGCAATCTCAAGATCAGTCAAATTTAGTCACTCTTTTAGGACTATTATAGTATTACTCCCTGAGACTAACTTGTCATAATTATTAAGCAACGTTTTTCTTCCCCTCTCCAAATACTGCAGTTTAGCCCCTCTTTGCAGGAAATGATCTAGCCTGCTTTACTCGCATCTTCCTCACCTCTCTGCTCGAGTGCAATACTGTGTACCTGAATATGATGCCCACACCTCTTAGGAAGCTAAGGGTATTCAAGAATAGTGCAACACGTGCAATTCAAGAGTCAGCTTGTCTTCTACAGCTTTCCACAAAACAGAAGTACAGGCTGGATCACATGCTGAGATTCTACAGACACTTTCACTGAGTTCATGGGATATTCTAAACATCTTTGATTATGTTGTCCATAAAATCCTCATCGTCAAGTTGTTTCATGAACGGGGCTGTATTACCTAAGGGTACCCACAGTTCCCCTATTAGCATCACTAACAAGTGCACTAGCACTTGTCCCGAAAGGTAGCAACCTTTTTAATGGGAGAGTCTTAACTTCAGCAATAAGGGCACTCAGGAATCAAGGATTACCACAAGCCTCCCTGAGTACAAGGTGTGCACATTTTGAGCTTGTCTTCAAGTAAGTATGTATTGAAGTATGTATGTTTACAATATATTTAAAAGTGAAAAGTCCTATCTAGAACAAGATATCCACTGCACTAAAGAAAGGTGGGAGAGATTGCTACATGATGTTATGACATAACGTACTGTGTGGAAGTGCTTTGGTCTTAATGCTGATTATCCTGGGATAACAAACTTTCTAGGATATTTTCTTCTATCTTTCTATGCATCTAAAGGATGCATATCTTCTTGCTGGTTTTGAATTGGCACAGCATGCAGAACACTTCAGCTCCTGTGGTCTCTTTACATGTATTAGTAATATGTTTAATATGAGTTAATGTTTGTGATTGCTCCCTGTTTGAGAGAACCTCTTTTTCCATCAGTCAGGAGCATTTTTTCTTCCCAGTCAAGTCTGGGAAAGTGATTGCAATTCTGATGTTGTAAGAGAGGTAAAAAGGCAAATTTTCAAGTTCCCAGCAAGGTGCTAGTATTATAAACAAAACCATTATCTACACTTATTTTTGGTTTGAAATTCAGAAGAACCCAAAGCCGATGTGCAATATTTTCCCATCTACTACAGTTTCTACACTCAGCTGGGATCTCCTGCTCAATTTTAAATGGAACTGGTAAATCATTAATTGAAAACAGTTTACTGGTGCAATTTTGTGTTTAAAAATAATTTGCAAGTTGTATACAGTCAGATTTCTGTGACTTTTTTMATTAATTGCTACAGTTTGTCTGTTTCTACAATAGGTTTTAATAAATAGGTCCGTAAGCTTCATTTCCTGCAACTACTTACAGTACAGTCCTACATATCACCACTTCTGACTGATCACATAGACTATAAAGTTATATTTCTGCCTCATGGGGCTGAGTTATTACTAACCACCGAGCCCCACAGAGAGAAGTCTGTTTATCATAATGTGACTAAAAGGAGCAAGTAGTCAGGGTGGAAGACAGTGCTGAGGCGGGGAGAGGTGTAACTGGAAAGAAAGTTTCATTTGTAGATGACACAGAGCACTGCTTTTCTGCAGAGAAGAATGACTTAGAGGAGATTTTACACATAGTTTTTTTTCCCTCCACTGTTGAAGTTTTTAAACATTAAGAACACTGATCCTGAAAAGAGAAGGAAAGAAGAAACGAATAAGGAGGAGCATGAAAGTCATAGCAGGAAAGAAAAAAAAAAAAGAGAGTAGAGAACTCTGTTAATTAACTACTAAGCGCAGACTATCTGATGGTAATTTCACCTCATTTACTCTTCTGTTTTCTGGAAGAGAACTGATTTCAGGCAGCTGATCATGAAGAAGGATGTGTGCGTAGGCGAGGCTGAAAGAACCGATTGTATTGCTCACACTGTTTCTGCTGAGGGGAGACAGGGGCACCGAAGTCATACCTGTCCTTAATGCTAGTCAGCATTTTGGACAGCTCTGTTTCTCCCTCAGATGTAATACACAAACTTTTTTATTTCCATTTAACTGACCAAATTTCCCACCATCTGCAACAGGTGTACATTTTGTGTCTCTTTTGTGACATTTGGTCTGCAACGCAAGGTTTCAGAATATTGCCTTCAAATCTGATACTGCACACTGCAATTTCTACTAAGAAAGGACCAAAGAAACAAAGGGGGAAGAACACATTGCATATAATATGGGAGAAAACAGTGTTGAGTTTGCTGCTTCTATAGTCAGGTACCAGAACATACTGGGACTTAGGGCCTTGGTTTAGACAGTGCCACCTGAACGACCTTCGTTTAACTCCGGTTCAGCTAGCATCTGGGCTTGTTTGTTTTCGGAAACATGTTTACATGACTAAGCTCTTGGCTTATGGAAGGCAAATGTGCAAACAGTGCAGATGCTGCAAAGGGAAGTTCATCTTCACGCTGGCCAAAATGGTCACAGGCCCTTTCCTCCTATTATATACCTTGCCATGGTAGTGCATCATTAGTCCAGGAATTTCAAGGCAGCCATAGAAAGTCAGTGTGCCTTGGGTGCTTAATTCCTTCTGCAAACTCTATCTTGTCAGCAGTGTAAGGGGCTGTTTGGCTCTCTCCATTTAAGGGAATGAATATATTCTTTGCTTGTGGGGATATCAATCTCTATCTGAATGGCCTAAAGATAATTACCATATTCAAATGAGTGCAAAACTCTGTGCTCTAAGGCTTTTATTTATTTATTGTAGTAAACAGGTTTGTGAATAATTAGTCTCTATTTCCTGGACAGAAGAAAAATTCTCCATCCTTTATTTATATGCCCTTTTACTGGCAAGGTCCAACTCTTTCCTTTTGTCCTTCCTATTTACCAGTGCAAATACTAAAATGACCTACTCTCAGCTGCTGGAAGCCCCGCACTGTCCCCATCCCCCTGCCAGTCCTGTTCCCAGCCAGGAACCGGCAGCTGTTACTGTGCACAACACAGGCACCGCAGGCTCAAATCCAGGCAATCTTGATCATTGCTTTTCTAGGGAGAAGTTTTGAACTGTAGTTTGAAAAGCTCTCACTGCCAGGCAGGAGCTTCATGTGCAATTTCACTTCTGTTCTTCGTTAATCCATAACACTGGTTAGCAGAAGAGACATTACTTTTTTCTCTTGGTTAAACACTTGTAGTATAACCCACTTTTAGCTGAGCTAACTGTTTGAAAGAGAGGGGAATGCAAATCCTAAATTGGCCCCACACGCTTCAACAGACTATTGCTAAGTTGTGGTTGAAAGCAATTTCTTCTGCAAGTTTACAAAACTGACTTTGCTGTAACAGGGCTGCCTTAAATTTTCGGCACAGTTCTCCTTATACAGTGTTGAATGTATCATTCAACAAAGTCCCAAAACAGTTTCCAGTGAATACAGACATAGAGAATGTTTTCCAAAGAAGCATCCTATGCAAAAAGCTGCAAAGTTTGTGTACATGTTAGCTGGGACAGACCGCCCAGCTTTTATGATGGCACTTGCGGGCTGCCATGGCCCACCCCAGTCACCTGAGCAGAAGCTGCAGACATCTGCATCACAAGCAGCATGCCTCCTGCTGTGGGCATGCCTGGTCTGGCTGCAGGACAACAGCACCAAAGCAGGGGTGTCTGCTCCCCGATGTGTGATGGGTGCTTATCCAGTGACGTGACAGGACCTGCAGTCTAGGCAGACAGATATCTGCAAGTTATCCCAGTGACAGATATGGATGGACACCAAACAGCACCACTCCTAATCTTGTGGCCTCCACGCTACCTTATGCACCAAGCAGAATGACACCCAGCCTTGGTAAGCCTTTCTGCACCCTCCCTGCAGAATGGTGCTGCCCACCGACAGTGCCTGTGCAGCCTGCAGAGGTCAAAACTGTAAAATCTGAACCAATCATTTTAAATACCTCGCCTCCTTGGTTAACAAAGTTAAATGCAGATCCATCTACACACCGAGACGGCTGCAAATAGCTCCAACTTTTCTACAAACAGGTATGAATAGTGGCATTAGAAGTGCTCCAGTTGTTTGCAGGCACTGTGAAACAAAGCAGTTCAGTTTAAAATCAGAGATCAAACAAAGTCAGAAAATATTTTTGCAGCTGTTCTCCTGCCCTGGAATTTGTTGTGCATATCTCCTTTTTTGGAATGCTTCTTTGTTTCATGGTGCCTTCAAAAATACACTGTCATCACAACCTTCTTGCCAAGCACCACTCCAAGCTGGTTATTCACCACTGCCCCTTTCCCAAGTCAAACTGTGCATTTCTAAAACACTTCTCGCAGTCATTGACTGCGAGCAACACGCTCACTCTTTCAGGCCAACCTGTGAGGTAATCAGCTGATCTCTGTTTCCTCTATATGAAGCAATGAAACATCTGTTTCATAAGAGAACTGAAAGATAGTCCTTGTGTGGTTACAGTCTTCTGGCATCAAAAGCCCTTTTTTTTTTTTTTTTTTTTAAAAAACACCTCTGGTTTGACAAATTTAGTCATAATAGATCACTCAACTGGCACTAACTGCAGGGTGTCATAGATATAAACTAATTGGGGGACAATCCCAACTTAATTAGAGACTCAGTTTTTTATTAAAAGGTTTGGGTAAGTTTTTTTGTATTTCCCTACCTACCCCTACTTACAGAAAATATTTCTATGTTTTAAGCTTTACAAGTTTTATATAAAAGAACAATGTGTTAAATAAATAACCTGGATAAAGCCCGAGAAAAACAGCACAAAGACAAGCATAGTAAGAAATGAGCTCCATCCCATCCCAGTTCACACGCATCTACCCTAATAGGCTGAATAAGCTATTAGATCATAAACCTAAATACAGTAACAAGGATTCACTGTGTTTAATGGCCCTGGGATGTTTTCAAACATCTACAGGAAGGAAAAACTGATGGCTATATTATCAATGATGGCAAATGAAGTAAATTCTGGAGGCTGTTCTTCAAGCTTTTCAGAATTGCTAACATCACGTGATATAGAACAGTGAATTTTTTGCCATTTCACAAATCAAACTGAAGCACAGAAAAAGCAAAGAATTAAAACTACATACATAGACATTGCAACTACTATTTTCACTTTAAAACACTGGACAGTCATCATTCCACCCCCCCTTCTAGAGAAGAGCACTATTTTAATATGAAATATTTTAAGAATAGAGCCCACTGAAAAAAATCAGTGAAAGAGCAGGAAACACTGCTGACTGTTGGAGAAGCTGCTGAGAGAGCACGGCTATGCGCTTCTGACTGATGGGCACATCTGTCTCTGTGCAAGTTTGTTTGGTATTAACACTCCACTTCCTTGCTACGCTGCAAATTACAATGAATATGCAACTCCACGCTTTTTTCTTACATCTCTCCCCTTCATAACACATTGTTTCTATTTTAATCCGCTCTTTCTATTGACTTCACTACAGATTATGTTTATAGTCCTTAAATTCCCTGTCCATGCACTCTGAAGAGTTCTCCTTACTCGTTCTTCATATATTTCTAAGCAGAGAAAGAAAATATCTACTCCACTGTTTTATATCCAGTGGGGAATACAGGTCAGGCAAGGGAAGGGATTTTCAAGTACTGCTTTGCCTGATGTTGAGGACGTGACTTCAGTTCATCCTGTTTAAACCCAAGTCCTAAGTGATGATTTAGGAATAAGGCACTTAACTGTGGATGCTTTAGAGAAGTGAAGACACTCTGGATTCCCCTTCTACTGCATATGCAGATAACAAGATAAAGGAGGCGGCCTTTCCAGTTTAAATCCTGATTTCATGTCCTTAAAAAGAAGCGGGTGATGGGCAGTCTCTGAAATGATTTCTTGCACTTGTTTCCCTGAACGCATCTTGGCAACGCGGAGTGTGCTGCCCATAGGCCAGTCTGACCGCTGTAGCATCTTGTTGTACAACCAAAGCACTCCCCACAACCATCAGAAGAGATTAACAGTGAGATGCTTGACACATATTTCTTCCTTTTATCTTCAAGAAGGAACTGGAATGGCTTCGAACGTAATTCTTCCTCCCGAGCGGGCTTTTCTATGCCAGCCTTTAGGAAGGGGTCACCTGAGGCACCATCCCACAGTCTTCTTTTTCAATTTCCATCAGCTCTCAAAATTTAGTATGGAGCTATTTAACTATGCCTTCACTAATGATCCATCTAGCAATAACGTTATATCAAATTGAACTGTAACATTCACCATTTTAAGGAAAATTCCCTATATTTGCTGAGTGAATTGTATACCTCATGCTAAATGTACGTGACACATACTCTTCTTCTGTTTCCATTTATGCATGGAAGTTAAATGCCTAATGAATACATTCTTATCTTTCTATATCCTTTTCTTATTGCTGCTGTTATTAATCTTACATTTAGAGTAATTATGTATTATGATAAAATTGTTTCAGCTTCTCAAAACTGATTCAAATCCCATTGTCATTAACACAGCCTTGCATTTGATAGCTATTAGAAAGAGCTTCTCTTCCTGAAGACCATACATATTGAGCATACCCCAGTACTTTTAGACAAAAGATTTATTACCATGAAGAGTTAGCAAAACGCAAAGCACAGACTGGTACTGCTCTCCACCCCAAAGGTGGCTGCATTTCCATTCCAGCAGATGCACTCTGTATAATTTGGTGAGTGCTCTGGAATGGGAGCAAGTGGGAAATGTTATTAATGGCCCACAAAATTCATTTAACTTTTCACTAAAACACAGCAACCTCTGCAGTGAGGTATGATAATGCTTTAACACAGCCTCATTAGAGGACAATTTAAAATAGAAAGGTAAGATTGTCTGAAATTACTAAGCCTTCCCAGATCTCCATTGCAGCAGTCTTCATAACACAAATACCCCAGGGTTAACCACCTCTGCGCATCGCTCCGAGTAGAGAGATTTTTAAGTGAGCTCAGTGCTTGTGCTCAACTAGTAGGTAATGCGATATTTAGAAACCACTGGATCTGTTTTCAATAAAGTGGAATATTCTTGGTTACGTGGTGCTATCCTGAGCCATCTACTTTAATTCAACAGCAAGGGCAAGAGGAACCAATGCTGTTTGTGAGGAGGAGTCTGCTGACTTATTGAGCAAGCTGTCAAAAGGGCTCAATCTCTTCCATAGGTTGTTGTTGACACATTTGTCTCCAGTGGAAGTGTCTACTGTCCCTCAGCATCCTGCAGGGCTTACTAGGACGTCCAAGGAAGAGCAGGCTTTCCCTGCTTCATCATGCTGCCTCTCACTGGTACCTTTGATAGAGCCCAAGCTGTCCCTCGCTGCTGGCAAGAGCCTTGTATTGCTAAGTGTTGGACAGGAGATACAAGTCTCTGATACTAGAATAACTGCATCTGTGTATAAAGTAAGTGTGAAGATAAATCCATTTCTTAGAGGTTTAATTTTGCCAAGCAAGAACGAACCCAGCTGAGCAGTAGAGCTCTACAATTATTAAAGATGGGGCTGCCCCGGGAGAAAGGCCATTTGTTGCTAGTCAGCTGTCCTAAAAAATAAACCTGAATTTGCCCTGCGACCCCAGCTGAAGATGTGGTCAACGCAAGGCAGCCCTCTGTCTCCAGTCCGGTCAGTCCTGAAGACAAGCAGCAGCTCCGGTGGAGTTCAAAGTTTGACAGAAGAACGTTTTCTGTCCCCTCAAAGGGCCTTTCCTGAGGCCCTCCGCCTGTTTCCCACTCAATGAAAGCTCTCTTTGTTTCCACCAAGTTGACAAATGCCAGCGTTGCAGAATAAGGATGACATTTCTGCTGTGGTATTAGGGCTGAGAAAGGGGATTATTCTGGCCAGCACCGGCTGGGAGGCAGTGCACAAGGGAGGCTGCGCAACGCCGTTGTTTGTGCCACGACAAGGAGGCCCTTGAAGGCCATGGCCAAGACCGAACACAAGACCTGTGTGTGGGGAGACGTGCGCACGCGCTCGAGGCAGCGTCCCCGGCCAAGTCCCTGGCCCTGTGGCACACCTGTGTCAGCTTCCTCCCAAGCCCTCCTCATTATGCCCGAGCGCACAAAGAGGCAGCTGCACCGGGGCCGGGGACGAGGAGCCCGTGTGCTGGCTCGGCCAGGGAGACCGGAAACCGGGACCGGCCGCCTCTTTTGTCGCCTTTTAAAAATCGAGGGTTTGTGTTGAGCCTGTGGAGGATAATGAGCCTCTCACCAGGCACACAATAAACTGCACATCCCCCTGAAATGCAGAGCGGATAAAGTTAACTGGTCCTTGGAAAGACTGAAAAAAAATAAATCAAGGGGCTAGAAGATGTTTGCTGCTGTGCCAACCTCCGCACAAGAGTCTGAATCCATGGCTTACCAGAACAGCACAGCCTTGACGGTACTCCTTGATTTGGGAAAATAACACCCTTAGACTCAGAGACCTTATAGTAAGTCAGGTGGGACACACTTGTTTCTGTTCATCTTCTATTTTATCATTCCATATTGATTTTTTCATTTTTTTCTTAATAAGACTGCTGAAATACTCCCATGCAACAGAGAGGAGTACCTTAATATGAAAAACAAAACCAAGGACTCCTGATAAGGTTTTTGCAATGGTTTGGAATTTTTTCTTCCCCTCCAAGATCAAGGCAAATTCACTCCTACTGCATTTCTGCAAGCAGAGCAGGCATGAATCCATCCTTACACTAGCATCTCTCGATGGAAAGAGTATCAGGGTGAAACAGGAAAGGAGAAACAGTAGCAAAAGGGATAAAGAACTGCACACCTCCCTTCCACAAATCTTCATCCCACCTCTCCAATCATCTTCTGCAGCAAACACTATGGCAAGCATTTTATACCAGATGCTTCTTGCACAATACCCTTTCAGAAATGAATAGTTTCTTAGCCTTGAGCAAACAGCAGAGAGAGACAGCATCTAGTAAAGACATTTTGCAGTGGCCTGTTCACTGTCTGTGTCAGGAAGACTGCCTTAGACTTTAGAAAAGTTGAAGATGGCCTTGGTCACAAACATGTTCCCATGAAAAGCCTTGTCATGCCTTCTGTGCCCTACAGCCCCTTGGTGGATCCTCTGCTCTCATGAGGTTTCTATTAGAACATGTATTCATCCTTTCTATTGTTTGATAATGAGCTTTTCCCTTTACTTGCCTGTGGGTATTAAAACTGTCTGCTAGGACAAAAGTGTAATCAGATATTCTGAAAAGGGTGATGTGGATAATCTTTAAAATAGAACTAGCACCTTAGGAAAAAAAAAAATGCTCCTGAACATGGCAGTAGCTGAACACCACAGCTGCCCTTCACACATGCTTTCTGGTGCAGCATGTTCTTCACTAGTAAGAGTTCCCTAATTTGGTGGTGGGTTTTGGTGTTGGTTTGGTTTTTTTCTTGAAAAAATTTCTCCCTTTGGGGAGAAAGATTATTTACTCTGTAAGGCCTGTCCATCTCCCAGTCCATCTGATGTTGCTTAGTGTCAGTATATGTCAAAGAATATGGAACTACCAGTTGGCCTCAGGCTACTCCCCATTTTGGGTCAGCAGCTAGCAACAGATCTGGGGTACTGCCAATATCATGTGCTCAGAGCAGTCCCATGTGAGACTCCTATAGTGACAGCTACTTCTCTGTACACGGGCAGGAAAGTGATGACTTTCAGGAAGTGAGATTTTAGGTATCCACGATAAGGAAATGCTGTGTGAGTGTCTTTGACAATAAAATGCTTAAATATAGGAAATGCTGTCTGGGGCCACTGTACAAACACATTATGAAGGTTGCAAACAATTGAATAGTTTTGCTTTTTAAAGAAGGAATAGGCAAAAAGGTAATGAAAAAAACTGGAATAGAAATGTCATCTACTTGCATTAAAGGAAATAGTGATTACAACTCACCTGTTTAGACAGTTACTGTTTTGTTGCACTCTTCTGACTATATGCTGGTCAAAACAGAGTTTCTATTCAAAATTTTTAACAGCAATGATTATCTTAATCTCAAAGTTCCTGCTACACAGCTGTACAGAACAAGCCTAAAACATAGGTGTCCAAAAGACTTAATTTCTTGCAGTACAGCCAGGCAGCCTGATGAGTCAGACATGAGTTTCCTATTTCAACACATAAGAGATTTTATTTCTCTCAAAAGCCACAGTTATGGACCAAGACATACAACATCCATGGCCTGATTCAACCTATGACCTTTCTGTTTCCTAAAAAGTTTCAGATAACAGTCCTTCTCCTGGCTTGTTTTGTGACAGATTAGAACAAAATAATTAGTAGTGAAGACATAAGGAGTCAGTTAACTAACTTTTTGGCAGAATCTGAATCACTGAAAAGGCTATAAATTTTATTCTGTATCTTTTCTGTGCATCAATCATCTCCTAGATGCCACTTCTCTTCCTTCAGTCTAGCCAGAACCCTGATGTGAGAAGTCCTCTTCACCCAAAGCTTTGACTGTGTTGTGCTCTCACCCTTCAGATACCTATTAGCATTCTCACTCTGTACTTATTGATTGCAGTCCATCCTTCCTCATCTTCAAGGCACTGCATATTTCTGCATGTGATCAAGAAAGATATTATGGAGGGAGCCAGTTTGCCTCAGTTCCTTTTTGTAAGAGTTTCAGTAAAATGCTCAAAGGTCTTGTAACACTACAAACATCAACCGTGAATGTCACAGAATGGTTAACAAAGTTTGGCAGCTGCTGATGCTGTTATGGTAGCATGACACAAGTGATTCTTTAGATGATTCAAGCTAGCTTTGCACATAGTGGAAAAAAACAGTGAAGGAACACAGTGGAAAATGCAAATACAACTGCAGGAACAGGATAGACTGGGAAGGGAGGGAAGGATGGAAGAGAGTAGGGGTGCAGATTCATACCTTATTATCACAAACCTCACACCAAAGGATGGTCATCTTTGGGTCATCTAAAGTGTAGGTCTATATGCCTATAAGTTTTCACTACAAACCAGTGGTTATGTTTAAAACAGACTTTTCTGATGCACTTCAATTATATGTTAAAAACCTGGTCTTTCATAATAGAGACACTGAGCCTACAGTAGAAGAAAACTCTAGCAAGGGGTTCCTTCCAGACACCTGCACATGCACAGGGATCCAAAGCAAGTGAGCAAACAAGGAGCTCTCAAGCGATGTCAGGTGCGTGAACTAAATCAGGTAGCTGGGATTTCAGGGCTCTTGAGGTAGACAGACTTACACATGGCTGCTGTGGGCAGAATGGGTGGGTTTCTAAGACTTTCTTCTACGCATCACGCTCATGTGTAATCTGGCAGAATTATTTCTAGAGGAAAAAATACTGGGACCAGGAAAAAAGTCTCTTTCACATTATTAAACATAATAAACACTTATTCAGTTTAGATATCAGCAGCTGAAGTCATGTTTCATTTTTGGGCTATGCATAGCATGTCTTTTTCCAGGCTCAGAAAGAATGCTGTAATTTAAAGCAGGCTGACTGACTCAATCGGTGTTTTTTACATGTAATCTTGGAGACAACGTGATGGAGGGGGAAGGTGGAGGGAAGGAGGCTGAGGTGGAGAAAGGGAGGGTGGTTGCTCATCTGGTCTTTATTTCCTTTCCCTGTTTCTTAATAGTTCAAGCAAAGGGCCCATTCCAGCTAGAAGCAATGACACTCTTGCTGTGGTATTTCATCTTGGAGGAGGACGGACCACAGCCTGCTCTGTGTGCTAGCATCCTCGGAGCCTCCACCACTACACTGCTTTGGGGTGGGGAGGTTAGAGAGGGTGCAGGCAGTCCTTGCGTTGTTTTTGTTACAGTGGGAAGATCTCTAAAGACAGCCCATGCTTTATCTTTTGCATGAAGAATTTCCTAGCTAGAAATCCTTATAACAACTGTATATGTACTTGCCATGTGGTTTTTGTTTACTTTTTTTAATGATGTATCAGTGGAGATGTCACAAGCAGTTAATGGAAAATGACATTTCTGACTACTTTAACCAACCAGGTTGTAGGGAAAACATAGAACGTACGAAAGAGAAAACATCTGTTAAGCAGAGCCTTTTAAAAAATTGGCTCAAGAGGCAAGGTCAGGTTCACTGGTGACAGGCCTATAGCAGTCCTTGTTCAAAACCTTATCTGAGACTTGTATAACTCAAGATTCATGCATACTGCTCACTTTTGTAGTAACAAATTACACTCTCAGAACGTCAAGTACACTAGTACTGCCCGTACTCCAGATGAAAAATTGAAGCACAGAGAGATCAAATAACTTGATTTCTCAAGAAACAAACCCACAGAGAGAGGTTGTAGTCAAACCAGAAATGAAGTCCAGGCTTGCGGAGGCCCAGTCCAGTGCCATAACCACAAGACCACATTCTTCTCCTCGTGACATGCACTCTCCTGTCAGATCTTTCTTACTGTAGTTATACCTATTCTTACGCACTGCGCAGGATGTGCCATGAACCAGGTCTTGAATCGTTAAGGATTTAGTGGGTAGTTGAAAGAGATCCTGCCCCTTTCAGAGCAGAAGGAAGGAAGAAGGCCGAGTTCTTCTAGAAACATCCTTTCCCCTGAAACTCGTTCTTATCGTCTTAACAATATTTCCTTTGCTTTCCAAGAGTTGTTTTGAAGAGATAAAACCTTTACAAGAGCAAAAGCATTTCTGATTCAGCCTAAAAGAAATCCATCGTTATTATGATTCATACAAATATGAAGGGAACAAGAAAAGAGTGTGTCAGTCCAGAGGGTGCAACAAGCAGCGTAAAGTCAAATCAGAGCAAAACAAGCTGTTTCCTGAGTGGTAACACTGCTAAAGTCACATTTCATATTGCGTTGTGCAGTCACATTGAATTAAGATATTCTCTGCTTTGCCTCCTCCTCCTCCTCCCTACTCCATGTACTCTCAACCTCCCAGTGCAATACCTTCCCCCGCATACTCCCTTGCCCAGCCTGCAGAGAGCAAAGTGCTCACCTTTTGGCCACCGTCAGAGCCCAGGTCAGAGACTATTCAGGAAACTGCACAGAAACTTGACATGTTTCTTAAAAATTTCTTTCTTAATTAAGGATATTAAAATATCTGTTATATCAGGTTGACCTTGCTGTGGGCTACAAATTGCTAGGATAGAAGAAAAACAGCTAATGCTTCGGGATGACGCAGTTTCATTTGGAAACTGGGCAAAGAAATTAATGTTATTTTTAGATATATGAAGGATGTCAAAGCTTCTAATTGAATAAAATCATTATTTATTGTAATTGCCTCATTAATGTCATCTGAGTCCTACAAACCACTCTGCCTCAGAGGAAAAAGTACCTTAGCATAAAGCAGTGGTCTCTCCTGACATCCCTGGAGATCAACAGACTTTATTTCTAATGAACGTGCAAAAGTAGCAGATTCCCAAGTTGAGGTTTCTTCTTAAGATCACTGTGGTATTAAAGTCCCTCCCAAAGTACTTTCAGCAAGTGTAGCCCAGCAGATATATGGCATGGAGGAAAGCCACAACAGGTCCAGATTTACAAAAGGATAAAGGCGCCAAAAGATACAGATAGTCATACAGCAGGATTTTACAAAGCCACTTGAGCAGCAGAGGAAGCTACCTCCCATCAGCACCTACAGTCCTCTATATTTAATACAGGCCCTTTCTCTACTCCCCTCTGTAAACTCACACCAAAGTTACATCAGGCTGCACCCAGTGTAAGATTAAGCTACAGTAGTTCATAAAGGGCAAGTACTAAAAGTTTTGCAAGTTGCCATGTCTGCAATTAAAGTTCCTACGCAGCTTTCACAAACAGTTCAAATAGTAGAGACAACATTATTATTCTGCATGTAGTTTGATGCAAAAAAAGTCTCAGATTCTCAGCTGAAGCACAAAACAGAAAGCAACGCAAGCTCTATGGTCACCGCATAAATTGGAAAATTCCCTGATCCARATCTTCTTTTGAAAATTTGCTTTGACCAAATAGTGGTACACCCAGTCTAGGCTGGACAGTCTTTTCATGCAGTTTCTTTACCTGGACACTTAATAAGGAAAGAAATACCATCACAGGATCTATTGGAGATCTGCAGCTGCATCTCAAAATCATAATTCAGTCCAAATCTTCTCTTCAGGTGGAGACTTTGCATAAGCACATGTCAGAACAGCAATGAAGCAGAAGGCAACATCCCACATTTTGAATGGGTCTTCAGAAGCACCTGTCACTCACTTAGATTTGGAATAAAATTACCTCCAGTGACATCTGTCTGCCTTCCTATCTGTTTTGTTTCTGGAAGGGTCCCATGACCTATGGGGAGGCAAGGGGACTACCAGAGCTATTCCACTGCTTTTTAACGGACAGAAGATCATCATCTTTAACCTTGTCAGCTCATCGCTAGAGCAGTGCCCCAGCTGTGCCACAGTAGCCCTAGGAGAAATCTGAAACCCACATGAAGCCATCTGAGGTGGACCAATTAAACAGGTCCAGAAATATGAGTCTTGACCTCAGCTTGGAAGAGGTAACGCCTGATGATAGCAAGGGTGTGACCCTCACTGCTCCAAAACTCTGATCCCAACTACTGAAAAAAATGCCAACATATCTAATATGGTGTGCTACCAGATGAGAAGGGGGAGGGAGAGAGGAGGAGGGTATTGCCATTTTATGTTTTCAAGCAACGGATGAAGAGGGACAAAAGAGTCCACACATCAGGAAACTATTAAAATGAATACATTCCTAGTTTCTTCATAATTAATTCAGCATGGTCAATTTTGTATCAGAGAAGGGGAAAGAAAGATTTCAACCACTTCCTTTTATCTCAAGCTGTTTGGAAGAATATGATCTTGTAACACTGAAAAGAAGTGCCTCACTGCATCCCAGCAGGCGAGTGTAATTTTAACTCTTCCACATGCCTAATTTGATATGCAAATCCCTATTTTCTATATGACACACAATACTTAAATTATACAGCAAAGACCCAGGTTCATTTAGGCACTACCCATCCCCACTTTCTAGCCCCACCCCCCTTTTTACTTCATATTGCATTAAATAATACATTGGAAACAGTTTCCGCTGCACAATTCCCTAAGAGCATTTTTTTCAGTACGTTTGCTTCGTTGTGAGAGTCAACATTTGGTTCACATTTTGACGGTTGTCTTCACATGCATAAGGACCAGCAACCTATTCTTTCCCTGTTCTTGAAATTTTAGGTTCTGGGTTAGGCTGAGTTATGCAATACTTTCAGAGGAAGATTCATTAGGCAGCTATTTATATGCTCAAGTAATTCCATTGTTTTCAAAGTCCTACAGGAATAAACGTTAAAGCTGTGATTGGCCGCAAGTATAAATAGTCAGTATGGGAGCTCTTTCACAGTCATTCAGCAAGAAAAGAGTAGCATGCACAGGTAAAATAAGTCCTTGAAGTACAGTTAACCAAGATAATTATTTGCAGCTTTCCTTGATAGAAAATTCGGGTAGGGTTAGTTGAGCTCTGTGGCTCTGAAAGTCTACCAAACACATTAAACACTTGATTATTGCCTGTTGCCCTGTATATAACACGTGACATAACTGAATATACAAGCACACTGTTTGAAATTCTAAAACCTGGAAAATTCATGTGAACATTCAGCAAAAAAAAAAATCCGATGTTAGTTAGAATTGTGAATGCAAGGGGAGTTTCACCTTCTATTAAGACTCCACTAACAAGCTTCATCTAGAGATAATGTGTTTCTGTGCAATACACTATGCACCCAAATTTTCTTCTATGAAAAGGATTGACTGAAAGTTTTGTAAGTGGGTATGTTATAATAGAGCTTAGATGGCCCAGATGAAGTTCAAGGTTCCATTATGCTACACAAGCTACATCACCATACATAGCCCAAAGCGATTATACAATGCCACAAGAACCGCTGAAATGGCGGGGAACAGCAAAAGGACCTCTCCCTCCATCCCCCACCCCCTGCAAATTAAGAGCTGAGGTACAGTCTGATTACATGACCTGACCGAGATCAGACAGGAAATCTGTTAGGGCTACATACTCAATCCAGGTGTTGGAAGTCCAACACCAGTCCTGTCACCACATTACCATTCGTCCCAAATATTTTTCTGTTACACTGCTTGCTTGTGTCAATACCTCCAAGTCTTTTTTTACTAGACAGAGGCCTATGAAAACAGCATACTATTATTTAATCAATACAGTTGTTTTCTCAGACTGTGTGGTACTGAGCTTTTACATGTTTTCTATTTCTATACTAGCTGTGGAGTGATGACTAGGATTCGCAAAGAAGGAAACCCACACTATCAACTTCTCAGACCATTCACTGTTTAGTAATTGACACATCAGATAGTAACTAATATTTGGCAGTTCTGCAAATATTATGCTTCAAACTGCCTTAGCACAGAAATTAGTATTATATATCTTTGGCCCAAGGATGGTTCTAATGATCTGAGCTGATCATTAGACACTAGGCATTTTGTAGTGGAAGAAAAGCCTTTATTCCAAAAAGCATGGCTAGGATTCTGAAAAATCTGCAAAACCAGATTTTGATTTAAATGTTAGAATATTTGCCAAGCCAGCTTCTTGGATTTCTAGACTTTGATCAGCATGTCCATGACAACCGTGCCTATTGCTTTAATCATCATCAGAAACCATGTGTGTGTTATTAGTAACAAATACTGCCAAATCTTACTCTTGGTTTACCGTTGTGGAAACGAGATCAAAAAATTGCAGTTAACATGCAATATGTTGACAACACGGATTTTTCAAAGCAACCAAGAGATACATACTCATATATTGAAATGACAAACATAAAATTGGTCTTCTGCCATTTCAGAATTTACCTATAAAAGTTCATTGACACAGCTTCATCGATATACTTTTAAGTGTTTCCCAAAGAGTAAGACTTGGGGAATGAAAATGTTTGTAACAGCAGAAATAGGGTATTTGTTCAAGCAAAATAAAAAGACTAACGTTATTTTGGATTGCACACTACACATACTCACATCTTCTGTTTAATGCTCTGCTCCCAGAGAATTGTGTTCCATTCTGAACATCACCCTTCTAGAAAGACACTGACTGCAGGGCCAAGAAAGTAGAGGACTATATTTATGCTCAGTAGAGGTACATGTATGAAGATGAAATAAAGAAAGGAGAAATGTGTGTAGGAGAAAACTTCTGTATACACTTGACTGTGAAATTATCATCCACATAAGGTGACAGAATGTACTACTAGCAAGAGCACAGTATATGGTGACCCCTGGAGCAGCAAGCAGACACACAGAGAGCTTAAGCAGTCTTACCCGCTTCTAATTTTACATTTCTTTGGGAGGCCAGGCATCAGCTCCAGCAACTCATTGTTCCCTTTTCCCCAGCCGAACACACTGACGGTGAGCAGGAAGGCTGCAATACGCATACTGCCCTGAGAAGAGGTGCTGAGAAATCCTACCAACTTTATCAGATGCCCAACTGTAATAGTTCCATTATTTGGGACCTCAGTACAAAGCCACCTCCTACTTTGATCAGAATTTAAGAGCAGAAGTGGTACGAGTGTAATAGAAGGTTTCARATCAGCAATAACAACTGATGAGCCTTAACTGCCCTGAAGAACGATCCTGTTTCTTTGAATGCAGTGGTGTAAATTCCTGATGCTTCCCAGTGATGATAAAAGCCATGCAGTAAACTCCCCATCAGAGGCTGAAGTAGCCCTAAGCCTTGTGACAGACAAGACCCCTAAGAAAATCCCAGTCAAATAAAACACATACTGGCCGCCTCTGTTAAGCTACACAAACAAGTTTCCAAGTTCTCTTTATTTTTCAGCCATGTCTTGCTCAGATATAATTTTATTTGTTATAAATCCTTAGTCTGGAATATCCAATACATCTAGAAATTCCATAATATCTATTGTTCAGTGAATCAAATTGAAGTTTTTATTTAAGTAGTAATGCTGTAGATGAAAAGGCTGCTTTCTGACAGTTATCCCCCTTTTCCTTTAACTGACCCATATCAGGTAAGAGTTCTCATCATATCACTAATACACAAATTATACTAGAGACAAGAAGGCTGAAACAAAGCATTAATTTGGTTTCTGTATCCCCTAGCTGCTCTTCCTATATTGCATGTACTAATTAAAGATGTAGCGACAGTTCATTTAAATACCTCAGAAGTCTCCAGTGTCACACATCAGCAATATCATACACCAGCAACATGGACTACACTCAGCAAGGAAAAATAGACCAGCTATATAGAATTCATTTTCTAAACATATAACCTCTGTATCTGTCTACGTATTCTGTTGATACTCAGATTTAAATGAATACAAAAGTCAGGAAGGACAAAGAAAAAAAGTTGACCAATCTAAGGATTCCCTTTTATGTGCCATTTTGGCATAAGCATGCAAGTGTGTCCTCATTCTCTACGCAGCCTACACAGAGCTGAGAAAGGTCAGAGGACTTCAGTGAATTTCCCAACACTCTACAACTTGCTGCAGAGTCAGGACTAGAATGCCAGGACACCCAGTACACCAAATCAGTCCTAATACTTTCTTTTTCCTTTTCTAATTGAATATTTTGGATATGTTTTATCATCATCATTTCATCTTTCTCAAAACTATGCACGTACAGTAGCACAAAATAAGAGTGCTAGGTTTTTTAATGCCATTTCCTAGTTATGCTGACTTACAATTGAGAGTGTCAGAGTGCTCACATTTCAAAATAAAACTTCAGCCCTCCCACTCCTGCAAACCACTTGGGAGCCAGTCAGTGCATCAAGCTGTTGTTTGCTATTACTGCTTTTCTGCTTTATTTGGTGAAGCATCCTTATAAGCAGACCCTTAGAGAGTTCTTCTAGGAAGGAGACCCACCTACCAGAGTCATGCTGACTTCATCTCCCTGCTGTGCCGTACACCTTTCAGCTGTGTAACACAAACTTGGGGGAAGATGAGGGGAAGTAGAGCATTAAATACATTGTTCCTTTGCATTTCATTTTGAGGGAGCTCTCTGCCTGTTGTTGTTTATAAAGAATCTAGTTTTAAGCAGGGCATGTGGGGGATTTTGTTTTGGTTTTGCTGACTCTGCAAACTGATACTTTGAGAGAATTGTCTGGGGAAAGCAGAGTCCTTTACTATGTCCATCACTGGCAAGTGATTTGGCAGATTTCTCCATGAGATGCACAATCTGATAGGTTGTGAGAGAGCTTAGCTGGCCAGTTACCAGCAGAAAAGCTCAACTTAAACACTTTTAAAGTCTTATGGCCAATTTGTGGTTTTGGCTGAAGAAAGGAAGAGGATGAAAAATAGAGGCAGCTGGGTGTCAGTGAAGGATGGAGTATCAATGTCATTTTTGTTGCTGTGCCACACAAAAAATACTGGCTTTGTATGTACGTCGGATCTAGCTAAGGCAAACGTGCACTGGCTAGGTAAACCTGCAAAGATTATTTCATTTGTCTTAGCATTTGTCTGGACGACCGAGGTGATGTATTGCCGTCTCATGAATCAGAGGGCAAGGTCCTTTCGTTTGGCTAACTGCTAGTGGACAGAGGGTCTGGCGAGGGCTTTTACAGAATCCATGCTGCTTCCTGAATTCAAGGCCAGAGGGAGTCCCCTTCAGCCTCAGCACTAACACCACGAGTCCAAGACTGGCTTCAGTTTGGGCCTGAGGGCCACAAGGAGGGAACGGGCTCTGGGCCACCACAGCTCCCACCCCAAGGGTACCTTGAGGAAGGAAGGCTCTCCCTTCTGCAAATGCCCTGCTGATTTCCAAAGTCAAAGCAGCACAAAGAATCTGTTATGTAGGCCTAGATCTGGACACTGAGACATACTTAAAGTAATAGTTAGTTTCTGGTCCTTCTTGAAAAATCTGTTTGGTTTTGATCATCCCCAAAGGCCTACCTGTCCTGGCTGCATTAAATAATCTTTGAAATGTCTGAATGAAGATACATATAGCTGTTGGAGAGCCATACAGTCACATAGCAGGAGAAATGCTGGGCCTTTGGTTTTACAGAGTAAACCTGTCAAATCAGTGTTTAAAGCATAAAATTGTCAACTCCCCAGACAGAAAGAATGCTGAAAATGTAAAAACCTTGTTCACATTACATTTTGTAACCTAGTTTGAATATTATTTCAAACACATAAGGTAGAGGTTCCACCAAGCTTTTGCAGCCAAGGGTTGAAACCGCGCCAAAGACTACCTGGGCCTAAAGGCAACAGGACAACATATGTTAACATGGCAACAACAAAAATATTTTGCCATTATGAGTAGGGGCATAACTTTGCCAGGTTAACTCGGAACATAAATAAATCCCTATCTGCAGAAAGAGTAAGAAAAGATAATGCTCAGTGAAGGAATTGCAGGACCTAAACACCAACCAAGCTTTACTATTAAACACTATTCAAATCAAGCTGAGGTGGGGAGGGAATAGGAGGTTAGTGGTTTAAACAAGGTAAATCCCACATTTTGTAAAATAAGAGCCTTTAGGTTAATACCAAAAGACAAAACGTGTCTTCTTGCTCTTTTTTGGCAATCAGTTAAGAAAAATCTTTGGTGAAAACAGTTCTTGCCCTCCAGCTGGATGAGCACTGAGACACCTCTGTCGCAGAGCGACCGAGTGCTCGAGCACCCTGCCGGGCAGGGCTGGCTGCTTCTGTGCCAAGGAGCAGGCTGTTTCTTGGAAATGTTTAAAAAAATAAAATGAGCTGGTGCTGAAGCCACAGACACCTAAAAAAAAAAAAAAAAAAAAGAAAACACACAGCCTCAGACCTCTCAGGCCATTAGTCTATCTCACTCAGGTTTTGCCTTCCACCAAATACTGTCAAATTTCTGTTTTGTTTGGACCTGAAGGGTGGAGGGAGTTGGAGAGTTGCCTTTGCTGCTGTCAGTGCTTCCTAATGATGTTTCTCACTAGAGAAAATGAGCTTGCTTGTTTGAGAATCCAAATTCCCTGTGGGGTACAGTTTGGGAAATTGAAGATATGGCAAGGAAAATAATATCTGTTAGGGCAAAGTATAAACATCCATAAAGCAGAATAGCGAAACACCTACAGAGAACGTTGTAGCTTTGCCAGCAAACTAATTAAAGTCACTGACTGAGGAGGGAGCTGTGACAGCTGAAAAGTTAAAATAAAAATAAATCAGAAGTTTAGTCTAGCAATTATAACAGGAAATTACCGCCGGAGTCAGGGGTCCTACGTTCTTTTCCTGGTTCTGCTTCCGATTTACTGAGCAAGTTGGAGAAGCCAAATTTTAGAAGTAGCTTCTAATTTGGAAAGCCTCTATTTCTGATGCCCAGCTGTACACACAGAGGACTTTACCAACTAACATCTTCAGTGCCGTCCTGTGCGTTTGTGAGGGCAGAGCGTTTCAGGGCACTTGTGTCTCTGAAGTCAGCTACCTGACCTGGAGAAACCTAGTTACCGGCCTACTCAAAGTGGCCATCTCTGAAAGTTTCCCATCTGTGAATTGTGGCTAGCGCAACATATTGCTGTGGGAGTCTGATGTTTAAATGCTCTTTATGGCTGGCATAACATATTGCAGTGGGAGGGTTATGTTTAAATACTGTTTGTAAACACTTACAAGACTTCTCAGACACACTCTGTCTCCAAAGTCAGTGCTATTACTTTTGGAAATAATGCACTCAGTGACCTGCACGTTTTCTGAAAGGACTGCTTCTCAGTAGGGGTAATGAAGCTGCATTTCCAGGTCTGACTGCAGGAGGAGTGCCACTGAAACTGAGGATCAGAAATAACTCTTGTCTTCTGTTCAATAACATAGCCCCAATTGAAACTACAAATAAAGCAATCTGTGATGCCTCAGGAGGACGGGGATCGTCTCTCAATCATGGGAGCTCTCTGTATACAGGGTTCCTATTCAATTCTGTGAGAATTTCTAAATGAAGAGAGCATGTGGCTCCTTCTTACACTGACTTGAGTTGTGCTACAAATTCCTCAGAGGCAGAGACAAATTAAGTGTCCAGAATAAGGATGTCTTCATAAATTGACATTTTCCTACCTTACATTCAATTACAATCTCCCACCCTTATCAAGGGACACCATGGATCAGAAGATTGCACTCTGGGTGCCTGCCAGCACTCGTTTAGTCACGCAAGTCCAAATGTTTCTCATTATACCAATGAACAATTCTTTTTCTTCTGTGCAATACTTCTGTAAATATGTGTGTCCTAGTGTCAGCTTCATCTTTGCTATGAGCCAGAATATTTACAGTGGCTTGTCAGACCGAGTGTCATGAAGTGAATTATTATAGATAATTATTATTATAATTAATTATTGTCATGGAGGTTGCTACAGCATCTGATCTTTTAAAGAATATTGCTATGCTGAGGAATAAGCATGAAAAATAGAGAATGTTGTTTACTTGACACTACAGATAAAAAAGAGGCCAGAGTAGGTTTGGGGTCCTCCTGCTCCTCTTCCGCCTGCCAGCATGCGGGGTGGAGTGCACTCAATGTTCCTTTCCTGCTTGCTCCCACGTGCGACCCTGGAGGTAACACAGCATACGCCATCTCCATCAGCCACGGGAGCTTGAGTCTCAGAGCTCCTGCCAAGCTCAGGTCTTCTGCCAACCACCTGCTTTTTCAACCCATGTTTTCACATAGAAAGCAATTTAGACCTACACACTGAGAAATCGTACAAGCTCCCAAAACAAAAACAAACCCTTTCCCAGCATGATGGGTCATTTAACTTTTGTAAACTTCATCTGGGAACCTTAAAAAAAAAAAGCGGCAGAGGCGTGACATATTAATAAATGACAAAGAATCCTTTGATAGGTGATCATACCATTCTGCCACTATACAGGCAAAGTATCTCCCTCTAGGCACCAATAAATAAAATACAGTGAATACATGGGCAGTATTTCAACACCTGCTAGAGACTCTGGGAAAATGGCTTCATCTTTACAGCTATCTTCAGGACAGCTGTATGCAATACTCTCATCTTCACCTTAACGTATTAGCATATTATGTACCTTACTATACTTTTGTTAAGTACAACACACAGTTTTAGTGAGTTTATTTAGAAAAAATAAAAATGGTGTTTGCATAAGGTCATTGTCTACTCTACTAGCTTCCCTAGATAAAAAGGCTTTCTTTAGGGGACATTTAACATTTAGACATCACAACAGTCCATTTGAGAATCCCTTCCTATTTCCTTCAAAAAGTCGAAATCAGTGAAACCGTTTACCAAGAGCAAGAAACCAAATGAAGTTCATGAAATTAATGATTTCCACTAATCAAAAACATGTCTTTCCTTCATAGTCAATCCTAGTTTGTGCACTCCCATATAATAATGTATATCCACATACTAATGGATTGCCAATATTTCATTGTTTAGAGGCTGTGCAAAGCTGAATTATAAAAAGTTTTCTTAATGATAGGTTCTAATGGGAAATAGACAAGGATCTAGTTAAGAAATATAGTCCTTTACTAGTGAGCTACTTCTGCAGATGCTATATATAATACTAGCAATATGTACTCAGTAGAGATAATCTTATCATAATGAAATGGATATTAAAACTATTCATTGCAACAAGCGCACAGGCATATTTCTAAATACTATGTTCAGTGTTGCTTACAAGTGTTACAAGTCTTCTTGAACTTTTGAATACTTCTTACAGAAGTAACTCTCAAAACTGTTAAATTTAGCTTTAA
Organism: Phoebastria nigripes; assembly: GCA_035582835.1. Taxonomy (NCBI): domain Eukaryota; kingdom Metazoa; phylum Chordata; class Aves; order Procellariiformes; family Diomedeidae; genus Phoebastria; species Phoebastria nigripes. The sequence goes on along the minus strand of JAYKAV010001278.1, from coordinate 140,625 downwards.
TATGTGAACTGCTCATTAAGGGGATATGACCTTCATGTCTGCCTCCAGTATCTTTTGCCCAAAGTTTCCTAATTAAAAAAAACTTACTTTTCTACTCCCCTACACCCCTTTTTGGTCATTCATTGCTACTTCCCTTTGTTTTGTAGGCTCGTCCAAAAGGAGAAGGCCTGACTCCATACCAGGGCAAGAAACGCTGCTTCGGTGAATATAAGTGCCCCAAATGCAAGAGAAAATGGATGAGTGGAAACTCCTGGGCTAACATGGGACAAGAATGTATCAAATGCCACATTAATGTTTATCCTCACAAACAGGTAGGAGAAGCACAGACCTGCTGGCACACAGGCTTGGAACTAGCAAGGCTCTTGACTTTGTAAAGCATGGGTAAGACTTAAACAGGACTTGACATGGACTACAACACGCCACAAAAAATTGTTCCCCAGATGAGCTGCTGTTCTCAGTCCTGGAAATCTGGACTGGTGTCATCAGAGTGGCAAAATTCAAATGTCCTATCTTTCAGTAAAAATACCTCCAAAACAAAATCTTTACCTGCCTTTATTATAGAAACAGACTGCGGGGCCTTATAATCTGAGATGAAGTAAGACAAGTTCAGCAGTAGCAATGGGCCTCCTAGTTCTTCTGATTCTCTTCATATTTACACCAATTTAATGTTTCATTCCACTGGTGTCAGTGGAGTTATTTCACGTGTGCTACTTTTTTCACCTGTTGAAATAAGATTGGATTTGGTCGAGGGACTATGTCTATTTATAAAGATTATTGATAAAAGAGAACAATACTAAGATGACTCCTGCCTACAGAATTTCTTGGTTAATAACAGCAAAGCAAGACAGCCTGGTTAAAGAGAAGTTTCTCGGTTTCCATAATACCAAGTGATGCCCAAGCAAAGAACTTCAAGAGAAAGCCTTTTATTAAGCTGAAAGGGTCAAGTCTAAGAAGCAGCTCTGCTAGGAAAGCTGTATCTGCCATCCTGTCAGCCATAGCTCACATGGTACACACAGCCTTCCTTCCTGCTCCCTGCAGATTGCAGTTGCATCTATCCCTTGAGGTAATTTCCTGCATTTCCAGCTCACGATGGGAAAACTGACTGTCAGTTCCTGCTTGTATCCCACCAGAATTGGTCACAAGCAGTCAACCAGTTCAGTGGTCTTTAGTGGGAAACAGACAGACCAACTCCATGAGCTCATACCCCTTGTTTCCCTGACAAACCAGGCTACAGACTGGCTGTCAAAGCTGAATTTTCATGCAGAAAGTCACTTTTGACAATCCCATGAAAAATAAATTTGGCCATCATGGAAAAATTTGAGGGGGATTTTGCAATATTGCAGGAAATTGTTGTGGATGGAAAAGGTGAGAATTATTTTAAAAGACTTTTTGGGAGGTGTGATTTGCCTCAGGTATAATTCATGCTAGCTGAATATTAGTAATAAATAGAGCTCTGCGTGGGTCAAGTTACCTGCTGCCCACTCAGAGAGACTGCTCAAACCATGGACAGATCATTTGGATGTACTTGCAATAGGTGCAAAGGAAATTCCATCAGGAGCCTTAGGTGTCTCATTAGTTACCTAAGTGCTTGCAAAATTCCTATAAAAAGCTCTTTCCATGGGCTCATAAGGAACACTTCATACCATTTCATGAGATTTTGGAGGGGAGGGTGTCAGGGGAAAAAAAAAAATCCTAAAGGAGGATACTGTGAATTTATTATGATAAAAAGACAGAGGAATATTGAAATTCATTGCAACAAGCAGGAAGAGGAGATACAAATAAGTTTATTAAGCTTTATCCCAGCCAGGAATATCCTATCAACTCTATTTCTTCCTCTTGTACACATATGCGTATTCAACTAATTCTAAGGGCAAGATTTGGCTCAGTCTCTACGGCAACATTGCATTCTAATATGCAGCCAAAACACTAATTTAGAATTGCTAGTACCTTGAAGCAACATGAATTGCAGTTAAAATGTAGTGTTTGAAGCCCGCCACACTTGTGGCAGAAGCTTTGGTTTAAACTTGACATGCTTCACTACAAGATGATCATCCCTACTTTCCATCATGGGAGCTTTTCTACTTTACAATGAACTTGTACAATTCCCTGGCTGAGACAGTGAATATCTTAGTTTCTCTTGGCCAGTTGAGATGATGTGAGCCATTCCCCTTTCTCTGGGCTAATACCACTCCGATTCCAAACCTGAAAACAAGAGGTCATCTTTAGAAACTGCAGTCTAATTTCCCTGACAAAACTGTGACTGGAAACTATATTGCAAGTGAAAAAAACCAAGGACCTCTTTTTTTGTGGAAGCATATATATGGAAGGAAAGCTAAGCAATTTTCTTTCACTAACTTACATGAGAATCTCAGAGCTTCCAAGGTCTCTAGTTCCTTGCCTCTGTTTAGACAGCTTGTGTAGACAACTGCACCAAAATCCAGGCTGAGCAATGAAGTCATTTATCACATGCATGGAAGTACAGTCTTGAGCATAAGAGAAATTACAAGACCACTGATTTATAACACAACTTTATAAATATTTACCTTGTTCTTCTAATTTCTTTCCATCATTTATGTTACTTTTCAAAGGGTCACAAGAAATCACTTGAGGTATCCCATCCACACTATAAAAGAGGCATTATAGACTTGGGAATACATATATTCTGTAGTAAAGAAGGTTTGCAGTAGTCCCTTGGGCAGAGTTGCCCCTCGTGGCAGGGCTAGAAGAGTCTAATCTGCATAGTAGTACTAAAGTCAAAGACATACTGTGGAAGGGTTGCAGTCTACAGTGCTTCTGTAAGCTGTGCTTGCCTTGGAGCCATATACATAGTGTTTTCCAGGGAATAATCACAGCACATGCAGTGCAGGTTTCCACAGCTGACCCCCATCACTATGTTTCCACGCCATTCCCTAAGGACACCATGACTCAGGATGTGGAAGAGCTTTGCTCTTCTTATCTATCATGTCCCATCAGTAGGTATTGCAGCTATTTGAGATCTTCAAGACAAGAGCGCATTTCAACTAGGCTTCCAGATATAAATAACTTGCAGCCAGTCACTAGTGCTCTTTCCCAAAATTTGAACTTATAACTTCGAGTTGAAAGATTTTACATCCTGTTGTCTCTGCCTCGCCTACATCAGCTTCTATTTCTCAGTGTTACTATCGTYGTTCTTTCTGTTTTTTCATTCTTCAGAGGTGCCCTGTGCTGCTTCCGATTAAACATACCAGCAATAGCTAGACAGTAAAGAAAACAGCATCGGTTCATGCACAGAGACAGCAGCGAAGGAGAGCTAACTTAGGCTGCATGAGGTCAGCGCTGCTTCTTGACAGAGCCTAGTGTTTGCTAACCCATACATGTTTTTTGTCCAAGCATCCAGCTCCACACCAGACTCACTCTAAACTTTTATCAACATTTATCTGCGTGGTGTTATTCAGCACCATTTTGGAAGATACGCTCTACCCAGTCACCAGTACTCTTACACTAATGACTATATTTTGTAAAAGCACAGTGAAAGATACTTAATAAATGTCCAATATTTCTAGTTTGAGAGTTAAAGCACAAAAAAATCTTATTGTGCACATAAGATTGTTTTAGTAGTTTTTTTAATTAGCACTGCTACACCACCTTAACATTTTCTGTATATATTTCCTATTTATTCTTTAGATTTTGATTACTTTGTTGGCACCTACCATAGAAGAGTCCTCATTCATGTTTGAGTTCCTATGCACTTCTAGAATTTTTTAGCAATCACTTTTTCCCCCCTCTCAGTGCATTAGTGGATGTCCTCAGCTAATTACGTGCTCCTATTGCCTTCATTATATGGGATCAGAGTATTTTCACTCTCATCTGAATCTTCCATTAGACAGTTTTTCCAACTTAAACAATTCATCTAAGAAAAGATGCTGCCTCTCCCTAGAAGCCATGTTTCTCTTGTGCCATTTTAACTCCATTCAAGAAAAAGAAATCAATATTGCTTTGTAGTGTCTGTTCTTTCACTGCAAAGTCACCACGCTATGTGATGTGATCATAGTACAAGTAATCCATAAGTGGATTTTTTTTTTTTTTTAATTTTACAAAACCCAGACGAACTTTCCAGACAGAAGTTTGACCTCCATTCAAGCTCAGACACTATTTACCTCTAGTGAAAGAAATTATTTCTACTTCAAAAAAATTTTGTCAATATTTCTTCTCTGCAATGTGTTGGAAATTCATTATCTCCTTTTCTTACTCCTTGCCCTATCATTTGGTAAACATATCATTGCAGCATAAAAAAAAAGTTATCTTGAACATTATTTAAAAAATTAATGGTCATTTTATCAGCAGATGCAAATCACTGTTTGTTCCTCAATATTAACTAGACTTAGGTCAAGTTACAAGAGTCTCCAAAACTACAAAAATTACTTAACTGCAAACAACTCAGACAATGTCTAAAACCAGTCAGGTGCCACATTTCCCTGGTGAGGGCATATTATAAAAGTCTCCATTCACAATAGTATATACAGAATGAAAACTCATACCAGATCACATCAAAATCCCCTAATTCCACATCTGATCCTGGGCAGTAGAGGACACTTACAGGAAGGTGTGGACATAGGACAAGACACAGCAACCACCTCCGAGGATACTTTTCCATCCTCTGGTATTGCCAAGTAAGTATCTCTGCATTCCCGCATTTTCTCACCAAATAGATCAACCTCTGTAGAGTCTATTCAGTAGCTGAAATATAACCACATGGGCCACCAAGCTTTGCTACATCATCCTGAATATTGGAGATTAGGATGCTTTTGTCCAATTTAGGAGAAAAAAAATGAAATCCTTATATTCAGGATTGCTTGACATTCATTGCAGTGAATTAGGAGCTTATTCTCAATTCCCAGGCTCACCCTTTTCTCCAGTTCTCATCTCCATCTCTCTTTCATCTTCCCCAGTTACTTTCCTCAATCTATGGACTTTTAAGTCCTGTAGGGCTTTCCCACATTGTCTCACAGGGGACGGTTCATGCCTGAGTACTCCCATGTATCTGGCTCAGGCTAGTACTGAAGATAATAATCTCCACTCTGGATAGCTCTGGGGTAGCCATTCAAGCACATATGCTGGGTCTGTGAATGGCTTGTGCAGCTATGCTCAAATCTTGATTTCCTATGCATACCTTTCATTAGTGGGTCCCTGGAGAGGAGAGCAGCCACACTTCCCTGCCACCTGCACTTTGTTCCTGGAGGCTCATTTCACTCCAGGAAATGATCCTGTGCCAATTCCCCACAAGCAATGTCTCAGTTCAGCCCTGCGCTCTTACTCCACATACCCTATCTGTGAGAATGAGTTTTTAATCTCTCTGGGGCAGGAAAAGTCTTCTCAGCAATTTCACAGCTGTGTATGTACTTCAGAGTGCTATATAAATATATAAATACAACTCTAAATCTCTGCATTTAAGAGAGATGGTGGAGCATGTATTACAAGAAGTAACACAAAAGCCTGATAGCAGGGCTGCTGCCATTCATTCCCCAACTCATCCACGGGGTGGGGAATCAGATGGCTCTTGCACCTGGGTGGGGAATCAGGTGGCTCTTGCACCTGAGCTGCAAAACTGCTCCTTGTCCCAAGGAAGCTCTGCATGCATTTTTGGTTTTGTGTCTAAATTGTGCCACTGTGTTCCTCCTTTTGCGTTTCCACCACATCCCTCAAGCAGTAAAACTCCCTGTGGGAGTGCTTACAGGAATTCACAGGACATGGGGCAAAAATTGGGGGCCAGTTGAGCTCAAGCTTTATTGAGGAATAGGAGACCAAAGAACTACCCTGACAAAGCTGCTCTATGGCTATTCCAAAAGCCATTTCCTGGGTAGTTACTTTAGCTACTCTAAACATAAACAGAAGTCTCAGACAGGACTTAAACCTACCTTTTATTCTTCCAAGGAATTCAGATTTTGTAGTTGTTTATGCTCCTTCTTACCCTGCTCCAGCAATGGAGCCAGTCCTTATAGCCATTCACCAGCATTCTTGGCACTGTAACAGCCCAGAGGCCAAGCTTTGAATTCTCATTTTCTTCCCCTGCCCGCTATAGTGGCAACATCTGCGCCTGTGGTTCCTTCCTGGCTGGCCTCTTATCAAGGCTTCTTCTCTGACTTTGTGGCTAACTCCAGTGCTGTTTGTGATGACAGCTGTTGCACTGGTGCAGAACCAGCCATCTGGTGACCGACTTGTCCTCTTGGACACTGTTTTCTTCCAGCTGTCAGGAATTTACTGTTGGACTGGAAATAATTTGGTATGTAAATACATTCTTCATGATATCCAAGCTATTACTTCCATGGGCAATGCAGCGGTCCCATCACAATTCCCATACCCGGGTGCCTACACAGCCACCTCTCTTCTCTCAGTATGGGGAGGGATGGGTCTGATCACTCAAGCCCAATAAACTTTTCAACAGTGTTGTGATTTAACCCCAGCCAGCAACTCAGCACCAGACAGCCACTCGCTCACTACCCCCTGGTGGGATGGGGGAGGGAATCGGAAGGGTAAAAGTGAGAAAACTCATGGGGCGAGATAAAGACAGTTTAATAGGGAAAGCAAAAGCTGCGCACACAAGCAAAGCAAACCAAGGAATTCCTTCACTACTTCCCATCGGCAGGCAGGTGTTCAGCCATCTCCAGGAAAGCAGGGCTCCATCACACGTAACAGTTACTTGGGAAGACAAAACGCCATCGCTCCGAACGTCCCCCCCTTCCTTCTTCTTCCCCCAGCTTTATATGCTGAGCATGACGTCATATGGTGTGGGATATCCCTTTGGTCAGTTGGGGTCAGCTGTCCCAGCTGTGTCCCCTCCCAACTTCTTGTGCAGCCCCAGCCTCCTCGCTGGTGGGGTGGGGTGAGAAGCAGAAAAGGCCTTGACTCTGTGCAAGCACTGCTCAGCAGTGACTAAAGCATCCCTGTGTTATCAACACTGTTTTCAGCACAAATCCAAACCATAGCCCCATACTAGCTACTGTGAAGAAAATTAWCTCTATCCCAGCCAAAACCAGCACAAACAGTTTCAGGCCTACAAGTATGATCTTTTGACTCATTAGATTTAATAAACCCTCCCCAGCATGCCCATACTTGTGTGCTCCAGCAGCGGGAATACAGACTGCTGCTTCTCTGAACTCTAAAAAGAGATTTTCACCATTTAGCTCATGCTGTTATCATTCATTCCTAGCTGGCCTGTCCCAGAGGCATGCTGCTGACAGGGGCTGCTTGCTCTCTCTGAGCATCATGCCTCTGATCTGCAGCCTTCTTATTACTGCCTCTGGGATCCACAGCGACAACCAAGGGCCTCGTTCCCCAAAGGCAGACAGGAAAGCAGAGGGTCTGCTGCTCAAGAATGCACATTGCATTTCATCCTTTTTCCCCGGTGCATATTTTTTTATTGGACTAAACATTTACAAATTCATGATAGCATGTGTGTCTTGAGGGAAGCATAGCTAGCTATGGCTCCCTAAGACTGTTAACCTAACAATTATCCTGCCAGCTATAGCTGTAGAATCCACTTCTATTCACATATCTAATCTGTCATTTAATCATCTCATTTGCTCCATTAAGACTTGAGGTAATGAGTCCAGAAAATTATTTATAAGTGTTTTCTTACATTTGAATGTTGATGCGATCCTTTATACATCAGTGGTGCAATCAAATTGTTCCATTCTACAGCAAAAAAAAATTTCAATCTTCTAAATGCAAAACATAAGCAGCCACATTATTCCATTCTGCTTCTTAGTGGAAGCAATTTTCCTCAAGGATGTCCTAGTGACATTTTCTCTGACACCTAACACTTCATAAGGGTGAGCTTTTTGTTTTGAGGGTTTTGGGTTTTTAACTGACTTGTGGGGGATGCAAAGTTCATTCAGTACATGTAGACTGGGACAGCAATAGTTCACAATCAAAAGTTAATTTGCAGGACAGGAATTGCTATATAAATTTAAATTTATTTCAGCTTCATTCCCCTGAGGCAACAGCTTTAGTCACTACCACCAAATGCTTTCCTGGTGGAGCTGCACAAGATTATTTCCACCCGGCAACTACCAGGAGAAAATTAAAGAAAGACACACAAAAATGAAGAATGTAAGAGTGCCCATCCCTGTAGCTTTTACTCAAAATAGGGACTGCCAAATCCTGATGCTTGCATTTAAAAAAAGACAATGAAAATTGAAGTATTATAGCTAAACTCTCCATTTAATGGAAAAAAGCATACCTTTCCCAGAGAAACATAGCAGGATTTTCTGTTGTTTTACAAGCTCCATTTCACCTCTTTCTAAGGAAAGGAATTATTTTTTCAGCCAAATAGCCTTTCCCCTTCTCCACACCCTCTCGAAACACATGGCTGAGTTTTCGTGCTACCTCTCAGCAGCAGCACAGAACTCTTGCAGCCTCCTCAGCTATTTGGATCTTCTGCATAATTCAGGCAATCCCCAAAACTAATATACAGTGTGCAGCAGCCCAACCCTGCTGCACGCCCCTTGTGCTGGCATCTTCTCCTTCCCCTCTGCTTCTACCACGCCAGAGCTGGTGAGAATTGTCCAAGGTCATCCTGTGCCAAGGAAGTCCAACCCTGGTGGATGTACAGCTCTTCGGCTGTCTAACGTCCTACCCTTTTAGCACGGTATAAGAAAGGTTGCAAGGGTGTAAGGTTATTACTTTAAAGTCCTCCACAATTAGTAACAGACAAATAGCAGCAGGACAAGAACAGTTGCTTCTCAGGGTGTTGGAAGGTGTTTTTTTGTCTTACACAAAACTCATGAAGAGAAAACAGCAAATGGAGATAAGCTGGGACTTCATTTTATGCAAAAGTTGGATTGAAGTGTTTTTGGGACACAAACCACGCAAGCACGCTACCAGTTTCGAAGCCTCAGCCCTCCACCGCCTCACCAGAAACGTAGCCTGGGCTCTGCTCGGCTCCGCTTCTTCCAGCTGGCCCTTGGCAACCTGCTTTCCTGCGTTTGTAACCCCTCTCTCCCCAGCCTCTGTGTCGTAACGCTCTGGTAACAATAACATTTCTGAAATCGAAATGCTTTGCAGGCCAAAAAGCTGAGCTCAATCAACGCAGGGGGAAAGCAAACCACGGAGAGCTATTGTTTCTGAAAACCGTCCAAAAACTCTTGGCGCTTCAAGGCATTCCCAATGTCCTTTGCACTATTTCCAGGAAAAATGATTCCCAAGGCCTTGCATATTAAAAAAAAATCTGGCTTATATCAATAAACATGATAACTGCTGTATTTTTTCTCTTTAATCAGAGCACAGCTAGCATGTAGAAGCAATCAGAGCTGAGTCAAATAGCCTGTTTTAAGTGTAGCATTTCAAAACTCTCAAATTCTCCATTGAGGAGCATAAATTAACTCCTGGGACTCCTGAGCCTGAGCATCATCTTTGACTACACTTATATAATGCAAATTCTTGAAGAAAATTTGTGGGCAGATTTTGGTAGAATAAGTGGTAGAAAAGGCAGAAGGGCAGTTTTTCTGACCAAATAAACTTATTCAATTTGTCTGTGTTGTGGCAAAAGCCCTGCCTGCACCAGTGGTTGGGTTGCAAGCCTAGAAACAGGATTGCTGGTTCTGATCTCAAATCCTAACAGACTTCCAATAAGTCATTCAAAGCTCAGTGGGTTGCAGGGGGAGGTTAAAGGATTTAGAGGAGGATTCCTGATACAGGAAATCCAATTTGCAATTAAATTGTAAATGAAGTTAAACTCAAAGACATATAATATGTGGCCCAGGACAGATGAAACTTCAGGCAGTATCGTGGGTAAGAACATTGAATCAGTAACAAACCATTGGCAATCACCACTGAATTACTCCCATATATTGTTTTTACTAGCTGTGCAATATAATAAGTGCTGCACTTATAATCCAATACAACCAAGCAAGAATTTGCAGACGTCCCTTGTTCAGGATAATAGAATATATTATGTCTCATTTTAGCTATTCAGAGAGCTGAGAAACCCTTCCATTCTCTGGATTATGAGCTGTTCTTGCAGTGTTACATAGCCAAAAAAAATGCTTTGAATGTCTCTCTTCTTCCTATCCGCAGGGTCTCAGGTGGGTGGCTTTGGAATGAAGAACTTATAAATGAAAACTTAGATGATCAGGTGTACTTTAAGATTTTACAGCTAAAGGAAAGTCTTTAGGATTTAGGAAAGGTGTGAAAAGGTAAATGGCCATAATTTTGTAATTTATATTTATCCACCCCCTGCTCCAAGAATCATATTTTGAAGAGATAAGGAAGAGTCTAGCATCCCTGTGAGAACAGTGAGAAGCTTATGGTTTGTTCTCAGATTTCACACCACATGCTGTCTCTACCACAGTCCAACAAACGCTGTCTTCATGGGAAGGCACTGTGCAATGAAATAGTCTTTCAGGTACATTTCACAAAAACAGAGAAATTATGGGTTAGGGAATTTTGTTTGTGTTTTCAAGCAAATGGTGCACTTTATGATGTTCTACCTCACATCTCTGTCACCTCTCTACCTGCTAGACTTTCCAAACACTTAACCTTACTGCAATATTTAACATGGGTATTTTATTTTCAGAATGATTGTGAAACCCTTCACATGTCATGGAAAATTAAAGAACAAAGATCTACTAAAAACAAAGCAGTTCCATTCCCTTGTTTAGCCAAATATACCTCCAACCCTGTGATTTCACAAATATTATTAAAAATACATAGTCAATTTATTACTCAGGTTCAGGGCAAAGGGTTGTGTTGTGAGGTTGGGGTTTTTTGTTTGGGTTTTGGGGTCAGGGGGGGTTAGTCATAGCTTTGCAGCTGCTCTTCTTCAAAAATTTCAGCCTCAGAAATATGGGACTGAGTATTGGCAAAACCTCATTTAGCTATGTAATATCTGTGCATGCGTAAGACAGTTTTCTTGTCACAGCAGCTAATCCTAACATTGGTAACCCCTGCTGGCATTGCTGGGTAATGGGATTCCCATGCTTGAGGTGCTAATGCCTTTGGGACATCTCAGTTACTGGAGCCAAGAGAATAAACTCTTCTGTGTTACTACTTTTATAAACATAGTCCTCAATTCAGTCTTTTAGTAATTTGTCTACAACAAAGTTACCATCGTCTTTATGAAGAAGAATGACATTAAGTTGTGAGGCCACTCTGAACCAATGCAGAGCTGAAGAGCTGAAAAAATATTTCATCCCTTCAGGAAAGAAGTACAGTACCTTTATAATTACTAGGAGAAAGCTCAGTTAAGCACAAAAGTAGACTTCACATGCATAATAAAGAGTAACAGTGACAAAACCTTGGATCTAATCTGATTTCTTTCCCTTCACTGCAGAGACCCCTGGAAAAGCCAGACGGCCTGGATGTTTCGGATCAGAGCAAAGAACATCCCCAGCATCTGTGTGAGAAGTGCAAAGTTTTGGGCTACTACTGCCGTCGTGTGCAATAAACCTTCAAAGTGGCCTCTTCCCGTCCCCATCATCCTTAAAGATCCTCTGGCAGCACGCGATCAACAGCAACACAACAAATCAAGATAAAAGCTAAAATAATTGCCAATATTGCCTATCTAATAATATGCCTTACCATTAATAGAATGTAACATTTCTCCTGTGCATGTGCACGCATGCAACAGGTATTTACAGGACTATGATTTGTATACATACATATATATGTAAATTTTTATATATATGTACACACACATATATAAAGCGTTACTGATAGTGTTCACAACAGAACCACGGTTGCAGGTTCTGCTGATTGTTTACACAGACCCTATATCATGGCCAGGTGAAATGAAGTACTATTCAATAGGCAAGGTATAATATTCACAAGGAATATATGTTATATGTATGGCTTTTGCAGAGGTTAAATAACTGTGGGGCCACTAATTGCAAGCACTCTCCCACATGAACGTTATTCCTATTATATGACAAGACAAAGGAAGATGAAACAAGCCACAGCATAAAAGAAGGAAAATTATTGTTTTCCCAGTTTTAGAAAGTCTGAGAATTTTGTGCTGCTGCTTTCTTGGACTTTTTCTATTTGTTACCATCGCTTGGGCAGGGCTTAGGCAAAATCATTTTTGCAGGATGTGGCAAAAAAAAGTGAATAATTGTTTGAGGGTGTGGGTTGGGTAGAAAGGGAATGCCATAATGGGACCCAGAGCATCAGGAAGGATTCCAAGAGGTTTTCGGAGGAGACAAAATTGGCTTGCTTGTGCAACTAACAGATCCTTCTCTTGTCATATAATCCCGCTGAAATGGTCCCTGTATGTGTATGGGCTGTTCATTAGGCAACAAGCACACTAAATTTACTGTGAATAAGGGGGGATAAGAATACTTAAAACTGCCCCCAAAATCCTTAATTGAAAGATTAGCCAAACTTACTATTTATAATAGTTTTAAAGCCACTTTCTGGAAATATTTTTATGTCCTGTTTTCTACTGTAAAAATTTGTTATAATATAAAACTTGTTAGCCATAGGGGTGTTATGAGGCATGGAGAACACTCTATATAACCTTCCCTCTTTATGTCTTCCTGAAACACCTACATACCTGAGGAGAAATGTAGGAGTTGTTATATTTTGTTGTCCCATTTCAGGTAGAACTTTGTGCAGGGGCATCCTGCTGCAAAGAAGTATCTCATCAGGGATTGGGAAATACCATGAACTGAAAGTACCTCGAGACAGTATCCTGTTTGTATGTCTACATAAGAGTACATTGGCAAAAGGACACAACAAGCAATTCACTTGCATTATTCACTAAAAAAATTACAGGTATAATGTTTGTTTGGGGGTTTTTTTGGTTGGTTTGTTGGGGTTTTTTTTAATCAACAACTTCTATTTTTATGAAGTTTCCTTTAGAGAGATTGATTTGTGTGAATGATACTTAGTGGAAATATTTTAAATCCTAAATAACTTGATGTGCATTAAATTTGTTTTGAGGATTAATTCCATAAAGCTAAGACAGAGGGGTTTTTATACCAAGTTATAGCAGGATGTTACCAGTATGTACAGTCAAGCTCTTGTAAAGCAAATTGAAAACTTACAGTGAGCATTCGTATAGGAAATGTGAAGCTCTTTACAAATTTGCTCTAGGGTGAAACTTTTGCCATTTCCCTGCTTTGCTATAAAGCAGGGAAAAATTGTTTCTGCTTATTCTGGTGGTAGTGTCATGTACATATCTCGCTAACTTCATTATTTATGGGTAGCCCAAGTGATCCAGCCTACTGGTCGGAGCAATGGATAAACATTGGGACTCCTGGCTTCTGACCATGGCTCTTCCATTAGCTTCCTGATTTTGGGCAAGTCACAAGATCCTTCTGGACCTCAGTTTCCCCAGCTGCAAAATGGGGATAATAATATTTTAGTATACCTACCTCACAGGAGAGTTGTGAGGCTTACTTAATATCTATAAGTGTTTTGACATCACTGAATGAAAAGTGCTATGTAATGCTAAAATACTATTAACCAAATTAATCACTTCAAAACTAGTTGCCCAGTTGGCAATTCCATCAACTAAAATAGCTGAAAATAATATTATTGAAAGTTAACACTAATAACAGATCAGTTGCCTCAGTGAAGATACGCAGTTTTAGCATTTTCAAATGGAAACACATTCTTTTGCACAGACTCAAAAATTACTTTAGAAACAAATTCTCTAAACAAAGATACTAATCTGCCCATACAAATAAGAAAATACACAGGCAAGTCTAGGGGTAGATTTTCAAAGGTTGACCTCTAGTATTAATCTCGATAGTTTGTTTCAAGCATGAGTAATTTTGAAAGAGCTGCATACTAAACCAGATCTATTTTTTCCTCTTGAGCACTCAATAGTACATGAACAAAAAAAAAATATCACCTTGATGCTTCACATCCAGCTAAAGGACATGTAGAGAAACCCCCTTAGATGAAGATAAAGAAAAATGTTATTTTATTTTCTCCCTGAAACTAAGATGTTGCTATCAACCATTTTTTTCTGTGCTGAAATAACTTCCATCTTATGATAACCACTAAATCAGTAAAATAGCACATCCCTTGATATAGCTACATCAATATACAGCACACCACCAGGTTCTGAACAAAGACCAACTAAAAGATACCATTATATGCAATTGTTGCTATTTTCATGACAGTGCCCTGTTAAAAATTGTTTATCCAGATTCAGCATTTCATGGCAATGCCTTTAGCTTACGGATTTTTAGGTTGTACTTTAAAATAAGGTTACTAAAAATACATGTGATCGACTTTAAAACAATTAATGTCTGTGGTGTAGAATAATAATTCTTAAAACCATACTTACGAGAGTTCAATATTTATATCGTTGATATTTTCCTAGGCAGCAGACATATAAAGTATTTAAGTAATATTTAGCATATTTGAAATAACGAGGAGGAGAACAGATTTTCCCCTGTACTTACGCAGGGGAAAAGCAGATAAAGAACAAAACATGCAGGAAAGCAAGAAACGACACTGCGGTAGTTTTTACTGCCTAACTCGTAGACCGCAAATCCATCCCGGTGCAGGATGTGGATGCGATCAGGCCCTGGGCACCCCAGGGCTGGAAGCAGCCTGCTTGCCTTGCCATCCCTGCCGAAAGCAGGGTGGGGAGGGAGAGTGACCGGGGGTCCCTGGGGAGCGGCCACAACCCTCCCCCCCCTGCAGCCGTGGCGCTGAACTCCAGCTTCCACCCAGCCGTGTGAGAACATCCCCTTGTTTTCTGTCCTCACTGCACAGGGCTGAAACCTCGTCTCCCTAACGAGCTGGTGCCTGGTGCAGGCGGCAGTGCCAAGCTTGCGCAAGGGGAGCATTCCTCTGTCCGTCCCTGCATGAGGTTTGCTCATAGGATTGTAGCATTCGGCCCTGGGCATTTGGTCCACGCTCGTCTGTATATAGTTTGTGGGTTGCTGGAAAAACACATCTGCATAAGTAAGGTACAATAGCTTATGACCATTGGCTTTTAGTTAATGGCACAGAAGGGAAATTTCTGAATTTTGATTTCAAAAAAGGAAAAAAAAAACCCGTTGATTATAAAATGTAAATTTCTTCTCTCTCTCCCCACTCCGCCCCCCAAGGTAATTCACCTATAGACCTAAAGACCTATAGGTCTCAAGACCCTACGTCTCTTTAGGTATTCACCTAAAGAGGATGAGTTGATTTACCTCTTAGATTTTTCGGAATGCTTTCTGATGTTCTCTTTAACCAGCTCTGCATTTAGAACATCAGCTAGTAGTCCTTGAAGGCATTTTTAGACAGTCTTACCAGAAGCGAAGCAAGCATCACTAAAAAGAGTTTTAAATCAACACAGGCCTCCCTAAATTGAGTATTCTTTAGGGGTGTACCCAAGAGAAATTTGGCTCTGTGCATTTATTTGGCAAACTGGATTTTTCATCTCAGATGCTTGCTGTTGCCTGCCTACCAATCCATCCAGCACACGCTTTTTTTTTCCCTCCTCTTTTCCCCCTTTTTGGAGATTTTTTTAAACTTTCACTTATTTCTTAAAAAAAAAAAAAAAAACCAAAAAACCAAAAAACTAAACACAATTTGTTTTCTCAGTCGGTCAGATCATTTCACACGGAATTTGTCCTTGGCATTGGCACTGCTCTGGAGAAAAGTATCAGTGATTTGAAATGTGAGGTGTAGGTTTTTAGCTGCTTTAACTTGATACGGCTCAAATGAAGTTGTTACAAATACTTCATTTAATGGTGATGAAGAAAAATTCCTGTAGTTTAAAGGATGGCCCCATTTTAGCCAGTTTCTACTGCTGCTACCACAGACGTAAAATGATGCCACGCAAGCAAAGTTTGAGGCCTTTTTGTCTCAAAGTTGCTTTTTAATTTCAGATAAATACACAAGAGTATATATTATTTCTGAAAATAGGTGTATTTTGAAGTTCCCCATTATATGGGACTTAGTTTGTAAACTAAAAATGTGAAGTTATGTATGTCTGAGAGAAGCCTTATACCGAGAACTATTCTCTACATTTTACCTTTTTGTATAACGTGAAATTAAGATTATACATGGGTTGCATACCTGTGACACTCTAGCAGTTAGTCCAAAAATAAAACTACTTAAAACATTAAAAGTTAAGAGCTTTTGGAAATGTCAGACTTCATAGATTAGTTCTCTTTGTCCTGCAGTCACGTAGAATATTTTTTTTCCTAGTATGGATCCTAAAAGTTGTCCACTGAACAGTATAAAATAAATCATCAACGTGTGTTTTTCAAGTTAAGTGAATTGACATACATTTTCCACTTGCCTTTGCCAACATAGTTTAAAATGTGATGGAACTATCCCCATACAAAAATCATTCTTTAAGATATCACTCCACTCCCGACAGGGCTTCAACCCCTATCTCTTTCCTATCTGCAAAACCACTGCTGTCCATTCAGTTTGCTATATTGCTGAAGTGCTCAGAGGGCTGTTTGAGATCTTAGATATAGGGATGATGGTTTGTGTTTCTAGGATGAATTTCAAAGGGACAATCGTGTGCAGTTACTAGCTATAGATGATTGATATAAATGTTTACCCCTGTATGAAGTATTTTACAGTTTTACTTGCAGATGTGTATTTATCTTGAGTTATACTTGACATAGAGTTTCTTTCAATTTTTTTTAATACTATGTGTGTATTTTGGAAACCTTTTTAGATGTTAAAATTTTTGAATGGTTACAAATATTTCTTGTAATACTGAATTGTTATCTTATCTGGAAACTCTTTGCAGTAACTTTTTTGTATATATTTGAGGGCCTTTTTAAAAAAGTATTGTTTGTTTTCTGGGGAAAAGTTTTTACAATTTGGAAGCTTTCAGAAGGGCCTTCCTCTCAACTAGGATACTAACAGAGGTAAGAGTTTTCTTAAGTATTTTGCAGAACTAAGGATGTATCCTCAAGAAAATATTTATGGAAGTAATTTACTTTTTTTTTTTTTTTTTTTTTTACAATGCTTTTGTCTGTATAAAGTATGCAACAGAACTACATTAAGAAGGAAATATTGTCTACATAAAATATTATATGAAAGTTGGTACATAATTCTGACAAAAAACCTTGCAATTCTTTAAGCCATATTGTTTTTGTTATCCTTGGATGAAAATATCAGTATTAAGTAACCAATATATTATTCAAGTGCTTAGACTTATATGAAAATGCTTATACAGTTTATTTATGTGTATTTGGGGAAGGATTGCTAGAAAAAGCTATCACTAGACATATAGCACGTGAGGAGCAAATAACAGTTTACTGTCACTTTATGGCCTTGTGAGAGACACAGAAGATGCTGAAAGCACCGTCGAGACTCGGCTTTCAGAAACTCGGAAGCACAAGCGTTGGGTTTCAAATGGTGGTTCTTTCCTTTCCCATAACCAGAGGGGAAGAGAGTTGGTTGGGACGCTGTTTGACAACTTGACTTTCACAACTCTTTGCAGACTGTGAACTCAGCTATGCAGTATCGGCTACAGCAATAATATCAATCAAAGGATGTAAGAGAAAAGAATTGAAGTAGATTATTGTAGGGGTTTATGTTTATTTTAATTAGAACTCATAGCAATATAGAATATGCATGTGCACGTATTTGAAGCATTTTTACACTTTACATTTCATGTAGTTTGATTATATTATGAAGGATTGGGTTTTTAGTTTGATATTTTACCATGCTAAAATGGGAGGTCTGCCCAACCCTGTACTGGATTCTTGTTTCCTTTAAAAGGTTATTTAGTACAGCACTCACTGCGTTGTGTACTAGTGCTAAAACTAACACTGTATCCTATGAATTCCTTCAGCTTTAAAAAAATTAACCTAATTATTATTACATTTGTTTAGCTGTACCCACTGACCTTGTCAGATTCAGTTGGTGATTTGTATAATTTCTTTTTCTGTAACTGTTAATAAACTTGTACAGCTAAAACAAACAAACAAAACCTATGGACAAAGGCCTCAGAGGTACCAGTTCTGCTTCAGCAATCAAGATGACAGCTTGCTCATCTGGTGACTGTGTTGCTAAAGAGACTGTAAAACCTCTGTTGTGGATTGTCCATAAAATGGCATTCCGACATGTGCCTTATTTGCTGGATAGTATACAGCTTTCCTCTAGTATTCTAGCATTTTAATGCTGTATTAAAGTACTGCAAAAAAACAGCAAGAGAGTGATATGGTTTTCTTGAACGTTCCTTCCTTTGAAGTTTTACTACCAGCTGCATTGGGTTCCTGGTTATGGACTGGCCAGCCGCAGCCTGGTGTTTGCAGTGCAAACCTGCCCCAGCACAACCGTGACCCAGACCATGTGAAGCAGCGTTTCTCCACTGCAGCCGAGTCCCTAAGCTGCAACGAGCCTGGTCGCATCCTGGGTGAGACAGCTTCACCCAAAGTCTCCTCTCCTGGTGGAACAACTTGGGTTAACGGTGCCAGCTCTTAGTTTTTAACAGCCTGGTATTTTCTAACATTCTTCTGAAGGAAAAACCTCCTATAATCAGACAAAGTACACTTCTATCCTTAATAGGTGGATAGGAAAGCTTAGGTGCCAGAAAGTTGCTATAATGAAAAATAACATTCATCATTTTTAAATGTCATTAAGCTATATCACTTAAAATTTAGGGGATTGGATCTTACTCATTCTTTGTGAACGCTAGAAGTTGGCAAGAACTAGACCTACTAAATGTTCGTTGCTTATTAGCAATGCTCTTCTCACATCCCCAGTCAAAGTTCAATGGCAAGCTATTTTTCTATTGAGACTGCCAATACTCATGTGGTATGGAAGCTAATGTGATTGGAAGTTAAAATAAGGATGTCATGAAATTAAGTTTGGACTTTAGGTATCCATCTAACATGAGAGATCCCCTTCATTTCAAACAAACAGAAAATTTTTAATAGACACACCAGCACACAGTTCTTCTATGCCTGATCACCCCTACAAACATGGTGCATATTTGACACTTGGAGTTCTTTACCACAGTGACACCGTTTATATCACATAGCAAGCCTGATTTTTGGGAAGATTTGAATGCTCTTCTCATTCAGTCTGCATGAGAAAGAGCAAGAACACGTGCATGCACGTGTGCATGGGTATGCATTGAGGGGGAGAGGTTGGCCAAGGAATCGTGCAATTCTGAAGCCTTGAAAAAAGCGACTCTTTCATCAAATGATGAAAGACTTCCTCCCCGCTAAGCCCTATGGAAAGGAAAAGCACATATTCAGAGCTAGTTGGTAAATTATTGTTTGAAAAGCAATACATACTGCTCTTCAATATAAAGCTTGCCAATAGCACTGTTCCCATAGCAAACACGAGCCACGAAGCCAAGCTCAAAACTGAAATACATCTTTCCACCAGAAAAACTGGGGGCTCCCCAAACACCGACACCTCAGATTTAGCATTCCACTGAGACCAGAAAAAAACGCTGAGTAGACCAACTGCAAAGTTGTGGTTCCCTATTACCACATTATCTATGATTCCTCAAAGAAATAACTTTTTCACATCTAAAATTAAATTAACACAAACAATATGGCGTCAACAAAAATGATCAAACTACTTTTCCCTCATTTTTCATTACCAAGCACTTTGCCTTCCTGCTCTATGTGAATAAGGTCAAGAGACAATGCAACACCCTGCTCGTAACAGAAGGGCCAATAATTCCCACTTTAAGAAAAATAATACAGAATTCATAACAGGGATTTCATAAAACATTGATACTTTGAAATAAAAAGCTGTTTCATTATTCTTCACGGAAAAACAATTTAAACAGTACACCAAGGTTACTATTTTTAAAGTTAGTCACATCACATCAAAACTCCCATCTCGGTTCCTCCCAGTATATTAGCAGGCGTACAAATTAGACCTTAAATCCCAACTAGGAAGGACAAACAGTCTGCATGTTACACTTGTGTAGTCTTGCTCAGGGCCCCCATACATGGTCCATTCACTGCCATATAACACAAGTCAAATAAGTTAAAAAGGCTCCGCCTTTCTCCATATCCCTCTGAAGAAGGATGCACACAAGAGACATTGGCAAGGGAGGAACCTGAAACACCGAGGGCTGAATGCTGACAGTCAGGTCTTTCCACTAAGAACTAAGAGATCAAGAACTAAAGAAACCTCCTAACTGGAAGAACATATAAAATCCTTACTCCTGAGAAGCACGTAGTACATAGCTAGTTTGTGATCCTGAAAAAACAGAATACAACATTCAGCTTTGCTTTTCCCTAGTATTTACCTCCTGAACTTAGAGAAACAGATCATTTGCAACCTCCTGTCTTGGTAACACCAGCTATTGGGCCCACACCTACTCACCGAGCACTTTTGTTTTACTGAAAATAATGCAATTGCTCTTCCTCACCAAGCGTATCTCAAAAACACTTCAGACAATAACAAAACCCAGAAAACTGGTTTTGATAACAACCTACCAAAACTGCAAAACCTCATTCAAGCAACATAGATAAATACCCTTCACAATCCTTTTACAAACTTCAGGATACATTTTTAGTAACTGAACATGCTGAGAAACACCTACCTCAGCCAGCATTTATTGGGTCTTTTTCCAAAGGGCCAAAACTGAAGCTGAGGCAATCACATTCACAAGGAGTTAGAGCGTCTCTGATTTACAGCCCAGGTGAGCAGAGACAGCCAACACTGCCCTGCAAGAGAACAGAACACCATCAGCCATCCCTGTTTAAAAGCACTGCCCAGGCATACGGCTCTGTGGCCGATGAGGAGACCAGAGAGGCAGCAGCAAGCCTAGGCATTCTTTGGAGACTTTGCTTCTATGCCATGAACTTAGCTAAATAAAAATGCAGTAATCATTGACTTTTTTCCTTTTTTTTTATAAAAGCTAAAAATGGAGCTTGCATGCCCAGCTAACCCAACCAAAATCCATGCCTACAGGGAAAGCAAATCATAGCCAAAAACTTTATGGATGTTTTAAGTGGAGTAGGGTGCAAGCCAAAGATTTTCTTTTCTTTTGTACTCTAGCCTTCTTTTCACCAGCTGAGAACAGAAACTAGAATGCCAGAACACCRTAAGAAAACTTTGTCTTACACAATTTCTGAACACATCTAAGCAGTAGGTATGGGAAGCCTAACTCCAGCCAGTTTTTCATAAGGTTTCCTTACAGTTTTGCAACATAACAAGAAGGTACAACTCGATGGACTTCCAAGGAGTCAGACATACTTATGCTCCGTTTGATTTTAGCCAGCAAAACTTAGAGAAGAAGTAATAATGCAGGAAAACACTGCAGAAGTAATAGGAAGTAAGACCTCAAAACTCACTGTTTGCAAATAAAACAGTGATAAACAGACAAATACCACTGGCATAAGAAGAAAATACTTTTGTCGAGTACCTTCAGGTAGAAATTCAGAGAGCTGGTACCCACAGCCCCTGGGAAGGGTCTCGTTTCCCTCTGCCTCTCTTACATTGGCTGCCGGCCCTGATTGCTGGGGGCTGCGGCCGTGCTGGCCAGCTGCGGGGGCACCAGCCCTCCCCAGGTGCAGGCGCTTCCCGCCTGGCTGTGCCTGCTGCAGCGCCAAACCAAACAGCCCTCTCCAACAGCGCTCCAAGAAAAAAGTGCAAAGACATCAGTGCCACCAACAGGAATCCACGGGCAGCTGGGCGGCAAAGGACAGTTCAATTCATGTCTAGGAGAGACAAATAACTCTCATTTTAATGTTCCCAGTAATTGAAATCTCAACACGGTTAAGTCTTAGGCAGCTGTAGAAATTTCATCAAGGAAACATGCAAAAGTAAGCTTCACTGGACGGAAACTTGGATAGTGCACATTGTAATGAACCAATTCAAACTGCTTTCCAACTTACCCTGCTAGAGTTTCTGAACGTGTCAGACAATTTTCGAATACAGTGATTGCACATATCAAGTAACACCTTGCCCAGCTATTTGGTCTAAGGTGTAGTTACTTTCATTGGCCATTTGGCTACCCCATGTGTTGGCATTGCTTTAATTAAGCTGAGGTAAAAGTGACTCAGTTAAATAAAGACGAGTACCCCCTCGCACCAGCATCTTTCAGGATTTGAAGGAACTGAACCAACTTCATTAAGCTAGTCTTCCACAGGGAGGTGAGCAGCAATTCACTGATTCATAGTAAAAGCAAAACCAAACTGAGTAGTGGCTGACAGAGTCCTCGACACGCAGTGGTGGGCTGATAAGTTGGCAGCTGCAATTTGACATTGATAAGTACAAATAATGCACAATTGGAAAGAGACCCCAAATGGTGCATATTCAATAACAGATTTTAAATTAGCTAGAAACAGTCAGGAATTAGCTCATGGTGCTATTTTGGATAATTCAACTCAAAGATCATAATAGTTTTTTTTTTTAAAAAAAGAGGCAAATAGAGGATTTGGAARTAGGGACAGGAAACCAAAGAGAAAACATCATTATATGATCTTTATCACTCTAAAAGGACAAAACAGAAGTAAAAAAAATCAGGTATGATGAAAGGAAAGAAAGAGCTTCCCTGTGAAAAGAGACTTTGTGCACTGGGCCTCCATCTCCTGGAAAAGAAATCACTGAGGGAGGATGTGATAGTGGCCTATAACATAATAAAAGACATGAATAAGGGAGGAAATATTCATTGCTTCTACAATGCTTTCCTTCTAGAAGCAGGGAGTTTTGGATAAAATTATCTGAGGTAACAAAATTAAAACAAAAATTTCACACAGCAGACTGAAATTCATAGTCATGGGATATTCTAGCTGTCAAAAGAATAAATGAGATCAAAACCAATTACAAAACCGCATTAAAAAAAAAAATAAAAAATCCTGTAAGGGTTATTAACCACGAAGCTGAAACCCTGGCTCAGGAAGTCTCAAAGCACAGAAGTAGCCAGAAGCAAGAGACGACGCCAACAGAAGGCTGATTGCTTATGTTTAATATCTTTTCCCTCGGTAAGCTGTTGTAGGAAAGAAGATACGGGAGTAGGTGCTGGTCTGATCATTGGGCTGCTCTGAGAGGACTATTTTTGTGTGACAGTAGGAGCTGCAATATATGAATGTAAACATACTTTTAGCCCTGTATGTAAGGAAACACTTGCATGGCACCCGTCAGGCACCTGACAGCTGTCGGGGCAGGCTCAGAAGAGATGCCCAGGGAAATACCCGTTAGTTCCCCAGCATTCATGCTTTGAAGAAAACCTTGCGACTCACTCACACCCATGCTCGGTTGGGCTAATTGGCAGGAAACTGATTGAAACACCACCGTAATTTGTAGTCTACAACTGAATATTGCACTACTGTAGCTAGTTTGTTATCTTTTTTTCTGTTTTTAATTCATTGCAGATACTTTTGTTTGAAAAGCTGGTCCTAATTAGCTGTGTTTAAAGTTATTTTAAACGTATCCACGCACTGCATTCCTGCTCACTGGGCCGCGCCACCCGCTCTTGCTCTCCGAGTGGCAGGACAGGGTTTAGCCCTCAATTAGTCTCACCATATGGTTTTCTGGGGTCACAAAGGAATTTACTGAGTCAAGTAAAATTTCTAAGAGGTGTTTAAGCACCTCCTAGCATCCTAAAGGTCCAGTAAACGGAGCTCATAAGGATGAGGTCGTAGGCTCTGGCTGAGCCACGTGCCGTGCCACGACGGGAGGCAGCCAAGCCGTGTTAGGCTTCCATGATGGATTTCAGCCATGCTACGCTATGCCCTTCTGCCCAGCACCGAGCCATAGCCAAGGACATCCYGAATTAACGTGGAGGTTGGTTAGCCTGCGCCCATGTTTCCCCATCTACTGATCTTAAATGATGTCTTTAACTCCAGAGGCGCAGCTTCACACCCAGACAGCCCCTCACGCTGCTCAGAGTCCCGAGGCGCTCTTGTATGAGTAAAACCACACAGGAGCTCTGGGGAAAGCAGGAGACACGCAGAGCTGGATTGAGAAACACTTTACAATTTATCTTTTCTGCCATAAATATCTCTGCCCATCTCTCTACGAGGGGAGGAAATGTCAGTCTGAGGCAGACAGAAATATTCAGACCAAAGGAGGTACATCTGGAGGCTTTTGTGAAATTAATGTAGCCAAGAGAAGAAAGTGAACTTTTTCTTCCCCCATTTCCTTCCTACGTTGAGCGCTGTGCACCTCCTCACAAGAATTTAGCACAACAGGAGAAGAAATATAGGCTCAAATAAGGCTTTACAGTCCCAGGAAAGCTGAAGTTCAGTCTAAGGTATGTGTGATTTGCTCCCTCAAGGACTGTACATGTGAAATACAGCTTAGGTTTTTATTTTTTTTAAATGAAAATTTAATACACTTCATAAACCTGATCTTCTCTTCAACACCTTACCAGCAAACCTGGCAGATTTCAAAGAGCTTTCTAAATATGAAAAGTAGGGGAAATTTGTCACCTGAGTTCTTTTTGTAAAGGTAGACAATACAGCTGGTAGTGTTTAACTTTACAGTAATGGGCATATAAACCTCATTTTCACTACTGGCAGGTATTCATGTTTTCTTAAGAGTTAAAAACTGCTTTTCTTTTAACCCAGGTACTGCCTGATCTCTAGCATGTCACCAATCCCTTTCAGGGATACCTAAGAAAAAAAAAAGAAAAAGAAATCTGCTCTTAATTCACTCCAAAGCTGTGCCCAATTCCCCAGGTCAAAAAAAAAAAAAAAAAAAAAAAAAAAAAAAAAAAAAAAAAAAAAAAAAAAAAAAAAAAATCCCAATAACTAATCTTCTAAAAAACCCAGCTGGTTAAAATCTTTTCAGTGCCTGGAATGAGACACGTATGTTTAGATTACAAAGTTGATCAACTTCAGCAGAGGCTCTTTCACCTACAGATTTAGTTTGTAAGTGATTGTGTATGAAGTAACCGGAACTGTAAACTTCAAGTCCCTAGATGCCTCCTACCTCCTTGGTTTCTCTTGCCTCTCTCAACTCCCCCCTGTTGCCTGTATTTCACAGTTGTTGGTCTTTTGTGGCCTTTTTATTTCAAGCCTGAAGTTATATTATGTGCTTTGCACCACTCCTGGTTTTTCAAAAGCAGTATTTTGTGTTACAACAACATGCTGTCCCCTCCCCATGTGCTTAATAGCATTCTCACACACATCCCAACCAGCCCCTGCCCCACGCCGCCTGTGGCATAGGCAGACGCCCTGGTGCTCTCCACTGCCAGTTTAAGAAAATTATTTGTTCTACAGGTTGAGTAATTTATTTTACTTTTTTTTTAAATGAGAAGCATTCATTTAGGAAGCACTGAAACGGCCTTAAGTTTGTTAGAAGGACATGGAGAAATAGCTAGGCCAACTACTCAGGCTTCAACCAGCGCCGAACCCTGGCCACCTCTAGATCAGAAGGAAGCAGGTGCGTCACCACAGCTATTTCACTGCCCTTGCGGGAAGCAAAGCGAGGTCTCTGTAATCAAGTCATGATTGTGGTTTCTGGTCTTTCTCACACAGTCCCGGTCACTGGCTCAACAGAGAACCAAACATGCCACGTATGAGGCAGATGATAGCACTACTTTGCAAGGGGCGGGAGCCGAGTTCTTGGTTGCCCTGTTAGTCCCCACGCGTGGCCACCTGCAGCTGGGTTACAGCCAAATAATCCCAACCTTTTCTTCTTCCCAGAGCTCCTTCTGTCACTCCTCAGATAGCTCAATAGCTCTAGAAGGCCTTCCCATCAGGGATGAATCTGATTTTTCTACCCCATGAATGGCCTGTCTGAAGCCCTCTTCATTTGTTTGCCCAGGTGGAGCCACTGAATAGCTCTTCAGGGCAGAAAGCACATTGCTTAGGGGAGCACTTTGCTCCCCTAAACATTAGGGAAGACAAGTGACACGGTGCAATGGTTTTGCAGTGCAGCAAAAAAAATATCCCAAACACAGTAAGCCGGGTGTGAAAATGACCTTCTTGRTTTCTCCTTTTAGCACAGTTGGTTGCCTAGTGAGAAGGAGCCCGAGACGGAGTTAGCAGACAGGTCTGCAAGATCAGTGCTGGCAAATGTGGAAAGTTTTGCAGCCTCTGGCTCCAGCCCCAGCTCGTCCCCACTTTCCATGAATGCCTAATTGAGACTGCCTGGCTTTTTCCACAGAGGTGGGAGCCAGTTTCCAGGCAGGGCATATGGGTGTATTCTGTAAGTCTTCGCCTTGTAAAGTTTTAGCACCCAAAAAAGCCTCCCGTCTCCAGTATGATTCAGTTGGCTGGCAAGGGAGTGGCTGATGGGCAGGGGTGATGGTTGTTGCTGTTGGCAGGAGAAACCAGAGGGTAGGAGTGGGGACAGAGCGGCTCTCTTTTAAAGAAATGATGCCGACAGCAATCATTCTGTACAGGGCATCAAACCCTCTCAGGGTACTACGCTAAAGTCCCTGCAAGACAGAAAACTCGCGTACAGCCGCAGCACAGCTACGACAGGCAGCAGCGTGAGGGCGAAAGTGTAGCCATTGTGGCTGTTTATCCCTCGATGACACCTGTGGCATTTCCCCTGGTGCAATCCGTGAGCAAGGCACCGTCAGCTGTCCCGTCCCCCAGCTTAGCGTGTGCCAGAGAGCTCCTGCAGCAGCTGTGGGACTTACCCGGCACTCGCGCCTTCACCTGCAGCGCTTCAGCCTCGGGACCACAGCAGCGCTTGCGGCAGCCTCCAGCCACCTCTGCTCCCACTGCTGCGGCCGCAGCGCTACGCTGCGGGTTCAGAGGGRCAGGTCCCAAAAGAAGAGGCATGCCTACGTACCGCCGTGCGTGGCAGTGGCTCCCATGCCAGAACTAGCCTGAGCTGCTCTTTCCATACGCAGAGCAGCAAAAAGAGCCACGCAAAGCCATGGCTCAACATCCAGAGAAGGATGGGCCTGCCCACACCACGAGCTTTGCCCCCCCACTGACTTCCCATAGGTGCCTGAGTCAATATTAACTTACGCCCAGCCTAGATAGGGAGCAATCAGACAACACCCAGCTAGGAAGCTGTCTAGGCTCCCCAACATGCCGTGTTCACACTATTTCTTTCTCAGTGGGCCAGACCCTGCACCTGCCAAACATAACGTGGAGGATGGAGCAGCCTGGCCTATCATGGATGTTGGCGTTTTGTATTAATCACATGGAAATAATTTTGGACAATTAAGCATACAGATGAAAGGCCAACTGGCTGCACATGTTGTGCAGGGCATGACCTAAAAGCAATCCCAGTGATTGAGATGATGTAGTGTGAAAGCTGGATTAAACAGGTCAAGTAAATTTGGAGCAGCTAAAATAAACTGAACTCTCTTCCAAAACATATGTTGCGCTTGCCACATAATATTGCTGTACTGTGGTAGCATGTCCCAAACATGCCAAAACTGTGATACGCTTGTTCCAGGGTCACAGTGCCAGAGGGAGAGAGCGAGGATGGTTACTTTGGAAAAAAGCCGGTCACAGAAAGTAGATCTGAGAAAGCCACAAGCACTCCTGAATGAAGCCTGATAAGGCTTTGCACGTCTTCCCTGCAGCCAACCTGCCCAAATACCCCAAGCCCTAGGAAGGGATCCAGGCTCATACTGAGCAATCAAATGTGAATGAATGTTCTGGGCTTTTGCTCCCCTCTATAAACATTTTCCAGCTAGTGGTAATCTGTTTTGAAAGCCCCCAGCAGCTTGGCTGGGAGCTGGAGACATTTTACAACATCTGGGAATGATTCCCAATCACTTCCCTGCATACACCTGTATTGAACTCCATTTGCAGCCAGTTTGCTATGGAAAGCCAGCCTGCGCTGCCCATCCAGGGCCGGGGCCGGGAGGGCACCACCACTGGCCAGGCTGGCCAATTCCAGCCCAAGCGTGGTTTGCGTGGGTCTGCGGCGTGGAAAGCAGAGGTGGTTAATGGCGTGAAATGCTCACCATTCCTCTGTGCTGACCTCATTTTGAGCCATCACCAGTAACACACACAGTGCAAAACGCTTTATTGGAGTGCTACAGCCATGTAGGAAAGTAAAACAGCCCTCAACCACTCATGGGCAGATTACCCAGGCTAGGCATTAATCATACTGGGAACACAGGGAGTCCAAAGTGAGTTGCAAAAGGGCTTGGATGAACTGCAGCCCTTTCCCATCACGCAGTCCTCTGTGGCTACCCCTGCCCAGGTCAGTGCTGCTCAGTCTTCCACAGTGCTCTTATTTTATTTTCTTACCATTTAATTGCCATATGCTTCATATTATCTTTGTTTTTACTTTGTCTTGGTCATCCCAATCCTTCTGCTACACCAGATAATCAAGAGTTGTCAGCAGTAAGCCATTAGATAGTAAAACACAGCACTTGAAAGATAGGAAATGTTAAGGGTCGACACTTCAAATTCTTCCTTGTATGGAGCCCTGCAACATGTAAAGGGTTTTATCCATCTTGAACGCATCACTGGAAAAGCATTTTTAGCTTGTATGTATGTGTGGTTTCAGCGCTGTTCTTTTGAATGGCTGTATTTCAGTATCGTTATTAATTGCCAAAGCCCTGCCTCATTTGCAGGGGCCATGATGGAGAGTGCACGTGGCATGAAGTTCCCAGAGTGAGAGAAGGGGGTAAGGGCATGCTGCCCCAGAGACAGCTGGACAACACACTCTTTTTTAATTTCTCCATGAGAATTTGCAAATGTACCAAGGTTCATGAGTTTGCAATTAATGTTCTATATATGGAGCATATAAATCCATGGAAAGCTTTGTGAAGGAAGAGCAAGCTACTCGGAGAAGGCAAAAAAGCTGACTAGAAACTTGGTGATTCCCAGCTAACCACATGTGAGCTAAGGGAGGCATTTGCATTTGCCACACTGACCGGTTGTGTGGAAAACTCCTGGGTACCCAAGCTACCTGCTCGGAGGCAGAGGGGAGGGAAAACAGAAGGTCAAAAGATGGAGAATTTCTGAATGCCAAATTAGTGTGATTGTTGCTGGAGTTCAGAAATAGCCTCTGGAAATAGGAAGGAGAGGGTGTGAGCCTTTGACTACAGATCCCTGGGGCTCCAAGCTGGGGAACACGTACTCAGGTAAGAGGGGAAAAGAAATCTACTGTTGATATTCAAAGTTTTGGGTTTTGTGCTTTATTTTCTATACCTGTCTTTTTCTGTAGCTATTTTCTAGAAAATCTTGACCTGAAGGCTTACTAAATAACCATTTGCTTTGGTCTAGTGCCAGGCCCATTTACCTGGCAGCATAGTATAGAGAAAAGCAAGCCCTGCAGGCAGCCTGGTGACTGTGGGACTATTTGGGCAGCGCCTGGGAATGTGCCCTGACTGTCTGCAGAAGATCAGAGCAGGGTTTTGTTAGCCTTTGGAGGAGTGCTCCTTGGCTGACACAGGCATCCTGGCCATAAGAAGTGGTGACAGTAAAGCACAACAGATAAAACCCAAAGCCTTGCAGGGTATGTCATCCATTTATTAATGATTTATAAGGCAAGTGTGTGGGGCTGACTGCAGCATAACAACTCTCTGCCCTTCTAAAGCTACACATGTATTTAAAACTGTTCTTTAAAATAAATGGCTTTAGTGCAGCTAAAACTTCAGCGCATAAAGCCTTGTTGGCCATCAGCTGTTTTCTCCAGGTGAAGGGCAGGTACAGCCCCTATTTCTGAGCCCTGCGGACCAGTCCTACATTGGAAAGGAGGTTGCACAGGTTTCACCAACATCAGGGTGAACCCAGCCAGGCTGATTGCTCCTTGGGTACACTGTCGTGCACCCAGGATGAGATAGAAAGGACACAGTGAAATGCTGAAGGCTTCTGAGAAACTCTGCCTGCCGCCTCCGAGGCCAGCCCAGGGATTTGCCTTCTGGCTTAGGTGTAACTCACTGGCACGTACCCAGAGCAATTCCCACAAGTCCCAAACCTCCCGGACCCCAGGGCTGTGCCAGCAGCTTGTGCTGGTGCCAGGGGGCTGCGGCGCTCCCCGGCCAGCTGCATTTCCAGCCTTGTTCCAGCTGCCGGTGCCGCGGGACRCCCCAGACCACCGACCGCAGCGTTCATTCACTGCAGCGTGCATCGCGCTGCAGCGCTGACAGCGAGCCCTGCTACGTGTGTATGTGTTCACCGAGGCCCGATTTATTTATGTCCAGAAGTATCTTTTATAAAATCAAACATCTGAACAATGTCAGTGCTGCGTGGTTATTTTCTCAAGGCTGTGGCAGCGTGTTTCTGTGCTGTCATGTTTCTCTAGAAGACTTTTGCCAGACGGCTGGCTATACATGGCTGTGGTGTTACTGAGCGCGCTAAATGGAGACCTGATGCAGATGTCCTCTTAAAAACGTTTGTATGTTTAGTTTGCCAGAAATACAATTATTTTCAACTCTGAACCAGGGTTTTAAAGACAAAGCTGAACTTTTCTAAACACGTTAGAGCTTTTCTCTTTCTGAAAAACAAATGGGGGCAATTGAGTACTGCAATTACACTGACAGGCTGCCGGGCTTACACCAGGATAACATCTGTCATTTTGGTATGGCCAACACGACCTGAGAAGTAACGCTGCAGCAYGAGGTCAGGCCAAGGCTGAGCTTGCCGTTTCTCCATCCCATCAGCTGTCCGCTGGCCAAGGAAGGAGGTCCAGTGGGGAAGTCAGGGGATATGTTCAAGCTCTCCTGTGCTATAGAGAGGACGAGAGGGAAAGCTGTACGCTGGAGACAAGCAGAGCAGCAGGCCGTCTTGCCATCTGGTCACCTTCCCGGCAGTCGGGATGGCAGTGAGGGTGGCTAGAAGCACAGCATCCCTGGCAGTGGGTGAGGGCTCCCCCAGCACCCCTGGGGGCTGCTGGGGTCCCTGCAGCCCAGGTCCCCACACAGCGAGGGGTCAGGTCCCCAGGGTGGTCCCTCCTCACTGGCACTGAGGTGAGGCTGGCAAGGGGGGACCCTGCTCCGGGCAGTTGGCCGAGGCAAAATCCCCCACGGCCCTGCTTCTGCTTCCCACTCCCTTTGGTAGATGATTCCCACCCCTGACAGGCCTTATGGTATAAATAAGGGACCACTGCTTTGTGGTTGAGCATCTACAGCACTGACAAAGACCAGATTGCCACCACAGTTATTTCCTCTTGTAAGTAAAAGGGGAAATTGTGGTATCTCACACACCTCTGGGCAGAAATAGCTGACAAATACCAACTTCTTCACGGCGAAGACTGCCGCTAATGGCATCTGGGCCCCACTTTGAGATGTTAAACTGCTAATTTCAAATGCTGCCCTGTGATGTGAAACATATTTATAGTTGGAGCAGTCGGGGTTGTTTTGGGAAGACTTGCCTTCATAAATAACCCCCAGCCTAGACGCTGACATCGGTTTTGCAGCTGCCACCCAGCTCCCAGAGCTTGAGGACAAGATCAAACCACGGCCCTACTTACTGGCCGGCTACTTGTGCAACACAAACACGCACAAATTAACATCTCCGGACATTTCCAGGAGCAATGGAAACTAATAATTCTTTTGGACAGGATGGATTTCCTGCTGAATTTAATAACAACAGTTGGAGACAACCGTCTGGATACTTGCTGCTTTGAGATAACCAGCCAGTAAAATAACTGTGGTGATTTTCCTTGCAGAAAATTCGTATGTGACAGCCAGACATGTACTCTCTTATTTCTAGTCATCATTGTGTATATTTATAGAACCCCCATCAGAAAAATGCTTAAGATGAAGGGATAAAACTCAAGACAGCCCACTATCAGCAAGCTTGCTTTTTATGAGGTTTTTCAAAGCTACACCAAATTTCAGGGCTCTGGGTTGAGGCTTTCACAAGATCTGCATTTGGCACCCAGTTCCCTTTGAATTCAGACGAAGCTGGGAGTCTAACTCCCTTCAGGACCTTCAAAAACCCCAGTTTTTTGTCTGCAGTGGCATAATAAAAGAAGAGAGAGAGAGAGGGGCGGGGGGGGGGGGGGGGGGGGGGGGGGGGGAGAGAGGGAGAGTAACTCCTCCAAGAACAGACTGAGAACAAGAGTAGCAAGAAATGATAAGGAGTGCTGGGAAGCCAAGATTCACATCAGGAAAAAGGGGTTTAAATGCAGTCGGAGGCCAAAAGGGAGCATTAAAGCATGTATTCTGACAGCCCGTATGCTACAAGTCATAAGATCTCAGCCAGTTACTCTCATATTTAGCCCAATAACTCTTCTGGCACGTCTTTGAAGAGAGGCATTTCGTCTTGACTGGAAGACCCGCATCAATTGGTGGCTTGGTCCAAAGCTAATCATCCTTACTGGTCAGACGTTGATCCTCATTTCCTATGTTAATTTGCACATCTCAGATTCCAGGTGTTGTGTCTTTTTGTGCTTTCATATGGTAAATTAAGTACCTGGTATTTTTTCCCACATTATATAGTGTAATTAAGTCACTCTCAGTCCTTTCCTTCCCCCCCTCCCATTTTATTTTCCTTTAAGCTAAAAAGTCTCTTTTTATAAGAGATTTTCTTCTAGTCCAAATAATTTCTGTGGCTCTTTTCTGCAACTTGCCTAGTTTTTCAACATCTTTTGAAAATGGTCCCTGAAACACACAGAGC
Organism: Phoebastria nigripes; assembly: GCA_035582835.1. Taxonomy (NCBI): domain Eukaryota; kingdom Metazoa; phylum Chordata; class Aves; order Procellariiformes; family Diomedeidae; genus Phoebastria; species Phoebastria nigripes. The sequence continues at coordinate 108,259 of JAYKAV010001278.1, read as the reverse complement.
ACACCTTTGTTTGTCTCTCGTTTTTAAAGACAGAGCTTCCCCCTCTTTCTGCTTCCTACCCCCAGCAATCGCAGTGGCCCTTTTGCCACAGCACCGTAATGGAAGCTCGTGCTGAGTTTTGCATCCACTGCAGCCCTTAACTCCTTCAAACATGCAGGTTTTTGGATGAAATACTCACTCTACCTATACATGCTGCCTCCGTGTTCTCAGAAGTGTAGCTTTGTAGTTGGCTATATAAAAAACACATTTGTAGACATGAACCCATCAGGTCACTCTCATTACTGTGCCTGACTTTCCTGGTATCACCATTACCTGTTTATCATCATTCTGTCCATAAGTTTTACCAGCAGTGATTTTATATTGGTATTGATGAAAAGGATTGATCGGGAATCTGTTTAGAAGTCCCAATCCTTGTAAAATGCCACTGACTACATCCCACACACACATTCAGGAGGGTTATCAGGCATCAAATTCCAATTCACCTCTCAGGTGCTTTATTGACGTTACAATTATTTTTTTCTTAAATCAGAAAGCCATGATGTCCTAAGTCACGTGTGTTACAGAAGGTGAAGCACATTATGTCATACCCTTGGTCTTATCAGCCAAATCTATAATCTCTTCCAAGACCGCAGCCTGGATTCCCCAGGTTTTAGGTGCTGCAGTGGCAGTATGGACAGGGGAGCCCAGGGAAGCGTTCAGGAGCCACGCCAGGCTGCACAGCCTGAGCCATGGCATTTGCCACTTCTGACATGCCGGCCTCGCTCTCTGTCTTCTGTGCACACCAGGACTGCCTAGACATGACAGCTAGAGATAGCCCCAACGTGATGTGGAGGTTTCGTATCTCACAGGTACATCAAAGGCTCCTCTCACAAAGCACTGCCTTCCACTTCTCTGACGCTGCCCGGCCAGCCCAAGCAGGCTATTGCCAGAGGCACTGACATTTCAGGCAAGCAAATCACGCGCTAAGGTTCAGTTCTGCCAATTATACGATACCTCTGCCATTAACGAGCATTTCTAATTCATCTCACTTGTTATTTGCGTGGGTATATCAGCTACTGGGGAAAAAAAATCCTGTCTTTGGGATCCTGTCACAGGCTCCTGCCCCTCCTGCTGCCTGCTCCACCTGGGGAGGGACAGGCAGCTGCCTGCAGTAGCACACTCCCTGTATACATCCCGGTGCAACCGCAGTCTCTGTGCTCCTTTGGGATTGTAGGATAGGAAAGCCGAGCTGTTTCTGCTGTCCTGTATCTCCTTCTGGCAGCGGTACCAGAGCCGTATGTCCCGGCAGTCCCTGGGCAGGGATGCATCAGCCTGTGTGGACCTCAGCATCACCTAGTCCTTGTGGGGCCCAGGGTGGAGGTCATCTCCCTGGACACAGCTATATTTTGGGTGGGTGCGAGGGGCAGACAAGCCCATCTAGTCCTGGATACGTGACAAGTATGAGTTCATTAGGAGAGACTGCAGTTACAGCCCAGCCTTCCTCCTCCACCAAGACAAAGTCCAGCAGCACGATGTGCTGTAAGACAAATGAACTGGCTTCTCCTAGGAAAGCTTCTAAAAACTAATGGTGTTTGAGGGAAAGCATAGCTTGAAGGAATTAAACTTGATTCCAACCTGACTGCAATCCAAAGAGAAAATTAATTCCATTTTAAATACTAGATTTTTTGTTTTGTTTTGTTTTTTGKTTTTTTTTGGTTTTTTTTTTGTTACTGAAGCAGGCTCTAAGCTGGATCATCGCCTCTTTTACTGGGCCCTCACCCACTAGGATCAGAAAGATTGCTTTTACAGCTGTTTTTTTTCTGACAAGGGTTACTTCCCCCTTGAACTTTCCTATGCTGAACTGCTGGAGCAGATTATGGGGAAGAAAAAAAAAAGAAATCTCTAGCACAGGCTGGCAGGGAACCCCAATAACAGACCAGCACATTTTCCTCAAAACCAAGCACTTCTGCCAGGCCATTTAAAGACACCTTTGCCAAATTACAAACCCTTCAGGAAAGCTCTGAATGCTCTTTGATCCATCTTTGGTACAAAAGGATCTCACTAAATGAGGTCAAGAGAAAACACTGTTATTGCAAATCAAGGCTTATAGGTGTCATTTTAATCACTGCAAACCCTTCCCTTCGCTTTACAAAACCCATGCAGTAATTCAGCCGTATCTGTCAGTAGCTGCTTTTAGTTGAAGCCATTCATTTATCACTACAGATTCCTATCTCTCCCCAAACTACCGCAGCATCAGTAGCCTGCTGAGCGACGAAGCCAGCGGTGGCTTATCTGCAGGAAGGGTGGCCAGCCCCCACTCACCCTGGGGCTGCGTCCTCCAAGCCTGCGACTTAGCCCAGTGCCTTACCATGGGAAAAAAATGACAACATATAAACAGTGGGGAGACGAGTTACCTGTTTTTAAACAAACTCTCTCTGCGGCAGTTGTAAACATAAAAAACAGCCATTGTTACGTGTTGTCCCAGATGACCATCTCTAATCTACTGGTGAGGGTAAACTGCAGCGGGCTGGTGTGAGCGGTGCTCAGGTGGGGGTAAGGGCTGCCACAGACCCCCCTCCCAGGTCTTGGTGGAGGATGCACCAAGAGCAAGACCCTGGGGACAGCAACCTGATGGCCCAAAGCTCGTCCTGATCTAGCAGCTCGYGGGCAAAACCCAGCACCGCAGCAGCATGGCGTTACGGTTAGCAGGGAGCAGAGCGGCACAGGCAGCTCCTGGTTTGGCCACGTTGCAGCCCGGAGGTTTACTAACCCCTGGCAGCTACAGCAGGAACACAAGGCACAAAAAGCAGCTCYCCAAAATGCCAACTCAGCAGTTTTCTTATCGGAGGAGACTGAAAAACAGGGCTTTGAAATACACTGGGAGAGTTTCCCACTAAACATCAACTACCAGGCCTTTATTTATAACTTATAAAAGTAATCGCATTTCAAATCTGTCAAGGGAAAGAGGGGCTGCTTTGGGTTTTTTAAGCTATGAATTTTGTTACCAAAAAACTGCTGTATTAAGCATGAATGCTGATTATTAAAAAGCAAAGCCAATAAAAATGATCCAGAGGACAACATTCCTTAATGGAGACCATAAAATACAAGGACAAGGGAAGGACAATTTGGAACAAAGTGATAGGAAATTAATACCTTTTACTGCCAGTTAGTCTTACAAACAGAACAAATCACATCAATGGACTTAAAAAAAAAAAAAAAAAAAATACTTTCAAACTCATCATTGATCATATATGCTTGGCAAGAGTTTCAAGTGGGATCGAATTCTAATCCTCAGACACTGCTAACCACACTGGGCATTTTGCCTTTAACGTTAGTGGGCAAGGATTTAAGTTAACCCGTGAACCGAACAGCTTTGTATATCCAGGTGCGAGGATTTTTGTCCACGTAGGGAGCTAAGGGAGGAGAAATGAAAAGTTGTTTGCTGTTGTGTTGGGCTTGGTTTTGTTTTAAAACAAAATGTTTAAACATTAGAGACCAGTTTTTGAAAGCTGCAGGGTTTGGATGCAGCCATTCAGACATAGTCAGGCAGAGGTTTGGTCTAGGTCCATTTCCAGTTTTAATAAACCAGTGGCTGTAATAAAGGACAAGGAACTTGAAAATGTGCAGGGCTAAGATATAATATTTTATAGTTCATCCTGCAAGGCAGAAAGTTGATATCTCACTAATGCATATTAGAGGTTGTTGGAGGGTTTCCAAAACTGAAGGACCTAGCTTATTTTTTTGTTTTTATTCATTCTGCTCTGTAGTCTGTGGTTTTGTTTTTTCCAGCTTTCCATTGCTCTGTGCCAGCTAGCACAAAATAGGTGTAAAATACTGTCTGTCCTCATTTATGCTGATGGTCTGCTGGTAGCAAAGAAGCCATTGCAACACTGGTACCCTAACACTGATACCCTAGCTATATGACTATAGAAAAAACCTGAGAAATAACTGGCTACAAATTGTTTCCCCAGGAGGAAAAACTCTTGTCCTAATAAATTACACTGGATTGGAATAGGTTAAAAATTTCACTGATTATAGGAGATCTATATCAGCTTGAGGATCACACCATATGGGTTCAAGTCATTTTGCCTGGTGTTTTTTCCCACTTTGGGACCACCACCGTTTCCCAGCACATCCCACTTACGTGACTAAACAGCAGAGAATGAGCCAGAGGCACCTCGGATGGGGACAGAATCAGCCTCAGCACCCGATCAGCAGGGAACCAGCTCGCCAGGTGAATGATGTCAAATACAAACCAGGTCAGAACCGCCACTAGTTTATCATCTGGACACGTATTTCTGCCAGGTTTTGAGAGGGTGATTGAAGAATACATGTTGAAGCTATGACTTTAGAGACAGGAACACTGAAATAATAAAATAGGGGGAAATTCAGGGTAACAAATTACATCAGTGGAACAGGAACAATTTGGGGTCTTGTTAAGCCCAGGACCTTAGTCAGCAATGACACGCTGGGCCAATATTATTTTAACCCTTTGACTCCTTGATATGGAGTTCAGTCTGCTCTTTGAGGGGCCCTGCTCTCGAAGAACAACAGGGAACAAACCTACGTTATCTGCAGGCTGTTAGCAGCCATTGAAAATCCGTCAGCTTCATTCCTGAGGAACTGAGGCAGCTTCTGGGCAGACAAAGCTGGCACAGACCGTGCTCCAGATGCCCCAAAAGGGGGAAATAAAGAAACAGAGTTCTCTTAGATGGGATAATAACAACTGCAGCTGCAAAGTCCCACCGAGAGCAAGGCAGCGCCTTCAGGCTCTAAGTTTAAGTTATATTTAAAGGCTTAGGAGGCAGTGCTGCCACACGCTAACTATTTCTGCAGAAGCCTGTCAGCTGGACGGGAACCACCAGCCCAGCTCCCAGGGTGACCCCCAATCCTGTCAGGAAATCCTCGTCCCCGCGGCTTCGCCCCAGCTCCAGCCGGGCAGGAGGGATGGAAAGGCTCCCACCCACCAGGTCCGCAGAGCCCCTCGCTGCGGGTGAGCGGGATGGCTCCGGCTCAGGCGGTGTGAAGAAACCCCTGAGCCAGCGCTGGCAGGAGGAATGGGGATGGGAAACGTCGCAGCCCTGCAGCAGTTGCAGGTAGCTGTGTGTTCTGTTCTGTCTCCTCCCCAGCTGCAGGCTCAGACACACAGCTGATTTCCCAGCTAACATATCAGTGCTCTCATCTTTTCAATTTTGTGGCTCCTAAAATACATGGGTCTACCTCAGTTTTTTGTCTGAAATAGGGTATCAATTCCTCTCCTATAGAAATAAAACATTCTTTTCTTCTGTGTTCTAATGCGCTGTGTCCACACTGGGCAGTTTCGGTTTCAGAGTTTTTTCTGTTTCACTGACCCACCTGGCACTTTGCTGCATGTTACCTCGGCTTTGTCTCTCTTCAATCTCGCACCCTTGCTCTTTCACCTGTGTTTTGAGTTTAGAAAGCAAAGAAAACAGAAAGTGGAAGGAATACGTGTTCTGCCCCCACGATGCAGGATGCTGCTGTCGCTCCCCAGGTGTGACATTGGCAGCAAAGGCCATCCCTCCCTCCACTGCACCTCGGGCAGCGGCGGGTGGAGGTGCCCCCTGCCACCCTGCTCCTCAGACGCCCTCGGAAACAGCTATGGAAGGAGATGATCTAAACCTCATTAACTGGGGCAGTAATTAAATGGGAGTGAAAATACCATCAGCGGCTGGGAAATGCTGCTGTGCTGCCTGCAGGCGAAGGTAACTGGCCCCTGGCTCCCCCCGCACCCGCTGCCTCCTCCACCTTTCTCAGGAATCAGATCTTAATGGCAGAGAAGCGTTAGCTGCAAACTTCAAAAGTCACATTTTTGAGCTTGGCCAAGAAGCGGGGTTGTAAAATCAGGGGCCGGCCGCAGCTTTTGGGTTTGCATGCAGCAGGACCCCACAGGAAGGGCATGTCATCCAGCCATCAGGGTACAGTTTGGCCGCCCTCTCTTGTGAATTGTGTGCTGAACCAGATGCAGTTTTATAACTCTGCTTAAGGCGATCTGGGCCAGGATGGTTTCTGGAAAATTATTTCATATTATTGTGAAGAGAAAAAAGCATTTCCTTTCATTTTGGCATGAAGGGAACGGTGCTGAAAAGGTGGAGAAGAGCAAGATGTAATTATCTTCCCCACTGTTCCACACCAATTGCTAYGCATTTTGTAACTAACCATCATATAATCCTCCAGTTTACCCCAGAAATGAAGTCATCCTTACAACTAAAAGAAGTATCTAGTTTTCCTTCATTATGCACTCCTGCATCTGTGTGCATGAATACTATTTTCCAGAATCCAGGGGCATCAAACCACTTTTCCAGTGGTTTCAAAACAACTGGAAAAGAAACAGAATAAAAGCACCGGAAAAATGAACTGCTTTGCCTTGACCCAAYGTGACACAGTCAGTTCCAACAAGCAGTTTGTAACAACAGCTACCCCAGAGGTGCCCAATCCACCGGTGATCTCCCCTTTTGCTGTCTTGTGTTTCGAGCCCTCAAGCTCTGTGAGATCCCGTTCACCCTACAGTCAATGGAAAGCATTTAACAGAGAGTGGGGTTTTTTTCCAATATATTAAATCCTTGCACCTCTTTTAGCTTCAGCAATTTGGGATTGATGCTTTCAGCCAGACAGGCCAGATTTCCCACAGGGGGACGAGCCTGCACCCCAAAGCGATGCAGGAGCACTGCTCAGAGCCAGGGCAGTCATGTCCGCCTTCGCCCTCCAAAGGTGGGTCAGTGACAAGAGCCCAAGAGCYGCTCTCGGGACCAGGGGGTCCAGGGGGACCCCCCGCTCTGCACGGGCAGGTGGGAGCAGCGCAGGCTGAAGGCAGGCGCCCCGTCATCCCCCGCTGGAGGCACGAATTGGTGACAGTCAGCAAACACTGCACACGCCTGGAGTTCGGCTTCCCAGTCAACATCTGCCTTCACTGGGAGGTGTACTGGAAAGAAGATGGCATTAAGATGTGATTTCAGGCGGGTGACTCACAGACAGCCGAGGGAATGGCGTGCTCTCGCTGCAGGCTAGGACAGTTACTTTAGTACAGGGCAAGATCCAGCTGGATGTGTGAGGGAGTGCATCTTCAGGCACTCAAATGCCCATGTAAGGAAAGCACAAGCAGCAGCATGTGTGTTCGCAGTGCCCTGCGACAACCTGCCCTGCTGCACCCACTCCTGGCGGCAGCAGCACCACGGTGGCCACCATCACATCCCCCTACCCGTGCCACGCTGCCTGGCCCCGCCGCCAGCCCAGCAGCTGGGGAAGGAAAGCCAGCAACGGCCACAACCTCCGCCTGGTGTCACCCCATGGGGAGCAACACCTGCAGAGCCACCAGCCTGCAGCCCTGAATCCAGCCCTACCTTCAGAACCTCGCGGCTGTTGGTGCCACAGCTGCGAGCACGCTGCTGTATCGGGAGGGGGTGTGGAGGACAGATGGGCTTTCGGAGCRGCTCTTGCACGGGGAGCTCTGCTGCGTGGGGGTTGTACACACTCCCTCCTCACAGGGCACGGCAAAGCTCTGCCTGCACCCTGCTGACCCAGGGATGCCACAGTCACAGCCAAATCTTCTGGCAGTGGGCTAAATTGCAGCTTCCTTCAGGTTTCCTCTGTGGGGTGGAGGGAGTCGATATCTCAGGGGACTGAGCTGCCTGGCCTCCAATCAGGAGCCAAGGAAGAGTTATCTCTGCAGCTCCCTTGCTCTGAACTCTGTTACTTGACATCACGGACTGTGCACAGAGGAGCGCAGGTAATGGCAAGGGCAAGCAGGGAGGCATCCGAGCCAAAGGGCTATTTTTTCAGGCTGCTTTGGGCCGGGAGCTGCTTGACCTGGTGCACGTACACCGTGCCCTGCAAAGTCAGCCCCAGCTCTCGATCCGAGGTGCTGCCACAGATCCAACAGCAATCTTAAAGACCTCCCTTGTCAGCCATGGGTAATTAATGCTCACGGCGCCTGTCACGGCAGCAATCTGCATTGTTTCCCCATTGCGCAGGACCAGCCTATTGTTTGCATACGCCAGTGAGTCAAGGGGCCAAGGGTTAGTGGGTTAACAGCTACGTAACGTCACGCTGCGCTCAGGGCGGGGGACATGGGCTGTAGCTCTGCGTTTGGGTGTAACTGCATGCTGGCCCCAAGCTATCACCCTTTCACCCCTGCCCAGCCAGCCTGCCTTGGCTCCTCTGCACGCTCCTCCCACAAGCTGTACAAACCCGCACTGAAAAAGAATCAGACCAAAAAATGCAAAGCTTGAGCTTCTGCAGTTTAAGCAAGGAAACGTTCTTTAAAAAATGCAGCAAAAGCGTTTATAGGATCCTGGCGACATAAGCAAAGCACGTGACAGGCTGCGAGGCCGAGACTGCGTGCTGGCATCCCCCGGTTTTTAATGTACAGAATCACGCAGCTTTCTCCAAGGACACTTTGCACTTTGTTTGGCCTTGGCAACCATCAAGTTAATAGCAACAGTGCTTCCAAAAAAATAAAATCCTAACCAAACGCTGACTTTTGGCAGGGAAAAAAAACCCCTAAGACACTGCATCATTTGGAGCGTGCACTGTTTAGTACTAATGCAAAATTTATTGCTCCGGCAAAGCCTAAACACTAGCAGCTGCTGCCTCCTCCTCACACTCCTCTGCATCTCCGAGGACCACCTCRTGTCAGCTGTGCCAGTGGTGGGGTCGGAGCAGCGAGCCCTCCAAGAGCGGCTCRAGGCCGGCCCAGAGCTCCTCCTCGGGGCCGGGGTCCCGGCGGAGGCTGGTGTTGCAGCTGCCACACATCACTAACAGATTGCCTTTGGCTCGGCTGTGACAGCGGTTATTATTAGAGAGGCACCAGCGACACGAAAGCCTCTCCGGAGGAAACTGCAGCAAGCCGGGGATGAGGTAGGAGCGGAGGGGGAGAGAGTGAGCAGGAAAACCACAAGACACTTGTGCCTGCTAAAAATGATTTCCACCTAGTAATTTTAGCAGCTCTTGTGTTCCTCTGCCTACCTTCCTGGATGAATTTTAAGTAGGAGGTGAGTGAAAATGAGAACGGTGACAGAGTTTTTTCCCCCCAAAACCTCTGTATCTGCACATTTTTAACTTCTCCCTGACCCCATCTTAAAGACACAGTCAGTTATTTTCCCAGTTACGTGGTTTTTGTCCTGGCTGCTAAAAAGAACTGGGGATTCACACCAACGTTTCTCAAGGCTGGTTAAAAATAGTGACCCATCGGAGGAGGACGGAGCCACACCAGCACCCCTGGTCCAGCCCTGCACCCCAGCCCACGTGGCCAGACCTGCCTGCCTCAGGCCTCCAGGTCCCGGGATATGGATGTGAAAAGAAATGCAGCTTCCTAATAAACAATAAAACCCATGAAGCCATTGCTCCTTCCCGCCTGGCGAGGGATGGTTTCTTTCCAGCATGTGCTGGGGCGGACCTCAGCAATGCCCTGCCTCTGCATGGAGGTGGCCCAGAGGAGCAGCAGCGCAGGGCGGTGGCTATGCCTGTCCCTGCACCCTACATCCGCTCGCTTGCAGCTGCAGCGGCCACGTTTGGAGAGGATGGGGGGAGGACGACTGGAGAAACCCTCCCCAAGCCCTGCAGTTAAGCAGGTGCTCTGCTGAAACACACACACACGTCGAAGCACTCAGAGCAAGGGCTGCTCTTTGGTTGGAGGTACGCTGACATTTACACACAAGCTATAACCTGTGTTTTAATCCTCAAAAATACATAGGCATAGTGAGCATGGGCTAACGTCAAGCAAAGTGCATGGCGTGCTATCAAACCAGGTGAAGAATTGTCCCCTCAATGGGGACAAGGTAGACCGGAGCAGCAGCTTTAGAGCTTGAAGTCYGGTTACCTGCTCATTTATGCTTGCTCTTCTCTGGTGCTGTTGGGACCTGAAGATTTTGCTGAATTCCTGAGAGATGATGAGTTGTGCTACTGAGCAAGTTTTCCTCCATTCTTCTCAAAATTCATCAGTCCCAACGATGACCGAAATTTAGGTTTTTGTTCACTTAACCAGCTAATAAATAACGAGGAATTCTGAGTCAGCATTAACCTCTGATATGGCTGCACTGAACGCAAGTCAAAAACACCAGCAACATTTTATTTCCAGCTATGTGCCAGGACATCTCCTTCACCACTGACAGAACAGGCAGCACGTACCGACAATCTTCTGCTGTGAGGTCCCTCAAACCTTTCTCCATTTAGGCATGGCACCTGAAGTCAAACAAGCTTGTCCTCATTCAGATCCCCTGTAACAGAACCACCTCCCTCTCCTGCCTCACACAATTGCCTCCAAGTCCCTTCATCTTCCACCATTTATAGCTCGCAGTGAAGGTCCTCCTGTGTCCCAGCTCTTAAATCACACCCTTGCCAGTCCCTGACACCCTTGGCCTCCGTTCTGACAAAAGAAGAAACCACCTCTTTGCTCCTGTTTGCCTCCCAAAGCAGCGAGTCACCTGCTTCCCCAGGTTCAGCCTTTCTGTCCTATGGCTCCCCCAAGCCCACCGTGCCAGGGCACGATGGGTGACCTTGTGCAGGAGCAGAAGCTCCTTCTCTTGGAGGTTTTGGGCAGAAGAAAAAAAACACTGCTAATCTCCGTCTGCCCTCACCCAGCTGGGTACTGCTGGGAAAGCAGTTCTGCTCACATGAAGCAAACTGTACGCGGTCCCCTCCCACAAGGATGGAAATTATGTGCAGGGGAGCGAGGCAGGGGCTCAGCCAGCCCCTGGGCACAGCACGGCCCTGATGTGGGGCTCCCAGGCCTCAACCAGCACAAGGGGAAAGAGGTTACATGGGAGAGGTACTTGTGCTTTCACGGTGCTGCGGCTCTTTTCTCTCCCACCATCTGGCAGCTCACCCATGGCTAACATAGGATGCAGGCTCTGGGTGGCCGCAGCACGCCATGCAGCATGCCCTGGCAGACGTAGGGATCGTGTGGAGGCAGGAGAGCATGGAAAAGGCGTATCCAGAGCTGTACTGGAAAAAGCAGAGAGCTGATAACTGGAGAAGGAACATCAAGGCTCAGGACAATTGTTGCCAAGGTTCAGTTTTCAGTTCGACAGCACAACAAATTGATGTTTTGGGCTGTGAAGATTTTGGGCCAAAATTCACCTGTGATCAGCTGGTTCATACAATGTCTTTAAACAGAGTCAGACTCAATACAAAAATCTGCAGTTCAAGATTTAAAAGTTTTTCACTTGAAGGTCAATGTCTTTTTAGCCTGGTTACTTCTAAATTGGGTAGAAAGCATCTGTCCAACTACAAATTCTCAGCAGGACATCCAGATTGTCTTTGAAATGTCACGTAAAATGATTTGTACTCTAATAATTAACTTCTTTGAGGTTCTGGTTGTTGATATATTGCTACCAGCAGAGTATATGGCATTACAAAAAGAGAACAACATTTTGTACCTCCAATGTCTTGACTTCAAAGCATTTAAACTTTATAAACAAAGAGACATAGCCTTAGTCTAGCACCAAAGAAAGCAGTTTATGTAAGCAGAAAGTCTGGAACAAATAATTAAAACATGAGACTAAACAAAAACATTTGTGAGTTTGTTGAAACAACTTTGAAATATAAACTCATTTTTTCTGTGTATATTTATTTGCACTTTACCTAAGGGTGCCCTCCGAGCGTGTTATTTCTCACTGGTGTTGCATTTGGAAGTACGTCAGCGGTAGCCACCGTGGAGCTCGCTCTGCAGGCTCTTCTCCCAGCGTGCCCATGCCTCACCCCAGAGGCAGCCTGGATGTGCCAACCTCTCTTCCACTCCGCAAACTTTTATTCTCAACATCCAGGTGAAACCCTGCAGTAGCACACCCGCCATCCCTCAGCTCATCTCAAAACCACAGCTCTGTAGTCAATACCTTCCTTTCTCTTCTGCGACCTATTAGAGTTGCGCAGGATTTCTAATCAAGTAGTCCCCCCAAAAACTCTTTCAGATGACATACTCCATTTTAACATCTTCCTCAGTAAGCCACAGATCATGGCAACGTGCAGTTGCGGTTGGGAAAGACGTTACTTTACTAATTTATCTTCTCATCCCGCAGGAGCTGAAGCAGCCCCCCAAGGGATGGCAGGGTTTATACCCAGCAAGATATGCAACTGCAGCTTTTGGTGCTTCAGGAGTAATTAAATGCAGCTCATTTCAGTGTAGCTGAAAGAAAACTACAGGACAGTTTGTTACCAACGCTACTGTAATTCTACCTGCTTCTCACCTGAATTTAGCGGTGCTTTGCGATCTCTAGCTCCTTCGCTGTGGTTATTAAGGAAGAGGCACCACTGCAGCCGTCGGCGCGGGTGGCGCGGCGGCGGCCACGCAGGCGATGGGCGATCGCGTGGTGCCACCTCGTGGGGAGCGGACACCAGCGGGTCTCCGCCGCCTGCCCGAAGCCGGGCTTTAGGAGCGAAAGGCCTCCACAGGCGTTCGTCAGAGAGGATAGGGAGGCACAGGAAGACGGAGGGAGCGGATCATTAACATCTGTGCTCCGCCAAAGACAACTACAGGCAGCAATTTATGAATTGCTTGAACTGCTGCGAAAGTACTCAGTCCACGGCCCAGTTTGCGACCAGTGACAGTAGCCAACGATCAAACCAAACTGGACAATTACGATCTAACACACTGGGGGGAAAAATAATTTCCACACTGATCATGTGGCGGGGAGATCTATTTCTTACAACAGAAAAGCAAAGATTTGATCTAACCCTCCGCCACGCCGGAAGCAGGGCCTCCCCAGCACTTCAGGACACCTCAGCCAAGCGCCAGCCCCAGAGCGGCGGTGCCAGCAGCAGCACTGAAGTAACAAATCACCGGGCAGGGGATGGAAAAATCACACTGCACTGCAACTTGTATGGCAGCATTTTTTCACATTTTTAATATATACATGAGTAACATCAGTTACTCTGGGATCACTCAGCTGCTTTAAAATGAACTATGTTCTGAATTGCTTTAAGATCAGTACTTTTTACCAGAAGACAAGGAAAGCATATCCATTTAACATCTAAATGTATTTAAAAAATAATTTTGGGCAGTTTCCCATCTCACAGTTGAAGTGAATTAACTTTAGAAGTCAAAGTCCTTTTCTGTACGCGACAGAGCTGTGAGGCAGAGTTTATTGTTGTAACGTGTGTCATTTTGCTATGAAGGGGTACAAAATCCTGGAGTAAGGAAGTCACAAACAAGTGGTGGCACTGCCTAACTCTTCCTGTTCTAGTCCATGATTTTGAAGCTGACAAAACCGTCAAGCAAGGCTGCAAAAGGAGAACCCTCTTCTATTAGCTGTTTGTGATACATGAAGGCTAACAGGAGAGAGATGGGCACTTAGGATCCTGTAGAAAATTAGATCGCAGCAGAGAATTACTAGCAAAGGCTGATTTCTGTGTACTTACCCATGAACTGCAATCCTGACTTTGGGTCGCGTATGGAAGTGGACAAGCTACCCAAGACTGACAGCCACAGGACCACTAAGACTAGGGCCAGCCATCCAGTGTGCCGAGGTCCAGCAACCCTTGCTGTGGCATCCTGTGGTACCACAGCCACCTCTTAAAATTAGCTCGGATATACTTAGTACAAGGTGCAGTTGTGTATTTTCAGTACAGGAACACTCTCGCAATGCTGCAGGGTACAAGACTTACACTGGAATAGAGCTCTGTGCCTTTTCTTTTAATAAAGGGAAGGGGTGGGGGAAGGAAAAAAAAMCAGGAAGAAGGGAACCCCAGAAAAATCCATTTTGAGGAAGATACTCTGTAGAAGAAAACTTTAAGAGGTTGACCTGTGTAGTTTGTCAAAACATTAAGACCACATTACACTGCTCTAGGCACCCAGACAGCAAAGACTTTCTTCTGGCGGAGAAAAGTGTGCAGAGGACTGGTGTCTGGAAACCAAAGCCAGCCCCATCGAGACACTGCAACCAGTGTTACTAATCACAGTGATTTTGCAGGTGTTAATATTTATCTTCTAGTCAAGACAGTGAGCCTTGATGGAAAATTTTAGCTTTTTACATTTCAGAAGTTAGGGCATAAACATGTCTGTAAAAGCCACAGCCATATGTAATACATCATTATAACATGCATAATACTATTACTTATTTAAGGCTTAACACAGTTCTGAGAAAATGGACTAGTTTGTGGCAAAGCATCTTCCATTGGGCTTTCCAGTCTACCAATACCGCTGGTACACAGGAAGGTGCTAAATTCTTAAGCTCATCTCTGATCGTACAAGGAAGGAGCTTTTCCTCAATTGTCCAGCAAAAAGCTGGAACTACCAACTTTTCAAAAAGGAATTCAGAAATTAAAAAAAACACCCAGTAAATTTACACTTTCCCCATTATCTCTGCAAATTGATGGAATAAATCAGACAAGAGAACAGTCTCAAAACCTGAACCGCTATCCATATACCAGGTATTTTAGATTCACTAGCAAGAGACAAAGCACGGCACCATTACCCYGTCTCTTGCTTCCGGTATCTCTGAACGACAGCGTGGCTTCTGAATACCACTAGATCAGACCCATCGCAAAGTGGACGGAATAGAATAGCCCGAGTAAACACAACAGGTTTCAGCTCCTCACACTCCTGCTTTCAAGTAAGAACACAAAGTCATATTTAAGAAAGGAACAGAATTTTTTTGTGGTAGAACTGTATTTAATTATTTTTCATATACAAATTAAGAGAACACAAAAAAAAATAATCATTATTCTATCAAACTGAAATAAGCCAAACCAGCACAAATAAATTTCAAAAATACTACAAAGAAAGATAAAACAGCTATAGTGGAAAGAATAAAAAGCTTTTGAATTCCATTTTCTGCAAAACTACACTCTGAATACTACCTCGTACACACAAGAATGCAGCCCTCAGTGGAAAAAAAAATCCAGTGCAAAATAGTTTTAAACCCACATATTATCAGATTGCAATAGAAGTAAATTCACATTTGAAGAGAGCCATCACATTTTATTTTTCTCTCCAGTAACAAGATTATTGCACAAAAACAGTCAAGTGCTTTTTCCCCGCATGCATTAATACTTCACAGCTTTAGCGATTCTAAAAGTGATGTTGTGAGGTTCCAACACTTGTTACTGCTCAAGCACTCCACATAAAACATACTGGTTTATACAAACGAAACGTGTTTACCTGATCAGCTGAATTCTTTCCTTCTTGTGCATCAACCCCAACAATAATGATTTTGCTGCACCAATTAGGCCTTGTGATTTTGTGGTGACCAATTTTTACTTCTGATGATGACRCATGAGAAGAAATCATAATCCAAGTAATACCCAAGGTGGGCTGACTTCACAGGACCAACAGGACAAAAAACCAATGAAACCTATTTCTCACTTAAGCGAGCTCACTATACTCTTGATTATATTCTCAAAGTGCAAAAATAGGCTATCTATTGAGAACTGTGCTGTATTCCTCACAGAACCGGATCTCAGAGCAGAACTGCACTTCAAGTAAGTTCACAGTTGCACAATAAAAAAGTCCCATGATCTTTTGGCTAATTTGTGGTCTTATTGCCCAGGTAGAGCTCTAGTAGTAGGCTAAATCAACCTAAAGCAATTTCCTTAACCCAAAAGTCAAAACGCTCCATTGAAGCAAGGTAAGATAGAGTTCAGTTTTAAACAGTGGTCTGAGACTACAAAAAAAAAAAAAAAAAAAAAAAAAAAAAAAAAAAAAAAAAAAAAAAAAAAAAAAAAGAGAAGATTAAAACAGAATTAATTTTAAAAACCCCACAACCGCACATTAATTCTATTGGATAGACTTAAATTGAGACACAGAAAGAAAATGTCTGACAGTCGTGTTGCAGGCAGCCTTGAGAGCACTAGTTAGTATTATTTTTTCAAAACGATGAGACAAACAACAGAATAGGCGTTTATTAGCACCAAAGGAAACACGGTATTTCTCAATTTATATCTAACCCCCAACTATAGAACACTTAGTTGTCAACTCCACCACCGATTCTAACACCTGAAACATCCAAATACTAAGAACAGTACCAGCGCTGCAGTCAGATATGCTCTGGGTGACCATACTACTTCTTTCAAAATGCAGTGGGACTCTACCAAATCAGTGTGACAGTATGACTACCAAGGTAGCTCAGTTAAAACGTGTTTCAGTTATTGTTTTATGCTTTTAATCAATATTATTCAATATAAGTATAAAAGTTGGACCAAGTTAAATAGAAAGTATGGTTCCACAGGTGCTACTCATGGGATCAGAAATGTTTGGGGTTTTTTATGATTCATTTTTCACAGCATCAAAGTTGTCCTGAATGGTAGGGCAAAAGGCTAGGACAGCTGGCCACAGTCAGTAATGACAATCTTTTTGGAGGTCTTTCCACTCTTGGAACCAAAGCTCTCAATTTTTTTCACGACATCCATTCCTTCCTTTACATGCCCAAAAACAACATGTTTTCCATCTAGCCTGTAAAACAAATAAACAAAGGCAGTTTTACTTAAAACAACATAAAGACTGAACCAAAACAAGCTCAGTGAAGGGATGTTAGCAGATCTTCATAGCTTTCACCTGCTGATCAACTCTATGGCAAAGGCACAACTCCTCTACAAGTGACATGAAATACTTCTAGCTCTGGACCTTAGAAGCATTATGAGGAATAGCAGCCTTGTTACCTTCACAGCCCTTCCTCCCTCAAGTAGCACAAAACAATTAATTTTCATTGTGAGTCAAGTAATTTGGAAATTAAAAAGAAAAAAAAACCCTCAAAACAAAACAAACAAAAAACCATCAAGCCACAAACAAAAAAAAACCTCTAAGAAAACCCCAAACCCTCCGGATCCAGGCATCAATTCATCAGGTTAACATGCAGGGCTGAGAACCTACCAGTCAGTTTTTGCAGTGCAAATGAAGAACTGAGATCCATTTGTATTGGGACCTGCATTGGCCATTGAAAGAACACCTAGAACAACAGCAGCAGCAGCTTATTAGATTGGTGTAACAAGAATGCAGTGGAGAAGACAACTTTCCTCTGCACATTTAGACTAAAGATGGACAGACAGAAGATGTGATGGTCTCACATTGTCTCCAAATGATTCCTAATACCAACTTCTTGTCTTTGACTATTCCCTCGAGCCCAGCCTCCCTTCTTTCTACAGCAAGCATGTTAGTAACATAATTAGTTGTACACATCCTGAATGTGATTAACATCAGGTGACCTCTACTGTGGTTCAACAGCAGCAGTAGTTTCCTGTGATGAGGAAGTAACAATCCAAACGAGAGAGACTATAGAATTCAGATGTTCTTATGTATGGCTTTTCCTTTATTTTTTCTCGATTTGAGCTTAAAAGGACATGCCTGTGTTATCTAGTAAATAAGAAATCCCAGATTGCTTTGTTTCACTTCTACAGTAATCACCTAAGTAAAAATTCAAGTCTATGACTTACGAAAGAGGAAAGTAAAAGCAGTAATTTCATCTTTGTAGAATTTGTAAGTAAAATACAAAAAACCCATTCTTTATTTTGCACAGTCCCTTTTATAGTAAGGGCAAGAGTAGCAATGTCCCCCATTACAGGCTGACTTATATTTGTACAGCAGTCTACACAAATAAGCACATGCCAGGGACAATGCATTGTTAAACTTCCTTGATATTTTTGTAATTACCAAGTGCCCCATACATCTAAAAAACCTTATTTTTTTTAAATACATCTTCATAAACAATGCTTCATTATAGGTTATAGTCATCAGAAGGTAGAAAGAATATGTTTATTTACCAGGTCCTACATGCTTAAGTATGAAATTTTCATCTGGAAATCTACTGCCATAAATGGATTTTCCACCAGTTCCATTATGATTTGTAAAGTCACCACCCTGAAACAGAAATGGCTATTAACTTCACTAGCACACAAGTATTATTTTACATGAGAAGTGATGCTATTGAAAATATACTCACTTGCTCTAATTTAAAAGTAATAAAATCAGCAAATTTTCTTCAGGTTAAGAATGAGTATGGTCACATGAGGATTTAAATCCATGTAACTAGATGAAGATACAATCAAGCTGAAAGTAAATTTCTGCTCCAGATATTGCTGATGTTCTCCAGCTGACATCTATAACTCCAACAACCACCTTTCTGTGTTACCAGCCTTGCTCCCAAATGTGATGCAACAAATAGCAGTAATTTTAAGAAACACCTCAAAGGCCTCCAAACAAAATCACCCAAATTCATTACCATAGGCAAGACCTGAGAACTTCTTTTTTTTCCCCTTTCTTTCTCCCAACAGGTATAAATACTGGTCAGATCTCCATTATTACTATTTGCTGTTTCTAGGTTTTGTTGTTTAAGTGTTACACCTGAGCTATTTTAAACTTCCCTCAGCTACATGCTGTTTGCTGCGACAGATATGACCAACTGTCTTAGGTTAGACACACAAAACCCAACAAACCAGCCACAGGAAAAAAAAACAAAAAACAAAAAACAAAACAAAACACAGCCACAGCAATTCCCAAAGGAGGCTACTAAACACTGCTTCCAGCAATCTGCCTTCTCCTCTCCCAGAAGCGACACCACCCATGCCAGCAAAGAACTCGTACCTAACAAGTATTTCATGTGATGTTAATCTTTCCATTCTCACCTTGAGCAATCTATTACAGGTGGTGTTACAGCTACTCCTACGCAGTCCCAGAAGTATGCTCTGCATGCTGCATGCCATGTGGAAGCATCTGAATTGCCAAGTCCTGGGTATGATGACCTCCAATTAGGCTATACCAATTGCCTGAATCATAGTAACACTCCATCTCAACTAGTGGAAAGGCCTCTACTGTTTCCTCTCACTTTAAAATATTTGAAACCTATGACAGTATTTCCACTTCGGTAATGACTACCAAGGAATTCCTAAACATCAGTTCATCATCTCACCGTACCATGGAGCCAACCACCTAGTATCCTCATTTCGGGTCCATTTGTGGGGACCAAACAGGGAGGCAAGGAGAACAGACTTACACAGAACTTCACAAATCAGTGGTAGAACTGAGAGCAGGATTTCTATTTTTCTTATATTTATGTATTTCTGACCCCAGCAAGACTTCTAAACTTTGTCCCTTTGTCAATATCACAAAACTTTAGTTTGCATTTCAAAGGCAAGAAAATAGGTCCTTTACAGCATACTTGTCCCCTTTCTCTTCTTAGAAATAGGTCATAAGATTAGGGCCTCTTGTTCTGACAGCTGTATTTTTAGCTTAAAAACAAAAGTGAGGAGGGGGGACCATCACAGTCATCAGTTAATAAATAAAGCATGCTTACTATAACCTTCATCTCAAATTTTTACAGAGCCATTCTACGATGCAATGCTGTTGAAATGTAGCTTCTTTTAAGAGAAGAGAGGACCACCAGGAATCATACAATCCAGTGCACTACAGCAGCTGAAATCCTGCTCATCTGCCAAGCACAGTAGAAAAAAGGCTTTCAAAAAGGCTTTTTCCGTTTGTTTTTTTTTGTTGTTGTTGCTGTTTAAGAAAAAAATGCTAATGTGCATGGACTTTAATTCAGAATTTTGAAAAATTCATTCTTTACATCAAAACAAAATCCATTTCAGGTGTGTCATCCCAAAAATCTACCTAACCAACCCTTTTTTGTTCCCTTCTCCCCTCCATATTAGGGAGATGTTCAGAAAAAAATTTTTTTTTTTTTTAAAAAACCCATTCTCTATTGTGAACAGATTATTCTACTAGGGATAAAGAACGGACACACTGTTTTCTCAGCTCACTTAGAACACAAGGTTGATTGTCATTCTACCCACAAATGCTTCTCCCAAGCAAGTGCCTTTTTGCCAAATATGCCCCATTCTGAAGTACACTGCTATACAAAAGTAGAAAGCCTTAAGCCAGTTTTTTTAAGACAGTCTACACATAATTTACATTTATTTGTACAAAAGATGTGCTAAGCAACAGCCATAGCAAAAAGATCAGAAATGCAAGTCACACTATCACTTCTTTACTCTGTAGCTAGCAAAGGTTAGAGCAGAGCCACTTAAAATGTTACTACTAGCCTAACTGGTTCTAAAGATATATAAATAACATACAGATAAATTTAATAGCAAAAGTAAAAAAACAAAACAAAACAAAACATTACCTGGCACATAAATGAAGGAATCACTCTGTGAAAAGTGGATCCTTTATACCCAAATCCTTTTTCACCAGTACAAAGAGCTCTAAAGTTTTCTGTGAAAACAAAGCATAAAGTATTATGCTGCCATACATGATACATAATACCAAACACAACTAGATTAACTATGTCCCAAATTTATACACTTCAAAAATTTTATAGTATCTTTAAGGTATTATTGATTTATTAGTTGTTTCCATGCTTTAAAAAACCTCTGTTATAAAGCTAAGGAAACAAAGCTTGTTTAGCCTCAGAACAGGGTACAAACACAACCCTCTTCCATCTCATCTCCCTTTTATTTTGCTGTTATATCTTAACTCCAACCCCCCCGCCTCCCCAAACCCACCACTCTGGAGTCAAAGATTGCATTTTCTGACTTCTATGTCTTTGTTCTCTATAGTAATTGTGAAGATGATTTTTTTTTTTTTAAGGATATTCATCTACTGGGAACTGAAAAAAAAGTACAAGTTTTTCAGAACCACTAAATAAACAGATGAGGAAGGAAGCAGGTGATGAAACACAAAAACTTTGTAACATAAGTGCACTGATCAGCTAGTGACAAGGAAAACAAAACCCTATATGCTCTTTGGAAGCCTTAAGAGACACCATCCCTTTGGTTTACCCTTTCCCATTTACTTTGGGGTTTGATTTTAATGCAAACTAATGTGTTTTTAAACATATTTATTCACCACTGATAACCGAACATATGGACTGTACTGTCTTGGCACAAATTACAGAATGAAACTATTTGGAACAAGAACAAATTATAACTCCTCACTAGCGCTGTTCTGACAAAGTTCGTATCATATTTCTCTATTTAACAAATGGAGGTGGAATATGGAAATAGTTTCCAATACTAATACAAATGGAGGTGGAATATGGAAATAGTTTCCAAAAGGTAACAGAATATTCTCGTTCCTGAAAATCACAATCTAAACCTTAAATATTTAAGTATGAAATTCTGGAGATGCTGCCTTACCTGCTGTCTTTGGAACCACATCAGCCTTCAGCTGTTAAAGGAAAAAAAACCAAACAAATTAGTAAGTCAGCTTTTTCATACATACACAGAAAAGCTACATGGGAGGCTGGTACAACTCAACCATCTTCCCAAGAGGATAAGCTGTCTGAAATCACAAGCCACCCAAAATTCCAAGAACACCTTAAGACTTTCCAAGCATTTGGCCTGTAATTAAAAATATCCCCTCAATGCAACTTTTGGCCAGTTAATGAAGAACAACTTGAGCAGTGTCTAATCATTTCATTGATCAACACAATAATTTAGCAATAACTAAGAAGAATCTTTATGATGGACCCCAAGGATCAAAGCCAGTTTGGATACAACTGGAGAGATCAAAGTCTCCCCAGCACAGAGCCATCCGTTGAAATCTGCAGAAAAGGCAAAGAAAAAAGAAGAACAGAAACTGTATATCAAAATTGACTCATGATGTTACATACACATTTGTTACCAACAAAAATTTCTGATTTTGATTAGTATGCATCTTTTTACTAACCTTAAAAATGTATGGTATTATAATTGCCTGGAAAGAGTGACATAAAAATGACCATATTGGGTCAGACCAAAGTTTTATCTAGTCACGCATCCTGACAGTGGCCAGCAACAGACACCTAGAAACAGCATGGCTGTGGCAAGAAGTTAATGTTCCTTCCCTAGGATGCTCTCCTCGGATGCCTATAATTTGCAGCTGAATCTAACCACAACTTAGCCAAAGATTCAAGGCAATGCTGCAATACATTCAGATATTCTGTAAACTAGGCACGCTAAAAATCTTTAACGTGGAAATGAAATGCTGCCACAAGAAATATAGTAACATTAATGCTATTTTTTTAATAGCATCCAGCTAGTTACTAAATCTCACTGATGAATAAGGAACTTGCACAGCAATATTTTTACCTATGACTCCCTCAAATGCTACCTCCTGAGAACATGAGAGCTGGTAGCATCCAATTTATTTATATGCTGACACTTTCAATGAAGAAAAATGAATTGGGCTCTAGCCTCAAGGGAAACCCTTTTAGAGAGAACCCTTATGAACTACATTTGAAAAAAATCTATTGATACAGACCCAATGTGGCTGCTGGAGGCAGAAGGCCACACTGAATTCCCTCAGTAGGCAGCAATTCGGAAGAGCAGCATTCCCTCTCCAGTGTGCGGTTCTGGAGCACAACCCTCATTCCTTCCCGTACACAACACATTTATTCAGACGCACGTGCCCGGCCCTAAGGATACGTGGTATACCACAATTAAAGTCTTGGCGCTTATCGTAAGAGTGGAATGTACTGCAGTTTTCCTGTTCAGGCCTTCTTTAAATGGCCGAGTATTTCAAAGACTGAATTTTTAACGATAAAGCTGGTTGCTAGCTGGCTGTTGAGCTAGCTGCCAGTTCAAACAGAACTGTGCAAACCCGTCACTGCACCTGAAGCAGGAAGCTCAAAGAGGCAGTACCTCAGAAAACTGAAGACTAAGAACCAAACAATAAGCACCCAGGAAAAAAAAGGAAAAAACAGGACGACGCTGGAAGAGTGGCTGAAGACCTCTACGGGCGCGCTGCCCCAGGGGCACGCCGACCCCTGGGTGGCCAGGCGAGGGTCCAGCCGCTCACTGACAGCGCAGGACCCCCAGAGCCGTGCTGGGGCTTCGGGCGCTTTGTCACTTCTGGAACCCTGCTTGTTTCTCTCAAGCGAGCAGTACGCTTCGGTAGTAAGTTTACTCTTGTTCAGTATTTCAGCTTTCATACTACGGTTCAAAGTTCTCTTCCACTGAGGCTCCCTGCCACAGTACGGCCCCACATCCACCTCGGGGGCCGCAGTCACCCCCGACACAAGCCCCACAGACCCGTCCCGCAGGGATGACTTTAGTTACTGACTGCTGCCACAGCCGAGCGTTACCGCAACAAACCGCAGCCAGCTGCCCCACTCCAGCCCTCTTCCGACCCCTGCTCGCCTCCCACCTGGGAGGGTGCCACCTCACCGCCCGCTCGCCCAGGGAGCTGAGCCCCGAGGGCGGCCGGGCCGCCACCCCCCGGGCCCCTCTCACGCCCGCACCGGGGGCGGCTGTACCTTCTTTGCGGCCCCGGGAGCCGGCGCTGGTCGCCGCGCCAGCCGCCCCCCCGCGGGCCTGCCCTGACCTTGCCGCTCACTGGCCGCCGTGCCCGGGCGCCCCGCCGCCCTCGGCTCCCCGGGCACCGTCCCTTGAGCCCCGGCGCCAGGTGAGCTGTCGGCAGCCCCCGCGGCAGCCTGGGCGCTCCTACCTCCAGCACAACGCGTCCCAGCGGCTGGTTGTCGGCACCCACGTCCAAATACACCACCGGGTTCGGCGGGCCGGCGCCGGCCCCGCAGCGACCGCGGGCACCGGCCGCCCACATGCAGGCGAGCCCCGGCAGCGGCAGCAGGTCCCCGGGCGGGCGAAGTAGGCGGCGGGCAGCGCCCAGCGCCAGCATGCCGCAGGCGGGCGGGCAGGCGGTCTGACGGACACCGGCACACACAGGACACGCGGCCCGTGCCGCCGCGGCCTTTTATGGGCTCCACCGCGGCGCCACAGCGCCCGCTGGGGGCGGAGGGCGGCGTGCAGGGCAAAATGGCGGCGGGGGTGCTGTGGGGCAGCGCGGGGAGAGGCGCCTTGGGGCGCCGGAGCTGCCGGTGGCCGCTGGCTGTGGTGCGGGCTCAGCCGCGGGGTGCGGGCTCAGCCGCGGGGTGCCGGCGGCCGGCTCCGGGCGGGACCGAGGGAGGGAGCCTGTGCTTTCCCCTGCCAACGGGCTGTTGCAGGCTCCGGCTGCCTTCATGCCGCCTGCCATTTTGCAACGATTTTTAGGGGCTGGTGGGGGTTGGTTGGTTTGTTTGGATGTTTTAGTTTGGTTTTTTTTCATATTCCCTCACAGGCCCTTACTCCAGGGATCAACACTGACGGGAAGTTTCTAAAATTTTGTAATTCCACACAACGCCTTTGGGCTTGTCCCGCAGGCCCCAAGGGGAGCACCTCGGGGGGAAAGGCTGGGCTGCCGCCATCACGCGCATGGGGTAATTGGGTGCAGTGGAGAAATGGGAGTCATGGGCTGCCTGTGCAGCGTTACTCAGCGGCAGCACCCAGGGAATTACATCATGACACATGACGAAACAGATAGGTGCGCCTGAGCGCGTACCTGTGGTGTCACCCTGGCATCGCAGACCCCCGGGGCTGCCCATGACATCGTTTCATAGCCTGGCTGACCTTGGCTTTGCCAGGAAATGTGCCTGAGGGATTACAAAAGTGAGTAGTAGTAGTAGTCCAGGTTAAATGGTTTATAAAGGGAAATACTGTTCGTGTTTTATATGAAAATAACAACATTTATCATTTTAGTTACTTAGGTCAAAATACTTAGTACAGATATTATTTTGAAATCCTCTCCAGTTGCCATCCTGATTCTGTATGTAAGAACTTTCAAAAGTTTTTCAAATTCTTAATGCCACAAAATGTCTTTGGTTTGGTCCTGGTCTGTGAGGTCAAAGAAAGCTCCTCCATCAGCATACCAGCAGCAAGACAACTCCTCACATAAGCCAGTAAACGTTGTCTCTAAAAAACTAGTCCTGTTGGGATATTTTACAATCTGCATACATTTTATTTCATCCAAATAATTAACGGTGCAGTTCCACACTGCTAGGTGAACCACAGCCTACCATTACAGCATCAGCACTTCTTCAACCAGCAGTCGTATCACTAATGCAAGCCCACTGGTATCGGACACCARTTTTTTTTCATTGAAAACAAACAAGAAAAGAAGTTCTGTTCTCCACGACAAGCACATGCAAGTGTGCTACACCTACAGTGTTCTGACCCGTTACACCCGAAGCAAAGGACACCCAGGACACCTGATGATTTTAATTTATGATAAACCTTGCAGTTAACAGGACACAACCAGACCACTGAGTCTCTGCAAAATGAACTCTGCACATATGTCACATTCTGTCTGCTTGCTCTGCTCTTCCAGCTTCCCAGACGGAAATAGGATTTCTATTAAGACATTTCTAAAAAGGTGCATGGTTTTATACAGATTATTCTAAGGCAGTAAGACTCCAAAACTAAATAGCATTTACCTATAGTACTGCAGGCTACCCTTGTTAAAAATTATAGCCCTTGAATGTGGGAAAATAGTTCCTAAAGTGATTCTTAAAAAAAAAACAAACCCAAAACCACAAAAAAACCCAAACCAAACAAACACACACCAAGGGTGATTCTAGTAGTTATGCACCTGTAATTTTCACGTTCCTTGTATTATAAATTAAGTTATTCTAATGAGGGTTAGAGTAACGCAACCATGTAATACAGCATGACAGAACCACACAAAGACAGCCCCTACGCAAGGAATAGTAAACTTTCAATCCCACCTAAGTTCTTTGTTGTTGAAGCAGCTAAAAGTGACTTCACTGAATCATCAGGAAGCTGTCAATCAAGGCACTGCCCTGACCACAAAGTTCAGGGCAGGACTACAACGTACAATTACAGACAACTGAGAAATCCTAGATGAACACTGTTTTTCAGGCACACACTCCAGAGGGACCCATACTTCATGCCCATTAAGTGGAAGGACATCAGGGATAAATTTAGCAAGTTAAGAGTTTTGAGATAGCAATTCAACAGCTGGCGGTATTGTAGGGATGACTATAGCACGTACCATGCTTTATAACTACAGAACCATATTAGGCTATGCCAAAGGGTCCATCTTGTCCCGAATCCTGTGTCAAAGGAATGCCTAAGGAAGAGTGAAAACAGGGGAGGGGTGTGTTACAGGCCAGTAACACAGGCTTTCAACATCCTACTGCTACCACTTCAGAGAACTTCCCGAGTTGGATGAGACTTTGGTATGTAATAATCTTTTCTTTTTTTTTATTGTGTACTTATCCACTCATTGGATCTGTCTTAACTCTTAGCATCAGCAGCTTCCTTGGCAATGAATTGGAAGCTGCCCTTCCACAGGCCTGCGGCCCAGCGCATCAAGAATCTGTTTGTTTTGCATATTGCTCCCATTAGCTTCATTCTAATGTGCCCTACTTCTTGTACTGGAGGAGACAAGTTGATTGGTATCCATCTTTGTCATACTGTGCATGATTTTAGACCTACATCTTTTCTCCTCTCATTCATTTCTTTTCAAGAATGAAAAGTCACAGCCAAGTCTATTATTATTTATAAGAAAGCTGTTCCATGTCTTCAGGATCATCCTTATTGCCCTTCTCTGAGCTGTTTCCACTTTTATGGATTTTTTGAGATGAGGGGATCTTTGCATAGTATCCAAGATCGGGGTGAACAATGACTTTATACATACAGTGCCATGCTGGTGTTTTCTATTCCTTTACTAATAATCTAAAGGTGATGTATTTTTTTTTTTTAATAGTAGCTAAATCAGTATGCATTTTCTAGTTACCTTATCATATCCTCTCAGCTTCAAGTCCATTTTTGGGAAATGATAACTTCACTTAATCTAATCATCAATCTGCTTATTCTCTAGTGACAATAAAAAACCTCACACTCTTTTTAATGTTGTTTTAATTGTAGTAGCCACTAGAAGCCTAAACCAAAATTAATACTTGGGTGTTAAGTTCTGTGCATACCTATAACAACAGACAGTTCTGTCCCTGAAGGATTTGTTATTTAATAAGACAAAAGATGAGCAAAAGAAAATACCATCTTACTTCACACTTGGGAAACACCGGCAGAACAGCTTTGAACTGTTTTGCTAAGAGTTCACAGGCATCTTTGGTAGAGCAAACAATGCAGTTTTCCTCACTTGCAGGCCTTGGTGAGAAGGCAAAACAACTCACTCTCTTTCACATCGGTGATTTTTTTATTTGGGAATATGGACTGAATTATTAGCTCTAGGCTTACACAATAAAGCTACTAAATCACTCGTTATGGTATGCTCCTGCACAGTCAGATGAATTAAAACTCATGCAGACAGCATGACTAGGGACTTGTGAGTTACAGTGGTCACTTTCCAAGGACAGAAAAAATGCTCCAAAAACTCTGTCAAAGACCACCCTTGATCACTACCAAATGAGGCTTAGAGCTAGCTCAGCAAACTGAAATTATTTTAGAGGAGCTTTGAACACATCCGTTTGAAGATATGTTCATCACTGAAATTCTGCAACATCTGACTAGAAGATAAGTACATTTGGCTAGAAAACGAGTGCACCTGGCATCCCTGCGCTATGCAAGATAGGCAACAGAATGTGGCAGCACAGACAAAAGTCAAGATAGATGCTTCAGCAGAGCCGTCAGGGAGATGGATACCCGCCCTACAGATTTCATCATTCTCTCTCCCTTCCCCCAATCTCAAAAGATAATATAGAAGTTGCAGACAGATAAACAAGGAGGACCCTTTTGATATAAGTTTCTAAATAGGTGTTTTTAGAAACACACCTATTAAAGGACCCTTCTTATGTCCTAGCAGATAAATTCCTGCATAGGAAAAAGAACCTTAAATGATACAATAACAGTATTTCACATTGATACATTGCTTCCAACTTAGAAGTCTTCATAAACAAGACTATGGGGTAACTGAGTAAATATTACCACCATTGTGCCAAGATGGACAGGAAACAACAACAGCAGTCAAGCGACTCTTCTAAAGAAACAGAAGGCATAAATGCTTGAAACATGACCTAGATTTGGGGATTTTGATTTTAAGGGGCTTGAAACGGTGTTACCTCCCAGCAGACAGATACTGCACTGGTAAAAAGGTGACACGCATTCATGATTCTAACTGTCTGACTGCATGCCTACTTGTTTGTGACACATGAGTGTAGGTTAATTGTATTATTCAATCTTGGATTGCTGCTGTTGGATTGATCTTGGCAGCTGTGGCAAGATCACATTTTGCAACCTACCAACTGCAAGAATGTAACTACATGCAACTAATCTTCGTCTGTGGCACACTTTGATATGCTCTTCATGGGGCTCTATGCTTAGACCATGCAAATAAAAACTCAAATATAGACCGCAGCAATCTACTAGTAAGTGGATTTCACATGAACATCACTTGATACAGGGAATTCCCATGGTATTGATTTTAACACTGATTTTAAGAACCCTTGCACATCTGGGACCTAGTTATCTCAAGGACTCTGCTAATCTGGACTGTTAGTAGAGGGAGAGGTCATACAGGGACTCAGCTTGATTTTAAGTGGGGAGAGCAGGAATTTGCAATGGGCATTCCCACCCTCCACCTGCAGAGCCTGGATGTGCTGCACTTCAAAACACTCAGCGTAATTTTTTCTTCAAGGTTTGGCTAAGCTAAAAGATGAATTGAGAGCTGGAAAGGATTTCTGTGATCTGTATCTGGGATATGCATTTATTTATGAATGGGGACTAGAGTGGGGGAGATGCCGAAAGACCTTTCCATTATACTAAGTGATTGTAGTGTGAAATTAAATCATACAAGAGCTCAAAGGGCATAGCGTAGCCACACAGGTACATTTACAGATAAAAGGACAAAATGCTAATAAATATTTCCCCCGATCAAGGTTTCCTCTTAGGAACTTGTAGTAACCCAGCTCGCAATGTGAACCTTCTCTCCAGCACACACTGTACATAAAGGAGGAGTTTCCCCACATGACTTCATACTAATTACCTACAAATAGTCATACAAGAAAAACCTCAATCCACTCATGCTCTTTACAGCCGTGATTAGCATTTTCGTTTCAGAAGTTCTGAGTGACATTGCTTGCTCAGAATTCATTACTCAATCTCCCTGCATAATGTATGGAAACTCACTGCTGATATGTCAGATTACACAGCGCCTTTACGCAGTGCCCAGGATACCTTGCAGCTGCCTGCAGCTTCCCAGAAGATTGTCCATACACGACTACAGCTGGTCCACGAACGTTTATGGATGGATCACAACAGCCTGGCAAGGCATGTAGGACATTTTAAATGCACGTTTTTAGGCTACAAGAAAAATGCAGCTATTACTCCTAGTGGACTCACAAAGCTTCAGGACATCTAGGTAGGTGGTTTGTCTGTGGTGGGTGGGGAGATGCTTCGCATACTTATGAAACAGTATTAAGATACAGCAAAAGTTATGGGAGCCCTTCCATCTTCTAAAACACAGAAATTTCAATTTTAACAGAACTTGAAATTCATAGGGATCAGTTTAGTTTATTTACCTGTGAAGTACCACCTCTGGTCTGAGGAAAAAGTAATAAGGTAATAGTATCAGAAATACTTTTAGAATTTATTAGTCATGCTACTTCATCTTGTATAAGATGAGTCTGGAGCTTGGGATGATCTTCCTGAAAACGGAATTGCCCAAAAATTACTTATCAGAGAAGACTCTTAGCAGCTCCTTCCCGGGCAGTGGAAGTCAGCACCGCATTGCCTCCCCCCTCCATCTCGAGAGGCTGTTGCAACACCCACTTGCATGGAAACCTACATCTGTTCTCTCACCACTACCAGCTCCTCCTCATCTTGTCTCTCGCTGTGTGACTCTGTTGACCAGGTCTTGCTTCTGTGATGTAACAAATATATAACTGCTAAAACCAAAACCAGACGTGTACTGACACTTCCTATAATCACTGTCAAGAACACTAGAAAATGCAGCCACGTGAAAGAAAGGGGAAGAACATCACACATTTAGTGTTTTAAGATTGCCAGGGTGGTAATATGACGTTCTAGGTTGAGGTGCATTTTAGAAGTTAATTTCACTTGCAACTCAAGTGGGAAATGGTTGCAGTGCTCACAGAGGCACAGGGCCATGGGGGACCCATGGCCCCATGCAGCACATCACCAGCAGCACCCCAGATTCCCAACTATACATTTTTCATTCTCCATCCCTGCTATAGTACTTGATTTTTTTGAATTATTTTCTCTCATGGGTCTTTGGTTCAATTTGGTCCCTTTTCTGATCTTTTCCCCTCCCCAATATTTAGCAGCTTTCTACACAATTATTTTCCTTACATGTCTTCATGACCTTTCTTCTCTATGCTGTTTCTGAAGAGCTCTGCTTTAATCAGCTGCCTGGTAAGGCCTTGGGGTTTCCTTGAATTTCTCTTGTGTGTAAATCTGAACGATGACTCTTTGAGGTAACAGCTGCCTCTGTACCTTGTACAAGATGAATTAGCCTGTCTGCACTAAACTAATTCTAACAATAATCATAGTTTTAAGACATGTTTTTTAGTTGTACAACTTCACAACAGGAGTTGAAAGCTAAAAATGGTCAGATAGCATCAGTTGGCACAAGAATCACCCAGAAATTAAAAGCTTCACAGATGTAACAAGACTAAAAAAATTCCACCAGTTCTTCTAATGAACAATTCTGCTGGAACCAACCTCACAATGCAGAATCTCTCAAATTCTTTTCTGCTTTTTTGCAATTTCACTACAGAAAGGATTGCTTACCATCAGCATATAACAGCATTACTGCATTAGCTAGCATGGAACGTTATGACATATGACATAATTGCATGTGACAATCATCTGAATACACAATGTCCCACCAACTGAGCTAACAAGTTGTCAGATGCAAATTAACGTGTGTCACATTTACAATTGAAGAACATCATTTTTGGATAATGAAATGTTTGGTGAAATACTTAAGAGCTCAGAGTAAGAATTTCTATTAGCATTTAGAGGAGTTAAGAGTCTAGGTTTCCTTAACTTTTGATTCTGTCTCAGTGTCACTCCTGCACGTTTTGCCATCAGTCTGGTAGTGGCAATATGAAAGTAATCCTTCTTCCCAGAGGGACTATCATTCATAATTTAGAAAGGAAAACTGCTAGCCAAATAGGATTTCTTGTGAAGCAACATATTCTGCATAACTTTATGAAGTAGGTATTTTCACCAGTCACTAACTAGGGCAGCTAATCAGACGGGTACATGGGTAAGTCCAAAATCCACTGATTTTGCATGTCTTAAAAATGTACAGGATGTACATTCTGAGAAATACAGGAGCAACGAACAAGGAAAAAATGAGCTTTGATTATCAATTTGAAACATAAGAATAGTTGGTGAAAATTTGAATCCATTTAAATATGCATTAAAACCCCAATAAGACTTCAACTCCAGCATTTCATTAAGTAAGTGTGGGGTATTTCAATAGTTTTTGCAAACCAAATGAAGGAAAAAAAAAAAAGAGAATACAACCCTAACAACAGTCTGAATATTTTAAAAAAATATTTTGCTTTTTCTAGTGTTTGACTAGTTAAAAGTTTATTAACATTAACAACCTGTCTCCATGTTCACAATAATCAATGTGTTGATATGTGAACAAGGTGACAAATGAAAATAAATGTTCCAGAATAGTTCAACAAAATAAAAAAAAACATCACGAAACAACTATGGACAAACAGGAAAGTCTAGATTCTAAGATTCAATTAAAAATTTAATTGGTCAAAACTCTGACCTAGGGGAAAAACAGAATTGGTAATCCCAAAACTCTTAGAATGTCTAATAAAGCCAAAAAGTGTAGAGAAACCAGTGTATTTAAAAGTGGTAGATACTAGTGTTTCTAGAGAAGCTAACTTTACTGCGTGTAACTGGATCTATCAGAAAATATAGTGAGTTCAGTAATTGGAAAGATACTGGACAAACCAAGCAGACATATTCAATACACAGGGGAAAGAGCTTAACCTCGTCTAGTCCACACACTTAGAAGGTTTTTAACAGAAGGATAGACTTAAATAGCAGAAAACCAATTATGAGGATTTAGGCAAGGAGTTTCTGGAAATGCAGATGAACTACATAGCAAACAAACCAGTAAGTCCATCTGTACCGTGCTGTATGCTAATGCCTGTAGGAGTCATGATGTAATTGCTGTCTGCTTGCTTTAGAAACAAAATTGCGCAATTGATTAGGTTCCTTGCGGACAATTTTTACGTTCCCCTGGAAAATCCTGTAGACTGATGGAGACAAGATACCTCCAGCAGAACATTTCGGAGGTCTGTCTGATACAAGAAAAATCCTTTGTGCCTTCTAGAGAGAACAAATGTGAATAGTGCATTGACACAGTGACAGACATTAGGAGTAATATCCTACATAGAGTCGATAGGATTTCAGTGACACAGAAAGTGGAAAACTGTAATAAGGTGACATGCTGGTAATAATTCAAAACGTAAAAAAGAAAGGTAATCGTTTATGACTGGAACTTCACAATACAGGAAGATTTGTACAGACTTGGAATTTAAGCAGATAAGAGGGAAGTGGGTTCTGGTTAAATATACATACAAATAAAAGACTAGGTACACAAATGTAAAAATACGTTAATTAGTTTTAAAGGGAAACAGAAAAGGATAACAAATGAGAGCATTATATATAGTGTATCAGGTGAGAGTTGTATAACTGTTTTATATGCTGTCTAGCTTGCTTTAAAGGAAAGCAAACAGCTCTATCTACACACAGGAGTCCCATCCCCATTGTCCAAGCAGAAAACAAACAGGGGGTCCTTCTTCCGTGTTTCTAATTGTTTTCAGTCTCTTGCTCCTGTAAAAGGCAGGATGAAGTGCATGGCAACAGAATACGAAGTGCACAACCAAAATAATGTGGTTCAGAGATCCATACTGATTAGGAAGAGTAGAGAAAAAATGTAGGGAAATAAGAGTGTTCTGAAGTCGTTCAACAATTGCTAAGCACACTGATAAGCAGARAAGTCATGGACAGATACTCACGTAGGTGGTTCCCTGGAAGCACACACAGAGTGCACGATGCACAGAACACACTGCCAGAACACGGGACGGGAGACTSCAGCATCAACTGGATACACACATCATACCTATCCTGGGGTCCTCAGGTGACATCTGGGAGAAACTCCACTTTCAATTGTCATAGCCTCCTCAGACTTCAAAGTAAGCTTGAAAAATCTACAGTGCTTGAGGACATCACTCCAGCTCTTCATACTTTTCTCCATCTGTACAGTGCTGAAGTGGGTTTGCACAACGTCTCGCTGACACTTCTTAGGAGCTTCCAGGAAAACAGAACACCAAAAACAAAATATTCATTAATTATTGGCTGGAATGGATAAGTATTTTTTCTGTTTCACTAGCCCGTGCACTGTAACAGTTTTACTACGTTATCCTAAAAGCCCATTGTAATGGGTAGTGCCAGCAAGGAAGGCAGAAGTTGAGAGTCAGAAACAAATGATTTTTCCCAATTTTGAGAAAATAAATCTCTAGTCTAGATTTTTTTATATATATGTGTGTGTATATATATATCTGTATGTATATTTGTGTGTATCTCAATCAACAATAAGGACTTGTGTCCTTGTGGAGCTGTGGAGTAATTGCTGTATCTCAATTACATGCTTGTATAGATACTCATATCTGAAATGGTTAGGTTGTTCCAATGTATTTGAATACATTTCAAAGGTGGATTTAGACTAAACTCTTCCACAAATGCCATATATGAATACAGAGATACTCAGTAATTCTCTATTAAAACAAGTTCTCAGATGCAAAGTGACTGGCATTTGTGGCCGTGGCTCAGTATGGGTGCAGAACTCCACCGGGACAGGACCTGTGCATGCCATGGCTGTTGTTGATACGACCCTGCGTGTATTCCTTGTGTCACAATTCAGTCTGCTTACAGTTAAACAGGCAGATAAATCAAGCAGACTTTGTAACTCAAAGGCTGCATTTTGAAACCAAGTACTTCAACTTCAAGATGGGGATGCGTTAAAAAATCATCTCATTTTAGTCATCTTCCAAGATCACTAATTTCACTTTAATGACGGGCTCCAATTGAAAGAAAAGTATCAAACTCATGAGAATTTAAAACAAAGACAAGGCTAACCATCTACTGTGTTGGATGTTTAATTCCTCCACACGTGCCAACACCAGTGACAAGCCCTCCTTTCCTGTGACTCATATCACGCAAAGATTTCATTTCAAAGTAATTATTACTTGTTCAGGTGATACGCAGTGCCCTGCGGACTGAACTGCAAGTCACCAATACCTTGCTCGGCAGGGACTTTTTTCTATGTGATCCCATGCCTATCAGTAAATTTGCATCCATAATCTTTTATTCTATGTCTCTTCCAGGGTGGTTCACACCTTTCCCTTCCTGCAGCAAGTCCTGCTCCCTGAAAAGGTATGTTCTGCACAACTGACTTCCACATTAACACAAACCAGGGAGGGCAAAGGGGAAGCTGGTTGTTTCAAGAAGAAACTCAAAATTTATAAAGCAGCTGCCAATTAGCCAGACCTTAATTTTGCAAATTTATTTAGGAAAAAAAAAATTTAACATGAGCAAATGAGAATACTTCAGTGTTACAACAGAGTATATAAATGTCTAGCAATAGTCAAATAATTTGATCTTTAAATACAAAATAACCACATGAACACCTAATATACAGGTTTCATCTGAATACATATTTATTAGATAAATATTAGGTTGTCACATCATCTAACTACATACAGTTTTGCAAGACTAAAAATCACAATTTTTCTGACCAGTTTAAAGTATGAAATGATTGCATTGTACTGTACATACAATGTACAAACAAAGACAATGGCCATTTTTGCATGTTACTTCAGATTGTACTTTTTTTTTTTTAATTCTCCTCTGATCATGATATCAAAAATTGTACAAAGTATGAATTTGGTTACAATTTTTTTTAATCCCCTTATTTTTCTTCATTATTTCTGTAGCACCCTAAAAATACACAGGTGATAGACTAGTACACGTAAGCTAAATATTACAAGTAGATAAAACAAAACAAAACAAAGGATCAGAGTATATTACAGAAGTGAAGGTGAAACAAATGCTGAGACTCCACAAACGCTAACAAACAGGATTCATTTTCCACATAGATGGAGCTTCAAGCTTTTTTTTTCCTGCGAAATAAAAACAATGCACATTCCAAGGAAAATGAATGCATTTCTGTTAACATGTCTCTATTTGTCATTTACATATGTACAGCTGTCCCTTGAGTCTCCGCTGCAGACATTGGCGTGTATCTGTCAGTCCTATAATAATGTCTTGGCAGCAGAACTGTAGATCTCTGTGGGTTCTTTCCCAGACGAACTTCCATAGGGAAACAATTAAAAAGTAAACAAAAAAAGAAGAATAAAAATACTACTGGAATTTCATATAATAATTAAGCTTTAAAAGAAATGACTGTGATTACCCTATTTGCTAGGTTTTTTTCTCTAAACTTTAATACGGCAGTGAACAGATAAAAAAATAACTAAATTTTCATTTAGAAGCTTTTTCATACTGACTCCACTATACAGTACCTCATTTTAGCTGACAGATAAGTTTTAAAACTGTCTCAAATGTCCAACATTTGGGTGATGGGTAAAAATCATATTTTCTCTCTTAAGTTCTGCTTAGAAACCAAACGTTTCTGTAAGCTTAAAAATGTCAACCGTCCACTTTAATTCTCTATTACTGTACAAAGCAGATGCAAACACTGCTCCAAACATATTGCTAATATCTATGGGTTTTTTTTTTTTTCCCTTTATGCTTTCCAACAGGTACTTTTAAATGATACATTTTAGATACTACCAGTTAGCAAAAGGTCAATCCTTAACATACCTGGTTTAAAACACTAATGTTTTGTTTAAGAGGAAAATAATTTCAGGTGACTAACTTAGCTGCTCAGGAATCAATGGAGGGTGGAACATTAAATAGAATCAATTAAAAAAATCTGAGCAACCAGTTCCAACTAATAGTGAGAAATCATCTTTATTCCCAAACCTATGGCTTAAGAAACTCCACCCCCCCACCCCACCGCCCCCCAAACAAAAAACCCAAACTCTAAGGGCATAAAGTCAGTTTATCATTAGCCACCTGTGCAGATGACTTCAATACCGATATAAACAATGCAGCAAAAATACAGGGGGAAACTACTACAGTTAAATGGCTACAAAACACATCTGTAACTGAAGAACGGTCTTTCCTAGGAATTGTGTGATAGCAGCACCACACCACAACCCTACTACCATGTATTACACCAAGGTATCTTTAATATTCTGCAGAGATCCTCCACAGGTTGTCAAGCCTACATAAGAAAAAAGACACTTCTAAGCAGAATAAAATATACTATACTGTTTCCCTCCCCCACCCACCAACATCCCTAAGTGTTACAGTGCCCCACTTTCAGAGACCGGAGCACCAGTATAGTGATATAAATATGGTACCTTACATACTTGCTGCTTGCCTTAGTGCATCTTTACCTGTTCAGACAGCTGGTCCTAGGTATTCTGCTCACTTGGGCAAACGAACAAAATCTCTGCCATTACCAGCCCACAATCACCCACAGTTAATGAACACTGGTCGGTTAGTTGGGTTTTTTTTCACCCTAGGCAATCACTTATTATTACGTTTCCACGACAGAGCTGGGCCCTGATTGTCCAGGTACTGCCTGATGTATCAATTCATTCATCACATAAATGGATATGAAATTTGGGCTAATTTATCAAAAGAAAACGGGGGGGGAGAGAGAGAAAAAAACAACTCCCTTATTCTGTTAAAGAACCCTCAATTTTCTTTTTTAAAAAAGGACCCATATTTTTCTTCAGACAAGGTATTTAAAAACACCAGCAAAAGTATAACCAGATCATGAAAATGTTGAATATTATCAAAGACGATACTAAAATATTCACAAAGATATTTACAATAGCAATTCTTAAAATAATTGATTTT
Source organism: Phoebastria nigripes (assembly GCA_035582835.1). Lineage (NCBI taxonomy): Eukaryota > Metazoa > Chordata > Aves > Procellariiformes > Diomedeidae > Phoebastria > Phoebastria nigripes. The sequence continues at coordinate 71,560 of JAYKAV010001278.1, read as the reverse complement.
GCATAATGAACAGCGCCTTTCTTAAAAAAACTTGAAACAGGAAAAATATAAGTGTGGGACCATCTCTACATAATATGTTTGACAGATTCAATACTCCTACTGGAAAATAAAAGAACTAAACCGCCATTTCCTTTAATATCTACAGCAAGGTGCTGCTGACTAGCATATATATATCATGACGCATGTACAGCAGTAGTGGGAAACGTTAACAAAAAGAGCAAAATAAAACAAAAACCGCAAAGAATTTACAAATATGACTTTGGTGAGGAAAGCAAATCCAGAGTCGTAAGCACAAAGCATGCCATTTACAGCATTGCAAACTAAACACAAGGGCTAGGAAGCTATCTAGTCAAACCGACAGGAACAAACAAAATTTTGCCTGGCACTTCAGTTTAAAACGTATTGTGACGAGCAAACGAAGGGTGTTTGATTGGATTTGAGATGAGGAAAAGGAGTAGGATCAAATTTGCTTTAGTAACAAAAAGAAACGAAACCAATAACTGTACAGTGGGCAAAAGCTGAAATGTTGCACAAGGGCAAAGTTGGCACACATGCACTTCTTACACAGCTACTGTACATCATTTATAAGAGAGAGAAAGAGAGAGAGAGAGACGAAGAGCACAGAAATGGGCACAAAAGCAATAGGAAGCTCATGCAGGAGCAGCAACCACACGAGAAGCACAGATCACAGGGGCAAGACAGTGATTGTGGCAGCAGGGTCTCTTGAGGGCAGTAGCAATCTACCGACAGTTACTTATTCTCCCCATGCCCGGTCCTTCAGGAGAAAGAGCTCATCCCGGCAGCCAAAGTTTAAAAAAAGAAACTGAAGGAGGAGAAAAGAAAAAGGCTGAGTTGTCTGTAACAGTCACGAAAATGGAACACAAAGCAAAACAAAAGTGAAGCTGTAAGATATCTGTCCAACGTCAATGCCCCTTCTCAAGCCGATTATTAAAAATAATTATGCAGATAGTGATGTTACTCTCCCTCCATCCTGCAATGATTTCCTGGCTGCCTTCAACCCGGCTTGTCTTACTATGTATTGTGCAGTACAGACAGTGACACAAACGCTCGGGGCACCAAAGGCTGTAGGTAATAATCAGGAACAGTTTGGTTTGCATCCCCCCTCCCTCTCTTTTCCATTCCGTATGGCATACATGGCAAAAAGATCTATTACAGCAATCTCAACAGCTGGATGTTAACGCAGCCACAAACAGTACTGATTTGAAACCAAAACCACAAAAAAAAAAATCCCTAAACATTGCAAACTTTTTTTTTTTTTTAAATTTTTCCTGGGTGTTTCCAATCTGTGTGTTTGGCCAGAGGAATCCTCTGCAAAGAGGTGGTTAAGATTCCTGCGCTTGCAGAAATACCAACACCCTCGGCTGCAGCCTGGAGATTCTCAGGACTCGGTTACTGAAGTTGCAGTAGCTAAACTGCTGGCTCCCTCTGACGGGCCTGTACATCTTCCCTATCTTTGCCACTTGACTGTAGGATTTGTGCTTTTTTGAGCTTTGTACGTGTTTTTGTTTTTCTTTTTGTGTGTGGCCAGGACAATCACTCCAATGCCAACCTGTGGTTGGAGGGGGGCAGAGGGGAGGTGGGGTGGAGGGAGATACAGTTTCAAAAAAAATGGAAGAACACGCGTTGGAAGGACACTCTGAGATGGGTCAATTAAAGACAGTTCCATTTTGTTGCCTTTTCTTCCCTTGCCAAGATTCATTTTTGCCAAGATACTTCACACTATGTTTATCACAGAACTCTCTCTCTAGAGGATGAACAACAAATGGGGTTTCCAATAGCTGCACAACTGTCTATGCTTCTTTGTCACATGTAGCACAGCAGACTTGGAGATTACTGCATTTATTTATTTTTTGTATTTTTTTCTCCCGTCACTTTCGCAGTCTTTGAAGCTGACAAAAGCAGTTCTGAGATGAAGAAAGCAGGGAGCGCACCATTGGATCAAGTTGTGAGTTTTTTTTCTTCTCTTGTGGAAAAGGAGTGTTAAGATTCCTTGCTGTGCAGCCACACGCGTGTGAACAAGTGAAAGGGATGGGAGAATACATATGGTTTCAGTTGTTCTCAAAGAGGGACAGAAGGTCATCATTGCTATTGCTTGGCAAATCAGGAGGATCCAGGTACGAAAGCAGCTCATCTGGGTTTGTGAGTTCTGGAAGCAGCTATAAAATATAAAGATAAAGGGAAAATTACAGATAACAGAAACACAATTGAAAAAAAAAGGGATTAAACACCACACATTCCTGGAAACTGGCTTTCATATGTATATATCCAAATAAATCGGAAGGCAGCGACACAAACCTAACACCCTAAGGTGATGCAGTAGCCACTTGTTTGTGGAAGTCTGTATCGCTCAGTTTTCACCTGTGAATTACATTACCATCTCAGTTAGGGTTTCTCAATCAACTTCCCCATCACAAAGTTCATCAATAAACAAAGTATATTTCCTGACTAGTGATGCTGACAAAAACTTCTCAATAAATGCTCATTATGTATGTTAGTTTCATATAAAACACTGAATAAAATCTTGAAACATGCAGTTTAAGTAACACATATTTGAGCTTTAAGGGTAGATCAACAGACTGGTCTATCTGACTCACACATGTCAGTGTGATGATCACCTGAAGGCTGCATCCCTATAGAAAGAGGCAGCCCTGTCCTTTCCTCACYCCTCAGTCACCCCCTAATGCCTCTGTGCGCTGATGTAAGCTCTGGGGCAGTGAGCTGGAGCAGGGAACTCACCCAGGGTTAAAACTATCCCAGAAAGGAGGGGGGGGGCGCGCGGGGCAGAGAGAGAGAAGAAAAAAACCCAACTGAGACAGAGTATGGGGAGAGGAGTGGCAAGGCTGGTGGGCGAGTCCTTTTCCTTTCTGTGGCAGCGAGTTTACAGTGGCTGGAAGTACTTACTCAACTACAGCATCACATGCAATTCCAGACATTTTAAAGGGTCAGGGGCATAACTCCCCATCCAACAGAAGATGCACTAATCTCCACAATGTTTTAAAGTATCAAAAGGAATAGTTGTGGGGATTTTATTTATATTTTTATTAATACTGTGTTTCAAATAGAAAATTTTGTTTTTCCAACCATCGCTCAGATTCTTTTTGATTTGACAGATAACAAGCAAATCGTAACTCCTGGGTTGCGTACCAGGCAATGTTTTCTGTTTTATTCTGCACCTCGCCATATCCTAGTCAAAAGTAAAAGTGTCATATATAAAAAACAGCAGGGCAGAGTTTGTAATAAACTCCCTTTATATTCAGTGTTGTGTTAAAGCAAAGACAGAAAAATATAGACTGCTTTAACAAACTTAATAGTAGGTATGAGAAATTCATTTTAAGTTGTTCTATGTTTTCAAATGTTATAAAAATAAAGGCTTGACTGTATCATATTTAGCATGCAAATATTATATTTATATGCTTCTATTACTCCTGTGCAAATGCAGCTTCATCTTCTAATGTTATATGGATGAACATATTTTTCAATAAGCTAAACCTGAAATGCAGAAGGAAGTTTATTACTTCCTAAGCATTTTGAAAAAAACGCAATGTCAAGTTTACATAAACAGAATCTCCCAGAAGGAATGCTTGTCTTAAAATACCACCTCCTTTTATTCATGGTAAAAATGCTATTGACATAGTACTAGACTAAAGATATAAGGCTTTTAAATGTATTTCACCCGCTATCATAATTTTTTATGAATACCTAGTACAGAAGCCCAAAAGAAAAGTGTGGCCCCACCAAACGTGTAGAAAGTAAAAATTGGTTGAATTTGTCCTACTATTTTGCAACTCAATTCTTAAAAATTTAACGTAACGTCTCTGAGACTCATTCTTGTATACAAGGAATTTTATAAAAACTTTTTTTAGAAAGGTGAAAGCTTTAAACAATATGCTCAGTATCTCTGAAGATGAAGTCTTCTAAGTTTTGAGGGTGACCTCGGCTTGCCTTGGTCAGAGGGGCCAGGCAGCACAGCCTGCCTCCTGCCCAGCTGGTGTGAAAACCAGAGACCTCAGAAAGGACTTGCTGGGCGTTGAGGGCGCTGTGCTGGAGCAGAGGTAAGAGACAGAGGAGCGCCGGGGGCTGCGTCGGGGGATGGAGGGCAGACGCTACAGGAACGTGCTAGACTTAGGGGCAGAATTTGGAGAGGTGCACCCACCCAGTGCTGCTGAAGCAAATACTTGAGAGGTCTAAACAATCATTTGAGTCTTGTGCCTCTGCTGTCTTAGGTACAAGTGCAGATCACCTGTATCTGTATCTATACGCAGTATCTCCTTTAACCCAGATTAAACCTAAGACTGCATCACGCTGAAGTCCTAAAGAATTAACGTGACTGTGTCAGTAGGGAGCGGACCAAGTTGCCCATGGTACAGTCCCCTGTTTGGTTTGCTGCATGGGACTTTATTCAGTCTGGTTCCACAACACAGCCATTGAAAGTTAAACCCACTAAAATAATCCATCTGATCATGATTGAGCTCACAGATATTTCAAAGAACTATATTCCCCACACTGTACAGCACTTGCCTTCTCATTTAGCTAAGATAATTTCAGCCTCCCATTAAGAATCCAGCATGCCTCCATCAGTGATAATCATGGTACTGTGATAAGTGTACAGGTTTTTCTACTTTGCTTTTCACTGAGGAATGACTGCCTGACCCATAGCAGCATAATTTATGTTGCTTAAATATTTGAAGAAAAAAATGACATTTTTATTTGACCTATTAATATTGCTCATACGGGGTCCTTAAGTGTTCAGAACTCTAATTGCCACGTGAACTATCATTCCCAAAGGATGTGCACGTGACCGTGTTGTGTGAAACAGCAGCAGTCTGGTTCAGACAGAAGTTACCCCACTGAGCACTGTTCCTGTAACTGGAGCATCCATCCCTCCCCTAACCCCTTCCCTCCCCTCTGCGAGGCTACCTGCCAGGACAGTGCTCATGTGTGACAGGGAAGACATTAAGTATACAGCAACAGTAAATACAGATATAAATCCGAGGCACAGAGGTGAACATTTCTCCAAGAAAATTACACTGTGCAGCAGCAGACTTTGGAACAGACAGAAGATATACATACGGGAACGCACGACTCAAATGAAAATCCAATCCTAGTGCTAATGAATTTATATTTCGGGAGGTAGGTGGTTAACCAGAGAGATACCTCAGATAACTCACTTCCAACTCCACTGAATGGATGGTAAGAGATGGAAGATTACTTTTGGCCTTAAAACTAGGTTTATCTTTGTTTAGTTGTGAGCTACCTCCCATAGTGGCTAAGGAGGCAGAAGATGTCCTTGTTGTTTATCTTCCTATGTGGCGTACCAGGAGGAAAAACTTGTGCTGTTGAGCTACCCGCACAAGCGGGTATGGATGGGCACAGCCTGCTTTTGGCCGCAGGGAGCAGGGACAGTGCCACAGGGTGGGCCAGCACAGATCCCCCTCCCACCGGCCAGGGCATGCTGCAGGGCTCAGTGTGCAGCTCGCTTGGCACAGCTCCGCCACAGTCAGAACCACACACAGCTGCATCCTTCCTCTTATTCAAGCACTGCGATGGCTTCAAGGTCTAGATGAGCACACGGGAGCCCCTGTCCAGCGATGAGGGGGAAGGTAGGAGATGGCTCCCAGCCTGGTGCCTGAACTGCCATCTGAAGAAATGCCTGCCTTGGTGCTAGGAAGAGGCTATGGCTTGCATGCCACGCAGCTGCTCAAACCAGAACCGTTCTCCCAGCAAGCCAGGAGCGCCCTGTCACCTCGGCTGCAGCACCTGCACCCATGTACCAAAGCATGAAAGGATGGCATGTACTGTGGAAGCGGCTCCCCGTCCCAGCACCCTCCCCACCCTCCCGCCGCGATGCGAAGCACACGCTATGGCAGGCAGATGATAGTATGACACAGACTTACATCCAGCGAGGGCTCCGGCATGTCGGGTGCTCCCTGTCCACCAGCCTGACCCTCTAAGGCTGAGGAGGGATTAAAGGTCAGGTCACTGTGTGGATGGTTGCTAGAAGCGGCCGGGGGCGGCTGCCGGGACTGCTGGGTAGGAGGCCCGCTGTGATGTAATGGCTGCCCTGACTGGCTGCTGGGGTGAGGGACGTGCAAACCTTGCTGCATGGAAGTATGGGACTGATCAGTGCTGCCGGGATGAGGGATCTGCGGAGGAGGAAAAAAGCAGGAAAAGAAAGTGAGGCCACAAGGTACAGTGCTCGCGGTGCCTGACTCTGTAACCGCATGTTACAAAAAGAAGTAACTTAAATAAATTAAAAAAAGACACACACAACAAAAAAACCAAAAAGACCCAAAAAAAGAAATAACTCCATATCCCAATGTCAGAGGAAGTGTTTCAGCTCTTTGAAGGTTATCTGCAAGGGGGARATAAACACATTGGATTTGTGTTGTTGGTTTGCTTCTTTGTGATGTGGGAAACTTCGCTGGAAGATGCAAAATAATGAACCCCAAAGAGGAGGAAAGGAGGCTTATGGGTGCTGCTCAGCATTAGCAAGGCAGATGCTTTCGCCCTAAAAAATTCCAGGAATGAATGGAGAATTTGTTGAATAACGATCCCCATGCCAGGAAACTGACTAACCGAGAAAATGCATCATTTTTTCTCAGCTCCCTTATTGGGTAGCTTCCTGACACCGCTGCCTATTTGTGTTTCAGCTCATTACAAACATCTTGCAAACACCAGCCTTTCCCCGCTCCTCCCCTCCTTTTCTTTTCAGAATGCAACACCCCTTTTAAGGGCTGAAGATTTTCCTCACTGGTATTCATGGGTTCTGATAGTTGACAAACAAACAAGTCAAGTCGGCTCAGCTAGCAAGCTCCCCACCCATCAGCAGAGCTGCTGTAGGTGGCTGCATACCTGCTGACTGCAAACTACAATGCATTAGCTTAAACTAAGCTAACGATCACACTTCTATTTTGTATTCATGCCGTGGATAAGTTCTCTAGCAAAAGCTTAGTATTTTTTATGTTTTCCCGTGGGGAATAAACTACCAAACCACGTGCATCTTCCAAACCCTATTATGGAAGAACGGAGGAAAAGTCTTTCTCACGTGACAGAGAAGCAACAAAAATGCACAAGCCCAATTCTTCCTTCTGCTGCATGTCACATTTAATGCTAGTGAATTCTTTGGGACTTGACCTTGGTGCCATGAGAAAGAAGTGTCTGAATGCTTCAGAATCAGATGTCTCATGTTAATTGGATATATGGAGAAGCAAAAAATGTAAACATTTTTTGAGGAATGCTACACATTGCCACAAAGTGGAGCTGAAATAAAAGAACAGATACATACAACAACAGCATGAAATTCATCCAGCCAAGCCAACAGAAACCAGCAAAATGCTATGTCAGCATTGACCCTTTCATATCACAGTAAACTGCAAGGTTATTTTAACCTTAGTCTTCAGTTTTAGAAAGCAAAAGGGAGGTTATTACAAAACTTAATTAAAATGTTCCCACAAAATTAAAAAAAATTACAGAAACAAGCATTTAAAAAAAATACATTTCACCACTCTTATGAAAACTGAAACCTGAATACTGATCCATTGGGACAGTCATACCCAGCTACATGGAGGTCCTTTTCAATACTGTGGTAGTATGAAGGTTGGTGGAAACGAGCAGGATTCTATCTGCAACACCTCACTTGGGCCTCTTTCCCATATGAGAGTTTAAAGTAACTGTTAAAAAGTACTGATACACACTCTTCTCCCCATTAGGGTCATAGTTTGACTACTTGAAAACTATTCTGTAACATTATTGTTGTTGTTACCTTAGGGGTAAACTTGTACAAAATCTGCCCACAGACCACACCTTAATGTAAATGAATCTGCAGCCTAAAAACTTTGCCAAAGTCCAAGTGAAAGTAGATGTCTATCCAAATACTACTGTTTCCTTCTTCATTCATTGAGGACATGTGCAACAGAAAGTGTGGAAATTAAGAAAGCTTAATAATAACAAAAAATAAAAAGCAATTTAAGACAGTGGTACTGAAGTGGGAATGCAGTTTCCGGAAAAAACCCAAACGAAACAGGATTATCTTGAATAGTCTCCTAAATTTATCCCTGAATGCACAAAGCAAGAGCCATACTGGCATGTTTATATCAATAATTATTTAAACCAAGAGGCATTCATATGTTCTCAGAGATATTCAAAACAAGTAAGCAGGTTAGAAATGCTACATTATGTTTATATAGGCAAGCATTCATTTTTTTTATATATATATATATATATATATAAAAAAAAAATTTAGTTGATAAGGCAGTATCTTGGGCTCTGAGGTAACTGTTGGATAGGGAGTAATTGTTCATTGTAAGACTGAGGGCCACCAGAATCTTAAACAGCCATCACAGGTTCAAAATCCATCAGACTTAGGCCACAGACGCCACCAGCCTACCTGTGAGAAAGCAAAATGCTCAGGACTTGACATTTTTCTATTTGCATTCAGCTAACTAATGACAAGTTTGCCGTGGTGCAAAAACATTCTAAGCAATACATTTTGTGTATGTTCAGGTTGCATCTGCAACTCCCATCATTTTATTTTAAAAACACTAACCCACACTATGAACGCAGAGTCTAACAAAGTTGCCTTTGCTTACATAGCAAGGTAATTCCAGAGTTGTTTCTAGGAACGTAAACTTTGGCACTCTTAAAACATTTACAATCTATAAAAGAAAAGCTTATAGCAGACACAACTACATCTTCAGCTTAATAGCACAACACAACTCTTTACGAGCCCAACAGTGACCTCTAGGAGTGCCGAGATGTACAGCTCTAGAGCAACGGGACCTCCCAGCTGCAGAACAATATTCCTTTCATCTCAGGAGAAAATTGATAGTGGAAAAAAAAAATCAGTAGGTTAAGTCGATGGTTTATATCTCTCTCCATGACTGGGGTCATAGTTTTACCAACTCTTTTGCTGGGTTAGCTGGCAGAACCACTGAAAGATGCCATCCTGCCCTGCAGCTATTCTTGGCCACTTTTCCCATCCATGCCTTTGTCATTGGGTGCATCCTTGCAGACATGTAGTGAACTCAACTGGGGAACTGACATTGATCAAAGCTAAACTTCCCTTCCCCTTCCCCCCGCTCCCCCCGCCCCCCGAATTAGTTTTCAATCACATCAGTACCCGGATCCAGATGACTTCATGGCTGCAATAATGCTTATGCTGGTGTGAGAGAGAGGAAAAGTGAAAACAGAAACAAGAGTGATGACTTTTTACAGTGGCACCAGCTCATATCACCTCACTGTGTATATGAAACTATGGCGTGATCATCCATTGCTCAGTCATGTACCACTCCTTACACTGTCTGCAATAAGCACTCAGCTAGAGCTAACTCTGAATTCAACCTTTGTCTAAAACTCATTTACAATTTCTGAAAACAAACATGATGAGATTGTGGCAGCTATTTTGTAGCAATCTTGCACTGTCATAGAAGCATCTGTTCTACAGCTCCCACAACACTTTACACTGAGGAAGAGGTATTACTTCTAGCCACATTTCAGGTCTTGATTTTTTTCTTCTTCCACAGGAGCAGAACAGCGGTGTCGAGAGAAGGTATGATGATCCAGCCCTGATTACCCAGTCCTAGCTCCATTGGGCAAACACATCTGCATTTCCTGGAGTGACTACGGAGTACGTCTGGAGGGATCAACTTTCTCTACCTACCATTATATAAGGGCCACCACATAAATCTTCATAATAGGAAAATTAGGAACTTCCTCAGCAGTATGCAGCTCCAGTTAGAGATAGACCTTGGGTCTAAAAGGACCAAACATCTGATCCTGACTCACCTTGTAAACACGAAACAGTCAAAGTGAATAGCAGGTGAAAACAAAATACACCTTAAATGTGTAAAAAGGAAAGACAGAAAGCCAGACAAGAGCACAGGCAACATCTTAAAACATTAGTTCAATTACGCAATGTGATTTATAGTTATTTTTGTACAGAGATGTCTGTCCAAAGACATTCAGCTACACAATTTAGGAATGCGTTAAAGGCATGCATTTCTCTAAAAGCAGTAATTTTAAAGCTGCCTTTCCTGAGTTTCTGCTACAAACAAACAGTTCATTTTTGAGAGAGAAGAAAGGAAGAAGGAGAAAAAGAGAGAAAGAGGAAAGCAGAGACTTTATAATACTGAAAAAGCTGCGTGGGAGCACTAACAGTCCTCAAATGTGGCCTGAAGACTACGTGGCTATGTTGACAAGGTCAATCTAATTCCCTTGTGCTAATAGACCTGAAAACTGATCCTCATTAGAGAAAATCAGCCACTGACATAAACTAGGTGGAACCTGCTTTAGTGCCGCTTCCCGTTCCCAAACAGTATAGCTTACGTATCACGATAGATGAAGGAGAAGTGAGGCAAAGGTTTACTTTAATTGCCAGCTATCATAAGCAAGTATCAGATTTGCTACAGACTGGCCCACAGAACCAAAAATGTATTAACATTTGCCCAAATACCCTCTTACAGCTCTAGAACATGCATAGCCTTGAGCAACTTTCACCTTTGCTATCATCTGTAAGCAGTCCCATTTTCAGAAAGCCACAGATTCTTCACTTTTGTGTTCAACCACTTCATATCCTACCACTTCAGAAATTTCACTGGGGCAACTACTATAGCAAAGGTATAGCAGTTAACTGACGAAGTCAAGAGGTAGGTGTCAGGTAACGGGAGGCAAAGAATAATTCCCTGCGGCTTTGATTCAAAGGAAAGCAGCTGTGAGTGGTTCAGGTTGGTTGTATTTCCCCTCCCTACTATATTCTAATACTGTATGGTTGGTTCTGATGCAGATAATTCAGACTGCTCTTTGAGCTGGGTATGTGGAATTTGCCAAYGTAAAATGAAGTTTACAGCATGTTTGTTCTGTCCTTCATTAGCCTGTAAAGTGGTAAAGTAGTTACGGTTTCTGGACTCTTCCTTTGCAGACAGTCTTGTTACTTGGGCTCTCTCCAAGCTATACTAAGAACTCTCTTTCCACTCTCTTCCTACTTCTCACCATCCTTCTTGGAAAACCCACTGCCAGCTAGAGGAGACATTGACTGAGTAGGCTTTTGCTGAGCATCTGCTACCACATTTCCTCATTACATTCTGAAATTGTACTTTCTAGTATTCACTAAAAACACGGCACAGATGACTTGTCAAGTTAAACATCCTTCCTGTGCAGTAACAGCACACTATAAAGCCCCTGCCCTGTAACTTAAATGAACATAGAAGGATGTAGACACCCCCCCCCCCCGAGTTAAAATAGATGACTAGCCATGCTTAAGAGCTAAATGCTGCTGGTAGCTTTTCTATCACCTAGCTGCTGCAGTGCTGCATTTTCTGGAGATACATAAAGTTCTGTATATAAAACTCAGTGCTCTGAGCAAGCTGCTTTTCCAACACACAGTTCTGCCTCTCCATCTGAGAGCTGAGGAACCTCCATTTTTTAGTCTTACATTGATACACTCTAAGACCAGTGGCAGCATCTATCCTTGAAATCTACAGGCTTGTCCTATTCCCAACAGCTTAAAGGTGCCTTTCATGCTACTTGGGTAGAATTCCCCCTCAAAATGCTTTGATGCAAATTTTGCCCTCAGGGACAAAGCCAGGGAAGATATTGTCCCTGCTTTGAAGTCAGTCAATGTCTTGCTATAACAAACTGTCTGCTGAAGATGGATATTCACAGACCCTGCTGGCCTAGTGAATGAAGTCTAGTTTTTTTCAGGTGTCAGAGCAAAGCACAATGATTAACACAAGCACACCGAGCTAGGTTGTCTCTTTCAGATAAACAAGCTTAAGTGACAATTCAAAAAGCTTAAAAATGCTTCTCCAAAAACTCGAGAAGGCCAGAAACTAAAAATGGCATTTTTGGCATTTCTCAGGACTACTCTATTTCACAAACTTCCAAAGTGAGGAATCCACAAAAAAGTAAAAGCAGTTCACAAGGCAAGTCCGTTAGCTGGATGAGAGCTCCTTACCCCCAAACAAAGGAAAATCTAGTTCCACAGCACCATTACTTACAGATTCCTGCATGGGGTGACTGAGAGGTTTGTCGAGAGCTGCCATGCTGCTTGGCATGTCTGGGGGATGTGACAGCTGTGGCCCATGCATGAAGTCATTCATAGACGTGCCACCAGGATTCCCATGCGGGAAGTCAAAATTGCCGTGACCTTGGTAACTGTTGCCTAAAAGAGAAACAGATGTGATATGAAAGAAACTAGTTGTTTCCCAACATTGATCTCTCAGAGTATCTTGTAAAAGCTGTGTGGCATGGCATCCTCCCTGCACAGCACAGGGCAACTGCAATGCTGAACGTGACAACACTGTGCTCCCCACTGCTGAGGCGAGCTGGAGTAACAGGGAGGACAAAAGGGCACTCAGCTTTCAAATACTGGCTGCTGTAGTAATTCATGTACATGTTGTAACTAATTGAAAACTGCTGACATTTTGACAAACTACTGTCAAGTCACCACATAACCGTAACCAACTTGAGAAGTGAAAGGGATATTAAATTCTATGGAATATTTGCATCTGGAAGCATCTCAGTGCAATGGAGACTGACTGTCCAAATCCAAAATTATTTATAGGACCTGTGTCCTATAACCTGTCCAGTAACCTGTGTTACTTATGTCTACGCTTCCACACACTCAGTAAGCTAATTGACAGAACTGTATCAGGAAGATGCCACAGTACCAGTTCATAGCACAGCATCTATTTTACCTCTTCTTCTGCAGTATAAACAGGCAACTTCCATTAAAATAATGCAGAAGAGGCCTTCATGTCTAATTGGGGTTTGTGATGTAATTCTCCTTGCTCCCACAAAACCTAATAAAATTCACTTGACTGTCTGCAAATACAACATCAATTTTCCCCTCTTGGATCTGTTCTTCTCATTTTCAGAGTTACAAACTGGCTGCCTGTAGCCTGTGTTTCAGCATGTGGATATGCACACTCACAATGAAAAACTAGCGAATTTATGAAATCCACCTAACTTCAGCTTGAAGCGATGTTCTCCAAAGCACCAAAATTTCACACCAATTCGGAATAAATGATCTGGATTTACCCCCAGACATCTACCATCTAGCAACAAGCCTGGAGTCCCCTGCTGATCTGCAGGACAAGTACTGTATGACCATCATCAGTATGTTTTGATCYGTCCCACCTCAGCCCAGTGATCTTCGCTTGAATTCTAAAGCAAGTACGTATCCCAATACAGGGATTTTACTCTCCATATTTTTTCTGTTCAGATCCCTCTGTTAACACTTCCAACTGAGATACCAACACTGGTGGCTTATTTTCTATGAACAGCAAAATCTGAACTAAAGCCACTCAGCTATTTCGTATAAGCAACTGAATTGGATGATACTGAGCTCTGAAATAATAGAATAGCTTTGGAGCTTGCACAGAGAGCCTGCAGTTCGTCAGCTGAAGTACAGCAGCTTTAAATGTTCAAGTGAAGAAGGGAGTTTGACAAACTGAAGCAGCTGCATCATTTGCTCTAGCACAGCTTCACAAACAGAAGTTTAATCTCAGAGGAGTAGAAGTTATTAGCCATGTAAGAGTATTTCTCAAAGAAGTCAGGACTTTGATCTATCATGTAAATACTGCAGAGCCTTACTAATTCTCATTTTTTTAATCTGCAAACTGGATGAGTCTTGCCTTGCTTCTCAGGAAAGGTTTAATAGCAGGGAGCTGGAATAAGGTCTTGTATTACTGGGTACTTGTTATATTTGCAAATTAAACTTCAGTATGCTTACTGTCAAACCCAAATAAACAAACATAAACCACAGTAGTAATACTACTACTTTGCTCTAGAGTACTGTTAATCAGAGGACATTACCTAATTCTTAACACTATGTTTCAGTGTATGTATTGATGGAGAATGAAGATGCAAGGCAGTATGCCCAGGGAGTTACAGCCATACAGCAGCATGCCCTTCTCTGGGGCAAGAGTTGTGCCACATGCTGAGGGACAGACCTATAAAGACATTTAGGATAATCTGGTGCTCTGCATTGATATGCCTATTGCAGGGGAAATAGCATGGGTTTCAGCTGCCATTGATGAGTCGGGGCTCCAAGAAGCAATGACTACCTCTGCTACAGGATCCACAGGGGAAGGCAGGGAAATAACAGTCTAGGCAGCAATCGTTACACAAAGCCTAAACCCCACTTTACGTGACTACACTGTCCGTTCCTAATTATGAGCTAGAAAGATGATGAAGAATAGATGGCTCTGTTCTCATGCTCTGACTGCACTTCACTCCTACTAAACAAGTGAAAAATTTGTGATTCAGTGCTCTTGGTTTTGTTATAGTAATCATTCATCTGTTTGAAAACCTAAAAAGTTTTATCATCTGTCATCAGTTTTGCAGTCATTGGAGCAAATTAACCATATTTTGCATGCAATCTATATTTTTCTTCAAACGCCTGCAAAAAGCACATATATCACCTTGTAATCAATTTGGGGATTCTGATGGTGTGAACAGTTGGTCTTTTCCCAAAGCTGAACTGAGTCATATCATATTACTTGCAAAAGAAACAGTCTCTGGTTTCATATTTTCAGAATTGTCACTATAATTGAGTTATTCACAATATACCAGTCATGCGAAAACGTATCTCCACTGCCTGTATTTAGTTCCCTGTTTCTCAATCTGGCAGCACATGGGCACAGGAACTCAAAAGTAATTTTCTAATGCAAAGGTGTTTGCAAAGCAGTTAAAATCTCTTTAAAAGTCATCCACTTTCTGGGTGGCCTACCAAATGTCACCCACCTGGCCACAAGTTAAACTTAGCGGCCCAAGTAGCAGGGTTAATGGGTCAGGTTCTCTACTTTGTAACTTCCGTAGCACTAGGAGCCTTCACTTGAATGAGAACAGAAGGAAAACGGACAGAAAAAATGAGGAAAGATGTATATTGTGGCAGGCCATGAATATGTAAGGTAACATACAATGTTTGTTGATTCAGGGAGGGCTGCATGGCAATAAATATGACAAGCACTAATATTTTCCTCTAAACAGGTGAAACTTAAATTACAAGACTGATGCAGAATTTCAGAATTGCAGCCACATAATTTGCTTTCCTTATGCATCTCTCTGAGAAGATGCACTGACATACCTGAATCACAAAGCTGACTGAACCACTGACTTCTAGAGCGACCACCTGGGTGCACAAAGCTGTAAAACTAACCTTGGTTACCATATTCAGTGGAGTTGTTGCCTCCTGGAGGAGGGGGTAGGGATGGGTAAGGTGACGGGCCAGGACCCAAAGCTGCAATCATCTCCATCACATTTGGCATGATCATCTGGCTTGGACTCATGGTCTTAAATCTTTTTGAGGGTATGCCATCTGGGTCATCTTTGATGTGAATATCTGACTTTATAGGGACCGGCCTCCAACTGCAAGTTGGATCAATGGTAACTTCTTCAAACTCTGAGCTGTAAAATAATGTGAAAATTTTAGCACATTAATTTTTTTTTTTTTTTAATCAATTCTGCTGAAGTTTCCATAAGAATCTGCATGGTAACTCATGTTCTGAAATGCTCTAGTATAATACAACCTCAAGATCTTTCACTCCTCAACTGTGTGCTGAAAGCAAGTTTTAAAAAAGGCAACTGTGAGAGCACATTTCTGTGTTTATCCACACAATGAAATCCAAACATATCTATGTGGTCTGCCACATGTGAATCAGAGGGACTACTTGTAAATACGAGAAAGCATTTAATCCTCCATTCTCACTCTTCCCTCTGCTTCATTGGTGAGGCTGCCATCAAGAGATAACCCAAACAACATCTATTAAGTACATGAAACTGATTCACTGTATCACTAGCTCCACCAAGGAGCCATGAAATAGAATATTCAAATTCAATCCCTAAGACCTACTTTGGCATGACTATCTCAGTACTCATTAACATATCTATCTCCTAGTTGCTTAGTCTTGGATATTAGAAATGAGTAAGTTCACTTACTTTTGTATAGCGTTCAGAATACCCCACATATACTGGTCAACCTCCAAGCCCTCCAGCAGAGCAGTTTTACTAGAAAGGAAAAAACCCCGAAACCTCATGTTAGAATACTGCTACACATGTGTAAAAAAGGGATGGAAGAAGGATAGGTTAGTGATGAAATCAGCAGACTGGGATCCACCAACTTACTATCTATAACACATAATTTAGGAATGATTTTGGGCAAACAGTTTTAGTTCTACATCTGCATTACCAGGATAATAGTATTCTACATCAAATAGATGAGAAAAAGATACATCTACTTGTGTGTGTCCACAAGCTGTTCACATCCTTTAAATAATTTTTTTAGTGAAATATATTGCAAATTTAAAGGTTTTCAAACATAGCAGATCTCTCCTGTGAACATCAGCTAGCACTACTTTTCTTTCAAATTGGATCTTTTTTTTTTTTGAGCTACACAGTAATATGGCTTCAAAGTAACTACGTATTATAGCTATTTTACTTAAGATCAGCACAGATGGGGACAGAACAAAACAAAAATGGAAATGATTTAGTTATGTAGGCACTTAGATCTGAATGCAGGTGCTCATACTCAGAGAAACAGGACAAAAATTTTGGCCTGGATGTATGAATACATAAATTAAAAAGCAAGACATCCAATTCTTGGGATATTTTTAGCCTAGTTTAGAAGATAGAAAAGATTCAGGTAGTTCAGAGAAAGCACCTGCACTTTAGGATACGTATCAATCATGGATAATAATTGAAACAAGCTCGTCTCAAGCCTGCAATGTCCACAGAAGCAGACGGAATGGACAATCTCCACTCCTGTTTATACCTAACATCAGCTGGTGCGGCAGGGCTTGAACTGGAGACTTGCAGAGATAAAAGTAAAAGCTGCTACAGCTACAGCTGCTTGAGCTAAAGAGCCCTGGCTCCTCAGCTGAGGCTGGAACAAACTCGTAACCCTATGGACTGAGCACAGTAGGTCACAAACACTGAACTGGCCTGCAGACGTTCTGCGATTCTTTCTGCCCAGTTAAACATAAGAATGGGTAGTCTGTAACCACTTCAAAGCTTTTTGTTCCATTTCTTCTGCAGTATACTAGCTCTCTGGTCAAAACATAAGTTTGAAAGTATGCCAAGGTATCCCTCTTTTCCTTTAAGCAATCACTCCAAACTTCTGCTCCTTGGAAATCTTTCACCTTTTTAAAAATCAGCCTTATTCTGGACTAGAATCCTTCCTGCTTTCTGCTCTCACTTTAATTTGCACTTGATGTTGACTTTGAAGGATCCAACTTCATCTAATTTCAACTAAAATCAACTTTATCTAATTACTGGGAAATGTTGCAGTCTCCAAAATTCCCCCTCTCCTTGAACGCTGTCATTAACTGCATATCTATGTTACTCAAAGCATAGTACCCGAGACAGTTATTTGGCATCCTTACTTAATGTTCAGCTGGATGCTGAACACTTTAGTATCTACATATTTGAAGTTCAGTAATTTGGGCATTACAACATTAAAACTATACAAAAATAACTCTAGAATAGACTATCTGTTCTTTTGCCATGGCATGTTGTTGTCTGATAGTTGCTTATACCTCATAATCTAGGGGAAGACAAACTCCCAGTTCATTCATTTATGTAGATATCTGTCTTACCAATGTAAATATTTGAGCTTCCTGTGAACTCTACACAACCCTTTGATAGCCCGTAATGAGAGCTCACAGATTATGTATTTTGTGAGAAAATATCTGTTATCTGTTTTTAAATTTCTAACAGTCCAGGGCATTCCCTCAATTTATGAAATATTGCAAGAATTCTCATTGGACTTTATGCTATTAGGTGAACGTAATATATACACCCTATTTCCTAGCACTTCCTTTTTCTCCCCTCCATGACCTTATATATGATCCGAATTTGATCAAATTGTGTACAACTGCATTTCACGTAGTATGGTTGCACTTACTTGCATACCGGACACCTCCAAGTTCCTCTTTCACAGTTCAGTTGCAAGTAAGATTCCAGATCAAAGCACTAGGTATCAGAAAGAAACAAAGGGGAGGGGGGGACAACACCAAACAACAACAACAACAAAAAAACACAAAAAAACATAACAACAACAAAAAAAACACAAAMAAAAAAAAAAAAGAGGAAATCAAGGGAAAATACTGTATTAACTGAATCAGTTGGACAAAAGTAAAACTGCCATGAAAAAAGCCTACTAGCACTGAAAACTAAACCAAATAGCTTACTTTCTCCCTCTACATTAAACATTTTTTTTTTTTTTAATTATTTACGTTGATAGACACAAAGAAATCCCATTTCATTAGGCTCTCTCGTACGATAACCAAGCTAAAGGTACTGTAACAACACATGGCTGAGGGAATACTGCCAGGCCACTGGCATCTACTCACTTGTACATGCTTGCAATCATGACCCCTTGCTGGGAGCTGAATCCGCCGGAATGTGATCGGACACTTCAGAGACACTTTAATAGCAGTTTGCTCTACTCCATCTTCCCCATTTAGTGTTGCGTTGCCAGAGGAAGCTGCTACGCTACTGAAGTTCCTCTTTACTGTTTAGGAAGAAGGTATGTGTATGTGTGAGAAAACACAAGTGTACTGTAAATTCTAACGTAGAAATCTGAAAGACCAACTTCAACCTTTTAGGGCCAATTTAATGGACAATTTATCCACATAGGTGTATTCTGTGTAATTTAGAACATTCTCCTGAACAGACAAACCATCACACACATGCGTATCAGCTATACCCGCAACCAAATATAGTGCCATACAAGCACTTAAAGCAGCCCTAAATAAATAAAGAATAATCTTTCTACATGGGGCTTTTAGGCAAGTTATCACAACTGAACATAGGCATTCTGGAAAGTCATCATCCACACAAAATGAAAACTTACTCTTAGTGATACAATGTTCTGCTGGGAGGAGCCGTTTCTTTAGTAGACCTTGAAGTACCGAGCGAACTGATGGCCGGTGTACTAACTGCAACACGAACAAGTGTGACTGGAAGAAAACACATTTTGTTACCAAGAGAACCAAACACACGCAGTAAAAACACTGCTGAACAGAGCTGCATTCTTCCCTTGGACACGTGGCTTCCATAAGAGCCTGATGCTTAAATAGGAAAGCTGGTTCTGCTCTGCTGCGCACATGCACTCCCTTAGGGATATTCTGCATGCTGCGCAGTATGTTGTTCCGTGCTCCAGGAGCATAACGTATACAAGGGCTTTAAAAAAAAGAAAATATTTTCTACATTTTCTCCCTCCTTAATATTCAGAATACATACAGCCGATGTATTCATCTCTGACATCAGGGCTTATTTTTAAAACCCTGGATTCTTTGACACAGCCTAGCCTACCTGCCTGCCCTCAAACTACGTTGGAAGTTGCAAAAACGATTTGCTACTGATGTGTCTGGAACCAACTGAATCTTCTTCCCCAACACAGAGCTTGTTGTGGATTCACAGGATGCTGCCCCTGCTCTTAGCCACCAGATAAATGACATTATGTGGAGAAACATCAGTGTGAAGTAAAGCAAAATGGGTGGATGGCTTCTTGTCAAAGTGCCTCAACACTGCGACCTTGGGAGAGGGAGCAGCTTGCTTTCTTGTCAGTGACAACAGAACAGTCAAAAGCGCAGACTGTTTGTGTGCAACAGTCTGCATTAAAACACAGTACTTGTCCCCGAGAGTAACTAAACCATGGAAAAGGAGAAAGGGGAAAGTTGCATGGTCCAGACTGCATCATGGAATATGAGTTCTTCATCTGAAAAGCTATTTGAAAAATCATACCCACCACCAATGATTATGGTGTTGATGTTCTCATGTCAAACCAAACACAGTTTAATACCCTAAGTAAATGAAATTAGTACTGGACAACAGTCTGCATCACAATAATCTACTTCTAAATTAATATGCTTCAGCTGCCTTGTTACACAGGCACATGCTAAATAGGTAGGAAATCAAACTCCCTTCCTCCCCTAGACCACAAGCCTTTTCAGAGACATTGGAAGGACACCACTACATTCTGCAATAATTCAGCAGCAAAATTTTCATATTAGCACTCTGACTGTGTCAATTTCATCAAACAAGCACCTTACCAGAAAAATGCATGGAAAAAAAAAAAGAGAGTAAGGCTCTTTCAGCTAAGGCAACATTTGCAAACTGTACTAAATAGCAAACTCAGCATCAGCAGCTGCAGCCGTGAGCTCAGTGTACTTACACAACAACATGCTGTGACTGTAATTTGAATCGTGTTTCTTCCTGGCTGACAGACGTGCTTTAGGTGCAGAGGTTTATGAGATGTCTTGTTGTCACCACGTTCGATGGTAAGTGGGGTTGCATTAACGCTGACCTGGACTGAAGCTGGCCAGTTTGTGTTCATTTGTCTGTCTTCATGGTGATAGCACTTGAACTGTAATTCCAAGTCAGACCTGTACAACAACCAATAAATCTTCCTTTAACTTTGCTTTCACATTGCAGAAGGAGGTCATTTTGATGCTAGGAATGCTTTTTCTTTATCAATTATATTATTTTTCTAAAATTATTGCCAGTAAAGGATATAACATACTTTCTTCATAAAAGCCCTTAACAGAAGCAAGTCATGATGAATTAACGATGCAAGCATGCCACAGAGTTGTTGTTAATATTTTACACTTATAAAGGACTTTCCAAGGGAACATCTCAAACCACTTTGCAAAACTAGACCATGGAATGATCCTGCAGAAAGAAAAATGTTAACATCAGGTAGGTCCTTCCTGTGTGTTATGCGTTAACACGAAAGCGATACGCTGCAGTGGGTTATGCTGGAAGACTGGATTCTTCACTGCTTCAGAGCGTTTAAAACAGCATTTGAATGAACACTTGTCAAACAAAATACAGGTACAGCTAATCCTGCCTTGGAACAGGTAAATCAACTAAGATAAAATGACCCCTGTATCTCACCCCCTGTATTTCTGATTCCAAATTAACACAGCTGTGGATTAAATCTACCCAGTTTAGACCTTTCAGAGCATGAATTCCTCCCACCTCTCCAATAATAACTTTCACATACTATTTAGCTCCTCAAAAATTAGTTTTATAACACCTCCAAGAAAGGAAGAGGCTGAGATTCAGTTAATCACTAATTAAGTGGGTAGAGACTATGACTTCAGTTTCATACATGGATGTTAACCTTGTGTTAGGAATGAGTAATTTGAAGAAGAAATTTAAAAGAACATGAAGAACTGAACTGAAATGTCAGGATTCTGCTGTTCATGACAGCAAAAAACAGCTGAATGCTTATCTTTTATGCCTGAAAATCTAGGTGCTCATTTCTTCATCTTGCCTGAAGGAAGATATCTTTGTAAGATTCATGAGCAACAGCTCATTCAGGAGATCCTCACCTTAACTGCCATTCTCCTTACCCAAAACCAGAGATATCAATTCTGACTTAACATCGTCTTTTCTGGATTTCAAAACATCAAGATTTACCTCTGGATAAAAACATGTTTTTTTTAAAAAAGAAAGGTATAGAATACAAATTACCTGATCTTTCAACATAATCCATCTATATTAAGTCTTTCCAGACTTTTTTTTCAGTATTTTATCAACAATTTTTTGAAAGCTCTCTCTGCAAGATCCACTGGAGATTCTCACCTAGGAGAACATACCGCAGTCACCTAAACCCAGAGGGAAGAAAGGCTTGGTACCTCTAATATAATATCCAAGCAGATTAAGTGTGTTCCCGAGGACTCTGAGCAGGCCTGCTGAATGTCACAGAGCAGTGACAGAGCTAAGGAGACCCTCATATTCTTAGCATGCAGTGTCTCCACCATGGGACGCTATTAATGACTGAGCAGTGCTAAGACTGAACCAGCTTCAAGGCGACATTTTCCCTGCCTTCAACCTTTCTGTTTCTCGTAACCATGAAAAGTTCCCAGCGGGGAGAAAAATAGTTGCATTGCTATTCATTATGTGTGTACGGATAAGAGGTTTTGCCGAATATTTTAACTGGCAGACAAATATCAAGAATTGGCTCAATTCCACCATTCTCTATAAAACTGAAATCCATCCACACATGTGACTAATTCATTTTTCTGGAATCCATCCAGCCCTGAGTTAAATGTGAAATTACTTCATTACAGGACCATCCGTTCTCCCCACTATTAACAAGCTTTTCAAAACAGCAGACCTGAGCACAGTTTACCTATGAGTCTTCATTAAAATAAGTTTAAATAAAGGCTATGTGTTTGGTGAGCTAAGGAAGAAAGGGAGAACAGATATTAAGAAACAGCCTCATGCCTCAGTGCAGCACTATAAATCTACTGAATGAGCCAGCACAATCCCCAGTAGTGATTACTTATTAATAAGAACCGGCAAATAACTGCCAAAACTCCCTCTGCTGCGAGTACTCCACGATAATGAAATGCAAGTAAGCAATAACTGACCTCAAAGTTAGGTGTTAATTATTGGATGTGGTCTGCCTGCAACCTCCCTCCCTTCCAACCCCCAGGCTACCTCAGGGTAGGGGGGCACCGTGGCAACAAGGACTCCTGCATCCAGCCTCAGCTTTAGAGCCAGAGTCTGTCCCTGGGGCAGGGAACTGAGCACACCTCTCTGCCCACCTCACCATGAAGATAGAAGTCTCAAGTGGATTCCAGTGAACGGGAAGATCATCCTCACAGGTTAAAAAGCTGAAGCTACAAGTTATCACTTCCATTAAGGTCAGGGGGTATGCGGTCCAGGCTCAGGAAGAAACTGAAAGTGAGGCAGGCATAATGGAAAATGTGCTTAAGATGCTGCATTTTACCATCTCAGCTGCTACACTTGTGAAACAACCTCCAAACAAGATCCTGAGCAACTAACCAGCCTCCACAGTGCACAGAGACAGGCTCAAACAATGTAATCAGCAGCCAGGATAAACACTGAGATGCTTTCTGAGAAAAACAGAATGAGGAGACAAAATTATTCTGTGGTATTTGAAAATACACAAATAAAAAAAATTAAGGCTCTGATTGTCATTTGACCTAAAGCCCTTCCTTGAGCATGGTGGAATCAGGACATAACCTGGAATCACTTATGCAGATCTACATTAAATGCAGGAAAGTACCACCTTGGAAAACTACTCCTCTGTGCTGGAAAGTAGTACTTGCTGTAAGTGAAAATCAGAAGCTTTTGTACGTGGAAAGCTATGCTCCAATATTTCTGACCTGTCCTTACTTGTAGAGTCATAGGAGAGGGGGAATTTAGGAAGTTAGTTTCTAAAGTTTGGAGGATTTAAGCACTTGTCTTTCCAAATGATTTTACCAAGCCTCTAAATCAGGTCCTTCATTAGTGTGTTATTTTTCATTATGATACTCAGCACCATTTAATTTAAGCATAAACTGTAACAGCGCTGCATAGTTACTCCTGCAACTAACATTTCACAGGCCACAAAGCACCTAGGACTTCAGAGTCTCCCAAATGGAAGTTTGTACTGATATCGGTCGTGCACATCCCACACCCGTTCCACCCAGAGCAGAAAGGATGGAACAGTTGCAGTGATTTTTCAAACACTGCACGCCGTATGCTATCAGCAAGGAGATGCAACACAGATCAGGAAGCATTTTAGAACATGTTGTCTCTGGAAAGTGACAGGTGAGAGTATCTGTGAGTTTAAAGGGCATTTTTCCTATCTAGGCCACAATTTTTAAAGTGAAATTCACGGCAAACCTAAAAGAAGTTCATCTGGCCTGCCAATCCTCCATCACTGGGTGCAAGACTTCCTCGCAGCAAGGCTGAGCTTACCTCCACATCAGCGTCTGATGAACAGTCGGCCGTAAGTGAAAAACATGGTTACTGACTGCCAAGTTGTGTTCCAGCCGGAAGGGCTCCAGTACAACACCATCTCTCACGGGAAATGTCAGACGCAGCTCATCGTTGTGGTTGGCTGGGATCGAAGAGGGAGAGAAAGCGTGAACTTTCCCTTTAGCATCTGCAGTGCAATAATAATGTGTATATTTATACAGAATAGTAACAAATGGCACAGTGATCTGCTACTGCGTCTAACTTAGCAGGTTCATACACACAAAAAAGAAAATGACAAGTAACTACCTCACCTAACGGATACAAGAGACAGGGATCAAACTGATAGTGATGGCAAACCAAAGTCTTCTATTCTCCCACACTTAACAATAGGACCTTAGCATTCCAGCCACAAACAGAAACCAGGCATGGCAAGAATTCCTGTTTTTTATTACTGGATAGGTTCTGTGTCCAGGCTTACTCTGTTGGCAGAAGACTGACAACAAATCTCTTAATTATGGCAAACTCTGATAATGCTTATTTTTCCCGCTTTGAACTGGGATCAACATTACCCAATTAGTTCCAACAGTTTCATCAGCTGAAACTAAACAATGACCAAAGACACTGGTACTCAATTACTATCTGATCTCATAAAACAAGGTTTTGTGGTAACTTACAGATAATCTATGAAGTCCAAATGTCTTTAAATGCTGTGTTCTTGCCCAAATAATACTGCAGGCCACCTTCTTCATTTTTCAGTTATCCTGAACTCCAAACACCAGTTGCAAAGTGCTAATGCAGCAGCAATTATTTTACAGAAAACATAAAGGTTCTCCCAGTTCCCTAGTAAATGATATCTCCTATTGTTCATCAGTCACTTCAAAACCTCAAATAGCTTGTGCTAGTATATAGCCAGAGAGATCTTGTTATTCCTGCCCTGTTCCCAGCCAAATGTAGCTGTGACGTTGAGTGGCTTTGAAAGGAACATATATCAATTTTTGGCATACTACTGAATATTCTTAAGAAGCCTGTATGGATCACAATAGAGACACCACTATAAATATTCACATTTTACGCTATTCTGCAGTGATGTTCAATGAATGGCTTTGCCCTTGAACAAAACAGACCACAATGAAAGTTCATACAATAAACAAGCCCACCAAGCGCACACATAACGCAACCCAAAATCAAGTGTTTTATCCTCAGGAAGTGTATCAAAGCAACACTTCAGGAGTAAAATCCTTACAAGGTTAACCTGGAAGAACTTTTCTGATACTCTATTTTGGGAGCATATAGCAATCTCTCTCTTTCCTGTCCACTGGCTCTAGTGAGCCTGCACTGTGCATGCCACCTATCACAACTTCGCAATCCGAGCCTCTCCCAGAGCAGCAATCAGAGCTCGTTTCCAGACTCTGAAATGCATGTGGCAGAGAACAGAGGGACAATAAATGACCATGGAGGCATTGTGTTTGCTACTCACTTGGAGGTGGTGGTAAAGCATTGATATTTGGTTTAATGTCAGGTGGGAATGGTGGTTTGACATCCTGGTTAGGTGACAGGTATGGAGGAATATTGCTCCCTGGAGTCATAGGTGGCGTGGGGTTTCCTGGAACAGGTGAATGAGGGTAATTTGCCACAGGTACAGGCCTTGATGGCTAGAAAATAAATAACATCACATTGTTATCGCAGTCTGAAAATAAGAATAATAAGCCTTGTGAACTGTACTACTATCAAACACCAAAGACTACAAACAAGGTAGGGAGGCCCCTCTGTCTCCGGAAGGACAAGAAACCACAGGACGTCCCATGAGGCCTTTGGGGAAGAGGCAGGCTAGGCGAGCAAAGCAGGAACTGAAACCAGCAGACCAGCCAGCTTAATTCAGGCAATGACCAGATACAAGCAAGGCTGCCAAGAGGCTTATCGCGTTCCTCTGAATGCTCTCTTTCCAAAACCAACCAGCCATTCGCTTCAGTTTTTCCACACCACCCCAGCCCACCCAGCCCTTTGTATCTCTTTGGCTTCCTCCCAAAATAGCCCCAGTGCACGAAAGCCTACATGAAAAACAAAATCCAAAGACACACAATTGGAATGTCTGCGTCCCTTTTACTTCCATCTATCCTTTCTTCAACCCCTGTCCAACTTATCTACTCAGAATGAAAGCTCTGCGGGTCAGGGGGTGTCTTTTATTCTGCGTACCTACAATTTGATTCTGTTCTTAGTTTGCTGCTGAGTACGACAAACCAAGAGAAAAAGAATAGTTAAGTATAAATAGTACCTATAGTATTAAAACACCATTGGTTTTGTTTCTTGTAATTAAGAGGATGGTTGCAGTTAACAGAATAAACCAATAACGATGATGTGAAGGAAGCTGACATTAAACAAAACTGCAGTTGCATGGCACTCTCTTGTAATAGCTCATGGACCATAAGCACATACACATGAGAATGTCAGAAGATGAAAATCTTTACAGACAGCCAAAGTATCAGGACTTCAAATCTGATTCTGTATCTAAATGCTGCGCTGCTGGCCTAGGATACTCTAGAGTACATAAGAGAGCTGCATTCTGAAATCTTAAGTATTTACATTTCCAACCATCTTTGCCTTTTTCTTTAACACATACAGTTACTACCTCCACAATCACTAGGTTCAGGTCCTGCCTGTAGCAAGCTGGAATTTTTCCCCTAGCCAGGACAATCTCCCTTCTTAACAAGATCTCTTATTTTCTAACTGTTTCCAGAAAGGTTGATATTTGAATACAAAACAGGGGATGCATTGGAAAGACCATAGATTCCCTGTTAGAACTATCCTAAAACAAAAAACTTAAACCCCATCTAAAATAAACACATGTAAAATGTATTAAAAAATCTGTCACTTAAAAACTTCAGAGATCTTCTGCTGTTATTTTAGCATAAATGACTGCACTAGAATTACAGTAGTTGAGGATCTGTCTCCTCCTCGCGTTGTGTTCTTCCTGGCAGTGTAAAACAAAAGCTGCCAAGATGCAACAGGCATTCCTTTGGGTACCACAGTGGACAGCTTGGTTGCAYGTACAACAGATGCTCTATAGTAAAGCGTTTTTGGGTTTTTCTCCCTTCTTTTTTCAATGGTGTTTTCTGTGTGAAACACACCAGAACAATGCCAGTTCAAGACCAATGTGCATCTTAGATTCTTTCAGCCTACACTCAAAATCAGAACGTAGTCCAGCCACTTCAACAGCTAATGCTTTAAGAGCAGGTCAGACCATCGATGGTCCTCCCCATTTTTATACTCACTGGAGTACCTGTGCGCAACAGATCACTTTTGTGCACAATTCAAAGACGTCAAACCTCAGCAGGCCCTCAGTACAAACTCAGTTTGGAAAATACTAAGTGCTCAAGATGTATCCATAAAAAAGGTTTTAGGCAACATTTTAACAATTCTAATTCTTGCCCAAAACAAGCAGCACAGAGGGGAAAAAAAGGAGAAAAGGGGAGGGAGAGGTTGGAGAAGGTCACACAAACTTCAGTTAAAAGATGAATTCTACAGCTGGAACAGCTTTTAAGTTTGGGCTGGCTTAATCCAACAGTGACCACTGTAGGTCAGAAATTGGGAGGCTGCAATGTGGAACTTGGTTATTACAAATTTCCAAAGTTGTATTCTTGCAGGGTGCCATGAATAGGTGAAAATATTACACCTGAACCTGATTAGGTACTTCTTTTTACATGCTATATTTAAAGCAAAACCAACATTTTCTTGTAAAAGCCTCTAACGAGCTGCAGTAACATTCAATTTTCTTTATGAACTGCTCTGAAATTACAATGCAACTTGGCTGATTGACTTGATTCTGTGATACCCAAAACATTAGTAAAAACACTGTACTTTTTTCTCTCTTTCCTTTCATTATGTAAAAGCAGTATCTATGAAGTCATCAATGTGACTTCATTCATAAATGTCTACCAGAACGCAACAAGATAATCTAAACATTCTTACCTTGTAATACTGCCCCATGTTGACCGTTGGAGGAGGGTACTGCCCTGTGTTTTGCTGGCTTGGCATCCTCTGTCCAGGATAGTTGGGAGACGTAAGGGGTCTTGGAGGGTTGGGAGTGGGGTACTGACCAGGCTGGTTTGGAAACTGGCTATTTGGTCCATACTGCTGGTTTCCATAATTCGGCTATTTCATGACAGAGAAGAAAGAAGACAAAGATCTGTTTCATGCAAGCAGCTGTCCTAAATTGATTATTGGCATATATTCAATAGTGGAATCAAAACAAACAAAAAAACCCTCCAGGTGAATACTCCTCAACTTAGTGCCACTCATGCCTAAACCAGGGCCCTGATGGTTGGAGGTGAATACCCACTCAAAAGCATAAAAGTCCTGCAAACCAAAGTGGGATAAGAATAACCATGTACCTTAACACACACACTCAGTCTTGCAGCGCTGTCAAAGGGCACCGTGTTTGAAGAAACCAGAATTACAACCAGATGCAATGTTCACAAAATCCCTGTGTTTTTGCAAGTGCTACCAGTCCCACCCCGGGCTCCTTTTCCAGATGGAGAATGAAAGTACAAAAAGAAAAAATAACCTAAAAAAAAAAAAAATATCCTGGAATGGGCAGAGAATAGAAGCTGTGTTGTCCACGTCTGTCTTCTCAACACAACTGTTTTGCTGGCCCTGTGCTAGAGTGTTTAGCAATACCCTAACAGCTAAATAGAAGCTATTACTAGTCATAAACACCTTGCTAGTGCTAGCTAGTACTGTGCTGCAGTTTTGGAATCAAAGTCATGAAAACTGGAACTTAAAAAGTAATAAAATGTCAATTTGAAAAATTAACTGATTAATAAGAAGTTTCCATAAATGAAGCTTTCAAAACCCAACACGCAAATAGCATCTATGGGATCTGCTGAATTCCAGACCAGCAAGCATGTAACATTTAGGGGTCTGTTCAGTTTTGACTTCTTGGGAACATGATCATATTCATTTACAATGAAAAACCTGTTTCTGAAGCAGCAAAAAGGGATTTACAGTCTTCCTTAAAATATGAAATCTGAAGATAAAAATTATCTGAACAAGCCACATTGTGTTTTCTTAACTTAATTGTAGAATAAATGGCAGTATTTAGAGTGAAAAGCCTTCCCAGAGAAGCAACTCCTACAAAAGCACATAACTTTTTTTATTTCTAATTTTTTTTAAATAAAAAAAAAAAAAAAAAAAAAAAAAGTCTGCAGATTAGGAAAGAAATGTAGCTCAATAATAAATGTTTGCTATATTTTATGCATACCATGGTACTCTTTGCTGTTTTCTATAAAATCTTACTACCATTATTATAGTCAGGGCAATATCATGATATTCAAAGCTCTACACCTGGAATTATAGCTGTTGTTGTAGTCTCAGTTTAACACAGAATTTTACCAGGAAATTATCTCTGAAGCTAGTAACTGGTGGCTAGATTTGTAAAGACATTTAGGTGCATATAGATGCTGAGAGAGAGTTGGTGAGATTCTCAAAAGCATCTACCGCCCAATTCACATCAATTTGAATAGTAAAATGCATTGGTGCTTTTTAAAAATCCAAAAGCTCGTCTGTCTACATCTTTGCTTGTCTAAATTTCTTTAAAATTTTGACCCTAACTGTTTTGCCTAAGGTCATAATACAAGTCAATGGCAACGTAATTTTGTCTACAAAGCCACTGAGATCTCACATGGGAGAACAGCATGGGAACTTAGACAGAAACACCACACTCCAAATATACTTATATTAGATAAATGCTGACACAGAGGGATTTGAGTTCAGCATGATTTATGTCCATCTCAGTGCCTATGAAAATCAAGCCTCAAAAAGTTTGGAAAGCAATTGGTCTTTAAAATAAACGTTATTCCTATTGGTGTTTATACAACATATACCCTGTATTTCTTTAGAACAATGAAACATCGAAGAAAAAGCAGATCACATGTACTGGCCTCAAATGAAGTATTTCACTTTCAACATCTCTTTTAAGTTGTCACGTTAAATAAATCCAGTCCTGTGAAGGAAGTCTGCTTACGGTCTATGAATCCACCATCTAGCATGAGAATCTCAAAGTGACATTTTGAGGGCTCAGCTGGTTTTGGGCCTTTCTTGGTTTTAATGACTGTCATCTTGACTGACATAGCAAGGGCCAACCTGAATACTTTAGAAGCTGAAAAGGAAGAGCTGCTGCTACTCGTATTTTAATGGCAGTATTCCTACCAAGGCTGGAACAAAGATGTACCTATCGTACAGGGATGCACACCACACATTACCCACCATGTTGCAACTTTCAGTCAAAATAATACCGTACGCAAAATATAATTTATTTTATTACCTCTCCTGGGTACGGTCTCTTTATGCCCTGTATAGGCAAAGACTGGGGACGTGGGCCTGGGTAGGCTTGCTGAGGCATCCTCTGCCCATGGGTGTTGAAGGGACTCATTCCAGGAGGCCGAGGCTGGTTCATGCCCATGGGCGGCCCACTCATGCTGGAAGGCGTCATTCCTGCTCCCATGCTTGCTGGGTTCATGTTGCCTGGCATAGAAGCAGGGCCACGAGGACCAGGCTGGTTCATAAACTGGTTGTTGTAAGCCTGAGTTGGACCCATCTGGAAAGAGGAACAAACCTTCAACGGAAGAAGAAGAAAAAAAAAAAAAGAATAAAATGCGACATGCATTTAAAATGGGAGGAGGGAGCTGAACATGCTTTTGGGGGAGGGAAGAAGGGAAGGATTTATGTCGCATTTTCCTTCAATGTTCTCCAACATTTGATGGGCGGTGATGTTATTTATAATAAAAATTCAATTGGAATTGTAGAAGGCATAAGAGAGGAAGACAGACATAAGTCTAAGGTGAGCAATTAAATTGTTTAAACTGGCTAGTCCATTACTGTAAGGTAACAGGTTAGGAAATTGGCTGTGTAAATACAGCACACTACTACAATTTCTAAGACATTGTGCTTCTTTACATCACCTGGCATACGGGCCCATATACTTCAAAACT
This sequence comes from Phoebastria nigripes, assembly GCA_035582835.1. NCBI lineage: Eukaryota > Metazoa > Chordata > Aves > Procellariiformes > Diomedeidae > Phoebastria > Phoebastria nigripes. The sequence continues at coordinate 40,835 of JAYKAV010001278.1, read as the reverse complement.
TGGAGAGGTAAAAAAGCTAAGGAGGAAAAAACCTGAATTGATCAAACCCTTGTTTATTTTAAGAAAAAATTATTACATGAAGTCATGACATGCTGGAGGCCATGGATCACCAGAAATGCATGTCTCGCATAGCTGTTCTCATAGACAACATTATTAAAAAGCAAATCTCTTTTCTACTGTTGTTTCCTTGTTTGAAGGCAATAAAACAAACAATCAACTATAGTTGGCAAAATAAGCAATTACCCAAGCAGTACAAAACCTATTCCAAGATTCTGGAACATTTCACCAGGTACTCAAATTTAGAGGTTCACAGGGCTGGCAAAGGCAGCAATAATATATCACGTCAGATGCAGCCATAACTTTGGGTAATCTTCAATTTTTTTAAGGGGCAATCTCCAAACTACAAAATACACTTAGGCAAGATTTATCGGGGAAAACATGGGAGACCGACTCATACCTACATACACACATTCCAGCAGTTTCTCATAAGCATTTATAACCATGCTCATGCACAAGAAAAAAATAAGTAGGCACCCTAATAAACAAGGGAGTAAGAAGGACAGCCCAATTCCCTGTAATGGTCCAGAACAGGCAGGTATGAAGACATAAGGGTTACTCTCTTACCGGTCCATACTGGTTCATGTCCTTATTCTGCGTTTCCTGAAGGGCTGCCACAGTGGCTGTAGCTGTAGCTGTTGCTGTAGCAGCTGCAGCCGCAACTGCAGCAGCAGCGGCAGCTGCAGCTGGCTGGGTGAAATCAGCTGGTGGCCTYGTGTGTGGGGGGATCCCCATTCCTGCAGGGGTATTTGGGCCTCCAGGGTAACTAACGGGGGGG